>OZ024922.1:3300109-3326038 GCA_964017225.1 Netelia inedita | reverse complement strand
TGCGAAAAGAAAAGAAGAGAGAAAAAAAAACAAAAAAAAAACAACAACAACATTACAGATCGTCGGTGAACGATTAAGATTTCGCGAGAAGAGTGGAAAGAGAGAAAGAGCGAGAGAGAGAGAGAGAGAGAGCGAGAGAGACAAAACTTGAAGCGAGAGCGAGAGTGCTATATTTGAAGGATTATATCCGCTGGGTAAATTCCGCGAGAGAGATCGAACGGGGTCTCTTTGGCCAACACACACACACACATACATACACCCACATACACACACATACATTTATATATTTATATATATGTATATATTATACAGACGTTCATATATATATATATATGACGGTCCTGGACCAAGCCAGACCGGAGGATGATGCACCGGATTGCTACCCCTTCCCTTTGCCAGCCTCCCTCCCACCCTCCCTCAACTGGTAAACGTGCGGCCGTTCCTATCCGCGATCTAGAGCCAACAACAATTAGCTACGGGGTCAGAGTTCGATCTACCCGCTCAGGGGGGTTCTCTCACTCGCTTTAGCCATGGAACGGATGAACTGGTGAGGGAAAGGTGTGGGGGAGGGGGAGGCGGGGTGCGAATTTACTCGATGCTCC
Organism: Netelia inedita; assembly: GCA_964017225.1. Taxonomy (NCBI): domain Eukaryota; kingdom Metazoa; phylum Arthropoda; class Insecta; order Hymenoptera; family Ichneumonidae; genus Netelia; species Netelia inedita. The sequence goes on along the minus strand of OZ024922.1, from coordinate 3,325,436 downwards.
CTTTGCATCATATACACCTATCTCTCTACCTGCATACGAATACATATCACGCATAACGAGAGAGAAAGATGAGAGAGAGGGGGAGAGAGAAGGGATGATGTACGAAGGATCAAGAGTAAACAAATCGTAAAGCATAAAGCATATAGGGAAGGGTGAATGTCTATAGAAAACATCCTAAAGAAAAAAAAAGAGAAAAATATGAAATATTTAATAAAAAGGAGAGAAAAAAAAATATGCGTGTAAAAATAATTATTCGATAATTCTCGAGGATCTCGTGGTTCGTCAAGCATATTTTTTCCAAAGATCTTCGGAAATAGGATATATATATATAGAGAGAGAGAGGGAGAGGGATGATGAAGAAGTGAAGAAGGTGGAGTAGACACGAAAGAAAAAGAAGAAAGAAAAGTGAGAGAGAGAGAGAGAGAGAGAGAGAAGGGTGGGAAATGGGCCCGATTAACACGTTGTTTGTATAGGGGAATGTATAATAACAGGTTGCCCCGCCGTTGGCATAGGTACCCATTTGTATCTGTAGGAGGGCATCTCGGGTTCTCCATATACGCGCAAGTACCCTCTCTCTATATACGTATATCCTATACTATGTGTGTGTAAGTCTTGCCTCGTAGTCACGGGGTGAAGATGCGCGTGCGCGCGCGAGGGTAAGAGAGGCGAAAGAAAGAGAGAGAGAGAGAGAGAGAGAGGGGGCGAGGAAGAAAAAAAAATTACTATATATAAATATGTATATATATATACGCGTGTACGGTAAATTTTATACATATATAGGTATATATGTATATTATGTACCGAGTATATGTAACTGCGTAGGATATCCATGCGCACGAGATAAAAATAAGTGAGAGAGAAAATCTCTGTCTCTTTCTCACTCTTTCTTTCGGTCTTGCAGGTCGTCTCCTATCTGCATTGCATCGAGCATCCTCTTCTTCTTCTTCGCATCGCCGCTGCATGCGCATACACACTTCTCGTTGCGTTCGCCAGGAACTCCTATCGTTTTCTCTCTCTCTCTTTCTCTCTCTCTCTCTATCTCTCTTTTCTTTCTCTCAAACACACATAACCCTTATTCAACGTACTTTTCTCTCTCCCTCTCTCTCTCTCTCTCTCTCTCTCTCTCTCTCTCTCTAGCTCTTGCCCGAGATGCACCTGGTGGTGCACTCGGGATCTCGCAACCATCTTTTTTCCAAGAGCCCGAGGCTCTCTTCCCTCTACGTACAGAACTCGAATCTTCCTTACTTTATTCCTCGTCTCATCGTTTCTTGGTGTATATAAAATCTAACGTATTCGACTGATATATGTATATATATATAATAAAATTTATATAAATTCTACGTACATGTATATAGAATTTATATAATTTTTTTAACACATGTATATATTTATATATTTATGTGTGTGTGTGTATAAAATCTAACGTATTGGAATGTATATAAAATTTATATAAATTCTACGTATATGTATATATAGAATTTATATAATTTTTTTAACACACGTATATATTTATTTATTTATTTATGTGTGTGTATTTGGCAAGGACATGAGAGAGAAAGCGAGTGAAAGAATCAATGGCGCTCGATGCTCGCGCGCACCTTTTCGCCAAGGATGATCTTTGACGTCGATGCATAAAGCGCACTCTCTGTACTACACGTACAATCTCCCTCTCTCTCATTCTCCCTTTCTGCCTAGATTTTGTCGTGTTCACCTATATATATATATAATCTTTCTCGCCGTAGTGTGACGGAGATACTTGTTATAACCGAGCTCACTCGAGCGAACTCGATGTACTCTCATAACTTACCACGTGTTGTGTGTACTGATCGGGAGAAGAGAGACTATAAGCGTCTATCCTGTGGCCCTTATCCTTCTCTCCCTCTCTCTCTCTCTCACTCTCTCTCTCTCTCTCTCTCTCTCTCTCTCTCTCTCGTTCTCTCTCTCTCTCTCTCTTGTTCTCCGTCTTCTTCGTTTTCTCATTCTCTCCTGTGTCGTCGTGTGCATCTTTTAGCTAGGACACCTCCTCCCCCCCCCCTCTCATCTTTCCCACCTCTACGAGAACTTTTTCATCTACTTCGACCCCGGGATCTTGGCAGGCAGCCTGAAACGACTTTCGATTCTCGTGCAATATTCTCCCGTGACTATCTCATCTCAATGATCGACTGCTCGTCTCTCGCCCATCATTCTCCGTTGCATGCGATTCTCTTGTCTTTTTCGTTTTTTTTTCCCTCTCAAGTTCAATCTCGTGGAAAAAGCTCGCGAGGGTGTTATTTGCGAAATATCAATTGATTCGAATATTCGAGATATTTTCATCGAGTTTGTAAATCATTTGGGGAAAAAATAATCTTGTGCCATTATTTTGATAAAAATTTGCGAGTTATAAACTTTTTGTTTATATCTCCATTTCTTAAATATTTTTTGTTTATTCCTCGAAACAAAATTTAGCCCAAATTTCAAAATCGTCAATTTTCTCCGTTTCTAAAAAATATTTAAGCGCAAAATATTTATTTTATCCTAAATTATTCTCATTGTAAATTAACGTAGGTACGTATCAACGACACGACAATTTCTCTCTTTCGTGCCTGACGTTTCGACACACAGCAATACAGCTTATTAAAGCCCAGCCCCCCCCCACTCGCCCATAAAGAAGAAATTTCTCCGGCGACATGAAAAAAGAGCGCCGTATTGGCAGTCTCGTGTTCATCCATACATCGGTCCTCTCGGTTAGCTCGCTTTTATGAAGTCACTGTATACTGAGCGCGGTGGGGTGGGTGTGAAGGGGTGGGGGAGGGGGGGCATTAAAAGCCCGTGGCTGTCGGGGACGTGTTGGCACAGCGTTTCTCGTTCCCACCGGCGCACGTTGGGGGGTAGGTAGGAGGGGTTGAAAAAGAAATTCATCGTAATCGGGAAAACTGCCTGCCAAACAGCCAATTCCTCTCTCTCTCTCTCTCATTCTCTCGAAGAGCGTACAGTCGGGTCGTTGGTGATGTGTGGAGAAGCTCGCGGATTCGCGGTTGTGCTGGTGACTGGCGGTGGCGACCGCGTGCGCTCAGCGATAAGCCAAACACCCCCGACCGTCCCAATACACACATACACCTATATGCGAATACAGAGAGAAAGAGAGAGAGAGAGAGAGAGAGAGAGAGAGAGAGAGAGAGAGAAAGAGAGAAAGATATTTTATACACGCGCCGTTCGACGTCTCCCACCTCGCTCAGAACTTTCATCGGTGTATCAAGCCACCCGCTCATTCACTCTCGCGTTCCCTCTTTCCGCATTCTCTCTTCCTCGTCATCCCTCCACGTTTTCGTTCTCTCGTCGCTCTTTCATCCCCTATCTATCTATCCTCCCTTCAATCTCGACGCACAAACGGCTAATACGTATCTCTCTCTCGCATCTCTCTCTCTCTGTCTCTCTCTCTAGAGTTTCATCCCTTAACGCGTCAATGATCAACCCCTCAATTTCAACCCCCAACCCCCCGTTGCCGTGATCGATTAAACAAAAATCGCGACGCGGAGGGTCGCTGAAAAATCGCTCCAAGTATCAAAAATAACGTGAAAAAAGAAGAAAAAAACGTTTCTTTTCATACGTATCTTCGACTAGAAACGATATATTAATAATAATAAAAAAAAAGATACGTATATATACATGAACATTATATATATAATATCTCGGGCTTTCGGGAGAAGAGAAATAAGGGAGCGGGAGTCACCCTTATCTTCGGTAACGACTGCTCGTTATTAATCGGCGTTTGGTGCTTTTGCGATACCCCGACCACCCCTTTATATCTCCCTCTCTTTTTCTCTTTCTCTCGCTACCCCAACCCCCGAACACCAGCTCTTGGCTCGTTCGGGGTAGTTTACGTAGCTGCACGAGGCCGACGCGAGCGAACCGAGGGAGGAAAAGGTGTGCACGATGCGCGCACCATCGCGCGGACGTCGTACGTACTACGTGTACATCCACCACCCCCTCTCTCCCTCCCTCCTCTGCCCCACCTCCTCCTCCTCCTCATCCTCTTCTCTCATTCCCTCGACTCACCCTTTTTCGTTACGCTATACGTACACACGTAGCTAGACGCGCTTCTCCGTACAGCAAACGAGTCCGTATCTCTCGCGCAACGTACCTATTTCCGTATCGGCCCGCCGATACCGCCGAGAAATCGGCTTGCCACGACACAGAGAGAGAGAGAGAGGGAGGTAGCGCACCACCACTACCACGTGCGCTCCGATCGCCTCGGCTCCGAGACGGGGGGTGGGGTTTGCGGTACGACGCGATGATTTATTATTTTTATCTTCGCGGCTCTGTGGTCTCTCTCTCTCTCTCGTTTCTACGCTCCTCGCGCTCGGACGATTCGCGGGAGGAATTCGAGCGCGAGGAGACTCTTCATCCCTCTCCTAGCCCACCCTTTCCCTTGCACCCCTCGTCGTGACTCTTCGAGAGGGAGGATGCTTCGGGAGAGTTTGCTTCGAAGAGAGGAACGCGGAAAAGAAACGATGTGTGTACGTCGTGTGTAGTGACGTGAACGATCGCGAAAGGGTGGAAGGGGAGGAGCCTGATGCGACAAAAGCTGAAGGGATTAAAGAACGATTTGTGTTGAAGCGAGAAGAGTTTATATTGAAAAGTAAATAATTTTGGAAAATTGGCAGTTTTTTCAACCCCTGAGTGAAGCGAGAGGGTTATGAGGGTTAGATGATTTTTTTTCGAACGTACGACAAATTTTTCACTTTTTGAATCATCGATCGATTATTTATTGATATTGTTATTAAATTATAGAATTATCTTGTTTATTGTTGTTATTATTATTATTTTTAATTAGTATTTTGTAGAAATTAATCGTTTCTGGGGAATTTTCGTTACGACGAAGATCGTGTGAGCACCCCTGAGCAATAGATCACGCGGCAATAGATAGACTCCCCGTCCTATATCCTCCTTGCCACAAGGCTCTCTCTCTCGCTCTGACCCCTCTCTTTCTCTCTCGCTCTCTGCAGCATCGACAGGGTGGGTTGTTGCCTGATTGCGCTTTTCCTCGATGCGAGAAAGCGAGGGGGTGGGTTTGCCTCTCCGCAACCTCCTGCATCGTCTCCATCATCTTTCGTATCTCTCACACCCCCTTCCCCCATGGAAAACCCACCCCTATCCCTTCCACGTCGTTGCATCTATCGAGATATAGCGAGTAAAATTTTCGTTCGCAAAAATTTCCGAAAAATTTTCCCTCGCGACGATAAGCGAACGAAAATTGTCTCACCGAGGGGTAGGTAAAATTTCCTTGGCCCCGGCGAATACATTAACAAAATCGCACATTATGCGCCTTTTACGCCCCGTAAGTCGTATCCCGTTGAGAGAATAACGTCGTCGTCGTCGTTCGTTTCGAAGAAACCCCCCCCCCCCCTCCCTCCCCCCGAGAAAATAAAAGAAACGAAAAAAATTCAAAAACGATGAAAAAAAGATGGCGGATCTCGTTCTCTAACTAACGACTCGATGAAAAGCTCGTCGACGAGAAGACTCTTCGGCGATAGCCGAGAAGTGAGAAAGAGATCGGGGCGTTGGATATTAGCGGGCGAAACGCGAATAAAAGCCGCGGTGAGAGGGAGAAATATAAACCCCCGGGTGACTTCGTCTCTCCCCTCTCTCTCTCTCTCACACATACAAAACTTGATTGCTAAGAAATTACCGGAAAATATACGAGCTTCCTTGGCCACGGGACTGAGACTTCTCCATAGCTCTTTTCTAGCCGTCCGACCGCTCTTCCCTCGCACGACTCGTCTCTCTAGCTTTTCATCCCTCATCCCCCTTCGACCCTCTTACCACCCACCCCTCGTCTCGCCACACTTCTCGTACCTGCTCGTTCGAGGCGCCAACGAGAAAGACGATCAAAAGGAAAGAGGGTATAGCACCCCCGCGAAACCCTCCCACCCCCCCCCCCCCCCCCCGCTCCCCTTCACCACTCTTCGCCCCTTCACCGGTAGTTGTTACAATCCCTCGGTGTTAAAGTGCTACCGGTGCTCTCGTGAGTCTCGCAGCCATCCGACCACCCCTCCACTTACCATTAGAGGTCATTATTGAGAATACGTGCTCGAGAGGAGCCCTCGGTCTCACGCGATAATATATCGTGTTCTACGACGAGGCCCTCGCTCGTTTCACCGGTCATCCGTCTTTGCGGAACGCGCGCGCACTAGAGAGAACTATACCGATCTCGATTCGATTTTTAAACCAATTTTAATTGTGATTAATATTTGTCGTTTTTATTACGGGCAAAGAAAAAAGAAATGTACGGAATAATAAAAGATTCGAATTTACGTAAAATCGTGATTTACGTAAAATCGTGAATATAGCATTTTTCAGTCCATTTTCATTGTAATTAACATTTCTACTTTTTTGGCATAATAAAAATGAAGAAAAAAATACAATATTGTGGAATTTAAATTGAAAAAATTAATATATTTGTTATAATTAACATTTTTCCCATCGAAATAAAGAATCGACCAGGGGATGGGAATTTAGCGATCGAAATTTGCTTCAAGAAAAAAAAACACACACACCCACCCAAACGTCGAAGAAAAAGCATCGACAGAGTGAAAAAAAAGGTTGAGGAGAGCATCGAGAGAGTCCGCCAAGCTCGTTACGGGTAATCAATAACCGATACATTATCGGCCTGTCCACCACGAACATAGTCGACCCTACGACAACGACGATTCCGCACCCCTACAACCATGTACATATACATATACATGGAGAATTGTGAATCGTGGTGCAGATGAGGTACGACTGTGAGGTCTGAGGGGGATGAGAGTAAGCGTGGAGCAGTAGCAGACGACGACGACGACGACGACAACGAGAACGACGAGAGAATCGAAGCTCCAGGGAAGAGGACGAGGGAGAGTCGAGGCGAAGGGGCGAGGGAGGAGGGGGGATTGAGAGAGGGAACGTAATGGGCTGGGAGCATACCGGAGGAGAGTTAGCTCATCTCCGTCCTCCTACACGTATATACATACACATATACACAGATATATATAGGTCGTGGACCAGAAGGGAGCTTGCGGTGAGCAGCAGGGATAACTAGAGGGTTTGGGGAGGGGGAGGAGGATGGAGAGGCCGATTTACACAAGTATATTGAATTTATTGAGATGAGCCTAGGGGATAGCGACCAGGAGGATATTAGCTGCCTACCATAGCCCATCCCTTCACGACGACAACGTAACCGATCCGACTCTCCCTTTTCCTCATCTCGCTACTTCCCCTTTTACGTATATGTATGTATGTGTGTGTGTATGTGGGTGTGTAGGTATATAGGTATACGTGGAACAACCCTCTCGTGTCTTTTCTCGCCCTCTTCGAACGACCAGACGACCAAGGTTGGCTCACTTGCGTTTATTAAGATCTTCGCGACAGCCTGATTTATTTCAAGACACACTTATTATTTTTATACGCGATAATTTTTTTTTTTACCGGATCGACGATGTTTATACGCGAATATACATTTTTGGAGAAATGATTTAATAATTTGAATAAGATGGTATTATAATTGTTTATACAACTTATTTAATTATTATTTAGATAATTTAATAATTTTAGGCACATAAATTTATGATTGTTTCGGTGAACTTTTGATTAATATTAAATATCGACTTGATTACAAATTGAATTGAATATTAATATTTGTTTTTTTTTTTTTCATTTTTGTTACAGGTAAGTCGCAAATAATGATTTCATTCTTGTCAACGGAGTGGCGAGCTGAGGATGGAAATGAATTTAGGATAAATCGGTCGAGTGAGTTTTTTTCCTTTTTTTCACAATGTGTATGTTTTTTATTGTTGTATTTTTAGGATTTTTTTACGAGGAAAAGTGTATTTTTTTTTTCAAAATTTTTAATTAAGCGAGACATAAGTTGGGATATCTGGCTACGGTTAAATAATACCACGTAGGTTGCAACTGAATCTGTCTCAGGTCGGCTGCTATCCCCGTCGACCTCGCTCACTCTAACTCACTCATGAGAGAATCCTCTTGCGGATTCTGCGGCTCGCCCGCTTCGAGATCCTCCCTTTTGCCAACACATGGCGAGGCAACTTCTCTCTCTCTCTCTCTCTCTCTGTCTCTCTCCTGGTCTGTTCCTTTTCCCTCTGGCTCTTGTCCCCCGGTACGCCCCGCGCGAGCGCGCGCGCTCGTTCTTATCTTTCGCGACCAGCCGACGTTCTACAACTTAACCCTTTCAGCGGAGAAGAGCAGCGGCAAGGCACGGGAGAAGTACAGAGATTACCGTGTGGCTCTCTTCATCTCGAGCTGATTCCCTCTTTCGACCTCTTCCCTTTTTCGCCACCCTCGCACCTCCATTCGCACGCTTTAATATCTTCGATGTTTTTGTGTACTCGGACGTAGGCGTCGTCGTCTTAATCCTACGACGAATTTACAAGAAATTCCACGATTAACATTTTTTTGAAATTTATTCGAAATTTTTTATATTTTTTTTGCGAAACTTCGAGCTTTCTAAGAATTTGTTTTTTATAAGGCGTTGTCTTAATAATCCGACGATTTTACGAGAAATTTCTCGATTAACGTTTTTATCAATTTATTCAAAAATATTGATAATTTTTTGTCAAAATTACAAATCGTAGAAAAAAAAGAATTGTTTCTTTATAAATTGATTTGAAATTTGTTCGTAAAATATACAATTTTTCGGCGAATCCTAATTAATTCAGTATTTTCGTGGTTTTTCTTCTAATACCACAAAAAATCGAATACAAAACCGTTTTATCATTATTCATTCGTAGAAAATAATTTCCAACAAATTTTTTAAAACCTCGAAAAAAAAATTGTTTCATCCTCGGAAAAATTTTGCGCCTTTCTCGCTTCGAGGACGCGGAAGTAAGAGAGATAATGCAATATGGGGAATTAATCGATTCTCGTCAGGCCAACGTATCAGCTCCCTATATCTTTCTTTCATTCTCCCATTCTTTCTTTCTTTCTTCCGTTTTCTCAAAGCGCGTTTTCCATTCTCCCTACGTCTCCTCTCTCGCGCCGCGAGATAAATTCGGAATCTTCTTCGTGGCAGTCGCATCGCGCAGATAGAGAGGCGAGTCGTGCGATAATCTCGCCCGTCCCGGGATGAGGGATGACTGATATGCCGGCCCGAAAGAGATGGCGTTCTCCCTCTCTCTCACGCTCTCTTTCTCTCTGCCTCGTATTCTCTCTGTCTCCGTCGTTCTGACGATATATATTCGGCTTGGTCGCTGAACATATACTGAATATATATACCTACACAGGGAAAAGCGTGGTCGTAGTCGCGCAAACGGAGAATCTACGGGGTGGGGTAGTTGGGGGAGGGGGGTGACTCGCGATATCCTTCTGGCGTAGACTGATAATAAAACCGCGATGGTACTCGCGCTCGATCTACCTCTTCTTACCCCCCCCCCCCCCCCTCACTCTCTTCTCCACCACCGGATTCGAGATATACGAGCGATATTACGAATTCAATGCGAATATAAAGCAAACTCCAGGCCTTACTTTGGATCGAAGAATTTTTTCGGAAAATCGTAACTCACTGTCTTTTTTTTCTCGTTTTTTTTTCATTCCGAAAATTTGAATGGTAATTTTCTCAGAACCGATAAAAATTTGATCGATGGATCGATAAAGGGTTGTCGATACAATGAGGAAGAAGCGAAGGATTCAGTCGATTGAATAATCGCGTGAGAATATGTTTTGTATAAAGTGGAAAAGAAAGAAAGAAAGGAGCAAAGGGGACGGAGACGATGAAAATAAGAGAAGAATGGTGTAACGGTCGACGTCCTGTTTGCCTCGTGGGAGAAAGCCCGAGAGACGTTATCGAGTGGCAACATGCGGGAAAACTCATGCGGGGGTTTCTCAGGTTGGCTAGACGTCGCGAAGAATCTTCTCTGTCTCTCTATCTCTTTCTCTCTCGCTCGCTCGCTCTCTCCTACACCGTTGTCTCTTGTATTCTCTCGCTTCGCACTTTGCCCTCGAACCGCCGTGATTCGGCTCCGAGGGGTGGTATTTAGATATTCTAATGGCCGCCTGATAACGAGACGCTTGCCACTGCGATAAAGACGACGACGAGGAGGAGTAGGAGGAAGAGGACGAGACTACTGTGTATAGGACATCTTGCTTCTAACCCCCTCCTCCTTCTTCAACCCATCCCCCACCCCCTCTTTTCAGGGGTTGTTACAGTTATATATACACAACGTACCGAGTCCTGTACGCGTTTCACTCCCTTCGTCCTTTAGCCCTCTTCCTCCTCCTCCTCCTGCTCGCCCACGTCGTGTCCGCCTTCAAACCCTCCCCCTCGGCCCTCCTTCTTCTCCTTCTCCTTCTCCTTCCATCGCCATCCCTCGATCTCTTGGAGCAACGCGCGGCGTCGTCGACGCGACGCTGCGCGTCGCTGATAACGGAACTTGCAGCTCGCGCTTGTTTACGTACACTCGCCGGTTGCTCGCGACCACCGCACGTTCCATAGTACCGAAGCATGTATATATATAGAGAGAGCGAGACAGAGTTGAGACATATATATATATGTATATATATGTGTGTGTGTGTGTGTATAGGGGTTGAAGCGATAGGGACGCGGTGAGGGTAAGTTAGACGCTGGAGATAACTCGGCATTCGGGCTGATAAAAATATTTTCGGTAATGTCTCAGTCGATCGATCAACTCGGATCTCCTCGAGAGTAAGATCGTTCGTGGAAAAGCCACAAAAATAAAATAAAAGTAAGAATTATTCAAATGGAAGTAAAAATTTTCCATTGGTATAAAATAAATTTTTGTCGCGCGGAACATGAACGTGTTCTAAAAGATCGTCGGACCGCGAGGATCGAGGCCCGGGTGTCGATGTATGAGAGAGAGAAAAATTGTTCGAATCTCCGCGGAGATTATAGCGCGGAAGGCCTAGGGGTGGTGGGTGGGTCAGGATAGAGCCGGGGAGGGGGATGGAGGCTGCGGAGATCGCGCATAGATCGTATCGGTTGCCATATTAGAGGAAGTTATAAATCGTCGCGAATCTAAAATTGATCTTTTCTGCAATGGTGGGAGAGAGACGGAGGGATGTGACCGAGGGGGATGAAGAGAGGACGAGTCGAGAGGACACTTCGCGCTTCTCTCGCTCTCTCTCTTTTTCTCTTCACGTTCCTATATATATATATGTATATATGTATATGTGTGTACCATGGCCTACGTCCCTCCCTCGTACTCACTCAACGTTCGAGAGCTTTTCCTATATAACTGACTCTACTCCGCCATACATACAGTTCTAACACACAGATATTAATCTATTCATCCATCTCGCTCTCATCCCTTTTCCCTCACTCTCTCTCTCTCTCTCTCTCTCGCTCTCTCTCTCTCTCTCTCTCTCTCTGCCTCGTTCCCTCTTTCCCTCGAGGGACACCCTGACTATGGGTGGCCGTCGATCGACATACAACATGCCGACTGTGCGCGCATGTAACGCCGAGAAATCGTCGACGTGGATAGACGAAGATAGAGAGACAGAGAGAGAGAAACGAAATGGTGTTGGAGGGATTCTCGTGAGGTATACACCTCTATCCCTTGTACGAGTGAGTAGGGTGAGAGAGAGAGAGAAAGAGGGGGGGTGCCTCCGCGAGATATATCGATTGTGACGCGTCTGCGAGTTCGAGATAAGCTCCTCGATCCGCATAGCGACGGCGATGCTGTCGAGCTTCCAGCAACACCGAACTGCAAACCTCCCCCCTCCCCCCTCTTCTCCTGTGTCGTCTCCTTCTCGTCCTCTTGGTCCTCTCTTTCTCGGGCTCGCAGGATCCCTTCGCGTCCACCTCCTTAATCTCGATCCTGCCGAACATCGACATCATCCCCTCGATACCCCAACGGAGAACTCGACTTCATCCCTTTACCCTCTTGTCCTCTCCCCCCTCTTCTTTGACTCTCGATCCACTCGCAGTCGATGATAGCCGCGAATATTGCTAGATATGAAGCTCCCTCTATCTCTCTCTCACGTCTCGTCGAAAGATCCTTTCCGTGTTCTCGCCAGCTCGTCTTCACTACGGAATTGATTCAAATTGCTGGGGTTAGCAGCGCAATGTCCTATCGGTCACTCCATCTTGAACTTTGAATTTTCTTTTTTTCATCGTTACCTTGGAAAAAGGTGTGAAATTCCGTTAAATTTTCTACACGATGATTCGTTATAGATTCGCGAATGATTTCGTAAAATTACTCCTCGAAGTTCGATTCGATTCGATTAAACGGCCAATATTTTTTTAATCTTTATTCACTATTCCAGTCTTTAATTTTCCCTCCGAAAACTTTCTCCGTTGTTTTTGCTAATTTTTGCTGGAGCGAGAGCGAGGGCGATAATTTATACACCGATGTCCGGAGATCGTTTTAGGGAGACGGATGAGAAAAAGGGTTAAATTTCCGGTGTGAGAGCGTTCTCGCGGAGTTACATCCGTCTCTTTCTCTCCGACTACAACTTAATTGGCCGAAACTGGTCCCGGGGCTTCGACGACGAGAGGGCGTTGGGGGAAGAATGAGAAATGAAGGCCGGACGGTAGAGTCGAGGAGGAAAACGAGAAGAAAGAGAAAGAGTGAGCGAGAGAGAGGAAGAGGGGTGGAGTAACAACCCAAGCCTTTAGCCTCTTCGCACCAGGTTGTTCTCGCCGCGGCGAGCGAACGATCGGCTGGCCCCGCGGGTACGAGAATTTTAATTGGTAGCAATTTGTCGACGCGCCCTTCCACCACGTCCCGGGCTTTTCTCTCGTTCACGTGCTGTTGGTCTTTTCCGTGGTCTTCGCTTCTGTACAAAAGTGACCTCTTTCCGAGAACGCAGAGGTTCAAAGTCACGCCCCTTCTCCGCGTCCTTTGTGGTGGACGACGCACAGGACGTGCCAAAAGTGCCGGGTGTCAAAGCGAAGAAGAGAGAAGAGAGAGACAGAGTGAGAGAAAGGGTGGTAGGGAGGAGTAGACACCTACTTAACTTTACTCAATGGCCACTTTGTAGGCTGTCGGAAAGGGACGTGATCCAGAGAAAGCAGAGATGCGAGAGAGCATCGTCGTGAGATACATAGACTGCTCTACTCTCGCTCGTCTGACACTCCTGGTGGGCCGCACTCCGCTATCTCTCCACCAACGTGTTCCCGTCGCTCGTGGAAACACATCGATCGATCGAAATGCAGGATCCTCCCTCTCTCCTCTCTTCCCTCTCTATCTCTGGCTCTCTGCCCTCAACCCTCTATCATTCTCTCTCTCTCTCTCTCTGGCTATTCCCGCGACGACATCGTGATAGGAATACAGTTCCGTGTGTGCCCTGATGGACAGTTCCTGGATTTCGACGATGTCCCGGCAGTTTCCGTCGATACTCATCGTTCTAATGATAGGATACGTTTATCTGTAACAATAATCGTCCAGCATCCACGTCTGCACGATGACGCTCGTCCCGTGCCACGTAATCGATTATGGAATGTCCGACGAAGTGCGAATGGAAATTCGTGGGCAGCCTTTGACAAACCCTATGTCTAGACTTGTCCCTTGGGAAACCATCGCTAAAACTTGGCTGCGGCTTTGTCTTGGATCTTTTTAGGGCTTTAATTTATCATTATGGGGAATTGAGGGCCCTAGGGGTAGAGGCGTTATTGTGCTATCCATTTAGTTGTATAGGTCAGCCTAAAGTATGTCTAGTACTGTCTTCATCGTTCCTAGGTGCTGTGGTTCGGTTCCTCCAAATTCATAGACTACTTCTGATTAACTTCTGATTTTTAAACAAATCTCATTCCCAGCATCGTTCCGAACATGCCCTACTGGTCATCAATCTCTAAAAATTCGTTGGACCTTCATCCGGACATTTCTTCGATACAATTTGAAGACCCGCTGGAAATGTTTTCCAGAATTTCGATGAGTCAACCAGGTGACTGCATAACCGACGAACGCCTGGCTATTATAAACGTCTCAACTCATTACGGTATTCCACGTGCGACTTTGCGAGTCGCGCAACGACGTTTACACGCACGGCGACAACGTTTTCCACCCCTTCACTCTCTTTCTCTACATCGCTCTCGCTCCCTCTCTCTTGTACCGACGACGATCCATCACGTCCGTGAATTCCAGCGTCGGCGATAAAGATATACGAGATTCGAGCGGTGTGCCGCCTCGCCTCCTCCCCGTGGGTCTCGAGGAAAAGCCCGCGCTGGAGCGACACCGGCCTAGGCGCGTTTCAAACTATCGCCACACTTGGTCGGTCATCGTCGATTAATGCAGCCGCGGTGATTGTCGCAGATCGAGTTTCGCGACAAGTGCTCGGTGGTTTGCTCAATCCGCGGGAATGGGAAGGGATAACGAGTGTCTCGTACGATCGAGCGATAAATCAACGAGTAAGCCGAATCATACACATTTGTCTTCATCGTTGAAAGCCATCGAGAATTTAATATCACGTCATTGCACGTTCCCTCTGTAATCAACCGAGCACGCTTCTTCGACCGCTCATTGACTTGTTTTCTTTTCTCTTTCTCTCTCGGTTTTTTTATTCTTTGTGAACGTCTTGCAAAGCCCTCGTGTGCCCCACAGCGAGCGTTCGGCCTGTTATTAGAAGAGCGGCCCTGTCCCGGTTGCGAGAACGAGACGGGAAAGAAACGATGAATGAATAATCAGGGTAACGCGGTAGCTTCTTTGCAAATTCGGAGCCTGCGGCGTCTCTCGGCTTTACTAAGATTTATGAAAGCCTCTGGCGATTCTGCTCTCTCTCTCTCTCTCTCTCTTTATCTTCTTTCTTCTTCTCTTTACTCACTTCTAAAGAGACTTTTACAAGCTTAACTAATCATTTTCTAATGCAATTTGTAATTTACACGTTTGCGACGTAGCTCAACCTAAGACATAATTAATCGACGATCGATCAATCTTTCTTTCTATCTCACTCTCTTTCTTTTCTCTTCACCCGCTTAGAGAAGAACATTCTTGACTTAACTAATTATTTTTTAATGTAACCTGCTACGTTTGCCTCGAGTCACGGCTCAAGGCGTAATTAATTTTCGATCGATCGATCGATCAATTTTTGTTTCTCGCTTCCTCCTAAGCGCGTTCCACATTCGATCTTAAAAATTTTGTTGGCTCATGTGAACGAGGCCGGTGGGCAACACATGGCACGATACAACGTAGCAACCACGATAGACGCGAATCTAAATCAAACAAAACACATTATTGAAAGTCGAAGCGACCGTTAGCGACTGTAACCTTCCAATCTTGCACGTATACGTATTTTAATTTCCACATAAAGGTAGTATGTATATATACACGTCGAAAAGTGTATAGATTGAATAACCGTGGTGGATGCGAAGGAGGTCGAGCTCACGAGCTATTGGTCGAAGCCGGTACCAGCGAGAGCCAATAGCTCGCTGGTTACCGCTTCTCTCACCTTCACCCGTCGTCGATACATCGACCCGCGCTTGGTCCACCGCTTTGCACCTCCTCTGCTTGCTCTTCTCCTCCCTCGTCTTATCGACGCTCACCACCTCCTTCCTTCGACCTCTCCTTTCTCGTCCCTCGCTCTCTCACTCTCTCTCCCTGCTTCTTCCGCTTCGTTTCTACGCTTTTCGATCCTCTTCCTCTCGCTGGACCCGCCAGCTCTCCTTTTGCCAGCCTCCGAGCTGTCCTCGTTCATATATATATATATATGACAAAAAGATCTATATATATATATATATTCTCGATCCTCGAAAGCGATGGGAGATTCTCGCTCGCGGTCTTTCGCCTTTTCTCTCGCTCGCTCATTGTTTGGAAATACGCTCTCTTCGCGCGGCCAGATCACGAACGATACGAGAGAAACCGCAGCGGCGCACCGACTCTCGCGCGCGAAGCTCTCGACCATTCGCGGTTCCCCGTTTCATACGCTTCTTTTTTCTTTCTCTCCATTTTTTACCCTTTTTTATAACTCTACCCGTCTTTTTTTTATTCCATTTTACTTTTTTGTTCGATGGCGTTTCTTCTCTTTTTTCATTTTTTTTCTCTCGTTGGCTTTCCAACTCGGTGCCCCGGCCCTCTCTTTCTCTCTCTCTTCTTAATCGCGTATTCACGTCGCACCGATCCTCTTTCACTTCGCCTTATGCACGCGTGTTTCTCGTTATGTATACCTACCTCTTGTGCCTTCCACCACGGCCCCTTATAATCGCCGGGCCGTCTCTCTTCGCCCGCGAGAGAGCCCGTGTCCACGCGCGCCATCTCTCGGTGAGCGCTTGTACGCAATTTGTTCCCTTCCACCGCAAATGCACTGTCTATCTCTCTCTTCCTCTTCTTTTCTCTCTTGCGAATCTTGTGTCGAGCCGACACAATTTCTTCAGAAACGCTATATATATATATAAACGAATAAATAAATAAATAAATAAATAAATACATATATATACATGTATATATGAGATCGCAGCTTTGGCCCTAATCAATTTTGAATGGTTTTCCACCTTGGCTGAGCATACACGACTATATCTACTTCTCCTTCTTCAACGATATATTTATATAAACGCGTTTCGTTTATTTTGTACGGTATACAACGCCACGTTGCTTTATTCTCAGGTTCCCGCTATACGGTCTTTGCCGTATAGAAACGTGCCTTTTAACCCAAGACTCGTGGGTGGGAGGGGGAAGTGAGGGGGAGGGTAAAATTGACGGAATTCCACGAGAGGAGTTATCCCCTGAATTTTCTGTGTTGAACATTGCCAAAGCTTCTCGTATCTCGCTGGACGCACGTGCGAGACTCGGGGATTTCTCTACTATGGTTTTTTTCTTTATTTTCTTGTTGTTGTTGTTGTTGTTTTTTTTTATATCTTATACGAACACATAGGCAGCGTACGTTCGACGCTCGCGCAGCTTTGCGGTATAACCCACGCGTCATTTTTCATCCCGGACACTTTCACGAGTATCGCCATGAATAACGCTAATCGGGCGCTATCAATTTTATTTCACTTTATTTTGTCTTATTTCACAGAATCTTTCGTTTTATCGCCGTACGGCCAAGCTGCTTTTCTATTATTGTTCGAACGATAACGTGTCTCTGACTCGTGACGTTTTAAATTTATTTCTCATTTTTTTTTCTCTCTATCGATTTTCATCGAAAATATTAATTATAAATTTAGCTAATTAAAGGTATTTGAAAATTACACATTTGTCGAACGAAAAACTGCCGGAAATAAAAAATTAACGATTGTTTGCATTCGATCGTTCCTAAATAAAAAAATGATGAAAAAGATACGTAATTTTGTTTTTCTTCTTTTTTCTTGAATTAAATCGAATACGGATCGACGTGAAATTATTCGCGAGTACGAATTCGTGGAATTTCGTGGGTCTCTCGATGATTTCGTGATTTTTCGTGAGGATGAAAAAAAATGGCCGACGTTATCTGCCGTAGCCTCTCTCTCTCTCTCTCTCTCTCTCGATTAACAAGTCGACAGACGTGCGTGAGTCTCCCTTTACCTTTTTTCTTCCTCATCCGCCTTTTTTCGTTCATCGTCGTCGATGATGCCGTGCCGTGGGGCTTGTCTTCGTCGTAGCTCTCTTCTCTTCGCCAACTCGAGCTCGAGAGAAAGAGAGAAAGACAGAGAGAGAGAGAGAGCGCGAGGGAGGCTGCTGGACCGATAACGAGAAGACCGCGCGAGTAAATTTGCTGCCATTAGCCAGCTCGAAAATAAAGGACCAGACACGTGATATTAAATTAGCTAGTGTGGCCGCACGCTTCTTCGTCTTTTCTCCCATTACCTTCTCGCTTTTCTCCTCTCCCTCACTCTCTCGTTTCTTTTCATTTTGTCATCGGGTTATTCTTCTTCTCGTTCTCCAACGTCCATGAGGACGTCACCCGCGTTCGAAGCCAGAATTTATAAGGACACTCACAGGAGCGTCATGGAGCAAAAGTTGCGAAAGAAAAAAAAGCAACACAAAAAAATTCACGCGCAACTACTCGACTCTAACGAAATAACGAAAAATTGTATAATTTTCGTCGTTTCAGTTCGTTGGATTAATTTTCGTGCGTTATATTTAACAAACCAATCTTACGAAAATTACATCATTTTAATTTAATCCCAAATTGATTAAAATTTTGTCAAATTTAAAGTTCAGTCTTCTTGTTATCCTATAAATAAAAAAATCCTAAATCAATTCTGATCTAACGAAATCAATTTCTAAATTGATTATCAAATCTATCGAAACAAGTTGTCAAAGGAAAAACATCCCCCCATCCATCGATTAATATTATTATTGTTCGAGAACGACGCTAATAATTAATTAAATTATAATATTTATTTACCGTTCATCATTAAAATGATCTTTGCGCGCCAGAATCTGCAGATTCGTCTCTCGCACAGCCTCACCCCCACCCCCCCCCCCCTCCGCCCCTGCGGCTGATACGAAACAGCACGTGTTGTTTCGAGCTATCTCTCGTACACTCCGCGTACAAACACACACACACACACACACACACACAAACGCAACAGGCGTACGTATCTCGCTATCTCCCATTTTTCCTCTTCGTTCTAATATCCTCTATCTCGCTCCTCCCACGTCGTTCTATCTGATCTCGTTCTCCTCCTCCTCCTCTCTCTCTCTCTCTCTCTCTCTCTCTGACTTTTCTCTCGTTTGCGTTGCCACGAAAGACGCACGTTAGATGCAACAGTCGAGATATCCCGAGATACACGAACCTTTCGCTCGAGAGACTCTACTCGTCGTCGTCGTCGTCGTCGTCGTCGTAGTCGTCGTCGTCGTCGTTCTCCACGTCGTCGTCGTCGTAACTTAATTAATTATTTAACATCGGCAGCTCGGGATCTCAACAGCCTGAATTGCTATACCTCGCCGCGTTCATGTCTCCGCGGGAAATCTAACGAACGACCTCTCCCCCCTCTCTATTTCTCTCTCGTTCTCTCCCTCTTTATGTGTGTATATATATATATTTTTCTCATTACTCTCAATACGTATGGTCAATACCAATAAATACTCTCCTTGACTCATTTCTCTTATTACCGATGCCACGAAAATGATTAATTTTGATCGAAACAACGAAATAATCAAATTTTATTATTGTTCATTAAACAGATATTCACTTGTATACTTTTAATTGATAAATATTTAATTTAATTTAAATATCATTCGAAATACCTTTCGTCGATTTATTATTGAATATTAATTGATCGTGAGATAAATATTTAACAATAATATTGCAACGTCGAATAATTGTCGAACGTAAAGTATCGCCCAGTGATTTATTTTCAAATAATATTTGATAATCTGATTAATATTGAACGAAAGATTGTTTCACATCGCTTTAATTTAAATATTTCATAAACGGTAAAAATTTAATAAATAATAACGAGCATCCGCATAATTGTAAAATCGTCGTTAGAAATCTTTCGACGAGAATACGGGAAAGATACGTAATCGCGTACACGTATCAGAAGGAGAAGCAAGAAAGGGGTTGCTTCATCCCCTCCATACGTAGGAAAACAATGCGGGCTTCGGTATAAACACACACACACACACGTATATAAAACAAGAAAGACGCACACGCGCCACCGGGCAGTAAAGTGGCCGAGTCAAAGGGATCGTAATCGTGATTTCTCGCGGTAAAGGGCAAGAAAGGGTTGCCCACCCCCGTCGTAAGAAAGACGCGAAATCGCAAGAGAGCGAACGAGAGAGAACGAACAAAAAAAATCACACAATATAATGTAAAAAAAGAAAAGAAGGAGCGAGAGAATATAATAATCTTTACCCTCGTGTGTTCTCTCTTATCCCTCTTTGTCTCGCACGCGTTTCGCACACTATACACACAAATATACAAACCCACACTTTTCGTCTATAGTCTAGCTAGAAGCTCGAGTACAACGACGGTTGGAGGGAGAGAGTGCGAGAGAGCGAGAGAGCGAAAAAGCCAGAGAGAAAGAGAGAGAGAGAGAGAGAGAGGGAGCGTGGCGTGATAACCCTTTCGTTATCGGACCGCTCGCGGACCGTGGGGGGTGAAATAGAGAGAGAGAGAGAGAGAGAGAGAGGGGGAGGGAGGTAGGGGTTGGGTATACATAGGAAAAGAGGGGGGTTGGGGGGGTTGCGAGAGAGCGAAGCTTAGCCGAGCCCGATGATCCCAGACCCAGATAACGACACGATTCCTGATAACTCGAGCTCGCACACTCCACGTTATAATACAGGCGAGTGTATACGCTCGACGGTTGAACGGGGGAAGGGTGGGCTGGCGGGAGGGGGAGGGGGTGTACGAGAGCGACCGACGCCGCGATAGTGCCGACCAGTACCGCAGTTACCAGCAAGCCCTGTTTCCCCAAAGAAATAGTGTGTACTGATTCCTGGTATACGAGAGTAAGAGGGAGAGAGAGAGAAAGAGAGAGTGAGAGAGAGAGAGAGAGAGAGAGGGGTGTTCTCTACGATATAACCAATGTCCCTCCCACTCCTCACTCTTCTCGACTCGCGGCCCCGTTTACCTACGTTTTATTCCTACGCGAGATATAGACCAGTGTTCTGGCTCGTGGCAGCCCCCGTTTCGCGACTGAAACGGAATGGACAAAAAAATTGTATATAACCGGGAGAGTTAACGGAAAGTTGAGAGGAAAAAATGGGGGCTGGGGGGGGGGAGGAAGAAAGAAGGGGGTAGGTATGGAGTTTGAAGAGAAAAATGTTAAGTACGACTGAAGCTCGGCAGCGAAGGAACTTTTATAACGAATCGCGTGGTTATGCAGAAAAAAAAGTAAAATATTAATGGACGAAGGAATCGAGGAAATGTTAAGAGTGGTGAGGGTTTGCGAAAATTTCATTCAATTCGAAGCGATTTAACGAAATTATGAAGAATAAGTTTGTTTAAGTTGATAAAAATTGAATTTATCTCAAAATTGAAACGTTTTTTTTGTGGATACGATATTGGACGATTAGTACACGTCCATGAATTTTCGATAAACTGGACATAAATGTGTCCATGTGTCTAAGGGTTAGAGGAACGGAGAGCAGAGAGAGAGAGAGAGAGAGAGAGAGAGAGATAGAGCGCGAGATGTAGGGGTGGATGAAGGGAATGGACATTGAAGATTGAGCGTACCACAAAATCTCGCGAGTCTACCGCGAAATCCTCCCTTGGGTCACAACGAGAGACAGAAAGAGAGAGAGAGAGAGAGAGAGCGAGAGGAAGAGGAGAGGGTGAGCGTGGGGGGTGGTAGGTGTCCAGAGAGCAAAGACGCGATAGCCGAGAGAAATGAGAGAGTGACCCAAACCCGGCGTTGTTTCACTTCAATGCTATGCCAAAACGTACCGCGGCACGTAGGTAATAGCTCTCTATGTACACACAGTTATAAAGTGTTACGTCTATATAGATGTTGAGAGAAAGAGGGTAGTGGAGGAGGAGGAGGGGGAGGAGGAGGAGGAGAGGGGGAGGCTAGGTTTGCCGGGGTGTTCCGGACGCGCGAGAGTCGTAGAGGGTTTTGCGGCGAGAAAGCGAATTCTCTCTCTCTCTCTCTCTCTCTCTCTCTCTCTCACACGAACACACACATACACATACACATACACATATATACACACACACACTCTCGAACGCTGGACCCGAACGATAACGGCTGCCAACCCACCTATCTTGGCCCCTGCAGGCTTTATTATAAACCCCCGCTGCCCTGGAGAAACCTCTCGCGACTCGAAAGCTCTCACTCTCTCTTCCTCTCTTTCCATCTCTCTCGCGCGTCTCTTTCTACCCTTTGCCTACACAACTACATATACAGAGAGACACTTATGTACATTTATTTATGATACACGAGATCTAGACACATTCGCAGTGTGTACGATAGAGTCTTCTTGCTCAAATCCGCACCAGCTCTTCGAATCATCATCCCTTGAGCTCTCGGTCTCCTAGAGTGAGAAACGAGGGTTGGGGGGAGGGCGGAGGGTTATAGCGAAGAAGAGGAGGATGCGTGCGTGAGATGGATGTTCAATACGAATCGTTTCGAAAGAAATCGACAGTGTTGAGAGATATAAAAGATTGGGAAATCGGCAATAGAGGGAGGGGCTGGGAGAGGGGGGGGGGGGATTTCATAAAAATCAAAAGAAAAACTGATACCAATACGAACGACAATTCCACAAAACTTAAAGATAATTCAATCGCGATTAAAAATTATTAAACAACAATTATAGAAACGATCGACTCGAGAAACAATAATTCCTGTCAATTTTCAAGAAAAATCGATCATAAATCGTAAACGAATGGACGGTTGAGATTCTTCGACCCCCATTACCGATCCCCTCTCGACCACAGACCACCCTCTCGTTCCCTTCTCGAAACAAGCTCACCAACGATCATTTCAACCTCTTATTGTCTCAATGACTTCACCCCCCCCCCCTTCCCGCCCCACCCCTCCTCCCTAACACAATGTATACAAGCCCCGAAGATTCACCGATACACCGATTTCATGTCCGACTCGAGATTCCACCGTCTACTCGCGGCGCGAGCTCAAAAAAGGGACGAAAGAGGGTGAAGAAGGCGGGAGGAGGGGACGAGAGAAAGACAGAAAACCCCCGATAGAGACAGAGAGAGGGGAGAGTGAGAAGAAAGGCGCAGAGGGGTTTGGGGGAGGGTTAGGTGTTACGAGTGTGTGTACTCCCTTCGTTGATGGTTCTGGGCCACGGAAAGAGAGAAAGAAAGAAAGAACGAGAAAAAGAAAGAATGAAAAAAGAAAGACAGAAAGAGAGAGAGAGAGAGTACATTCACTGGAAGATCGGCAGTGTTGGTGGTTAGGACCTCTTTATCGTGATCCCGTCTCGCGCGCGCGCGGGTCTCAGCTCCTCATTAGCCCGTTCGCTCATCAATCACTCTCTCGGAACTCTCGCAGGGGGCGCGCGCTCTCACCACCACCACCAGCCCCCTTCCCGCCCCTCCTCCCCATCACCATCCCTCTCAAGACCACCGACTCATCGTCTTCGCTCCGTTTTCCCGTAGCCCTTTCACCACCATCACCGTAGGGCCTCTCCTTCGCTTCCTTTATACGCGCGTCTTTCTTCTCTCCGACTCAACCTGACCCTCCCCCCGCCCTCCCCCTTCCCCCGCCTCCTACCCTTTTCTGCGGTCTTGTTTTTTTTGGTATTTTTTTTCCGGTACATACGTCGTCAGCCTCTTCGCTTCGATCGAAAGGAAACCCTTCGCGCGGTTTACATTTACCACGCGTACACGTTATACGAAAAGAAGAAAGAATGTGTGTTAAGGGTCTCTCTCTTTCTCTCTCTCTCTCTCTCTCTCTCTCTCTCACTCTCCTCGTGGCGTTCACGCTTACCGATCGGTCCGGGTGTCCAAATATTTGGACCGAGCTCTCCTTCTCTTCTCTCCCTTCTCTCACGTGTTTCGCGCTGTCTCCTCCACGCTCCACCTCCCTCTCGCGTTCCTCCGATTTCTCTCTTTATTCTCTTGTCCTCTTTTTTGTTTTGTTTTCTTCCTTTCTCTCTCTCTCTCTCTCTTTCTTTCTCTTTCTCTTTCTTTCCTTTCATTCACCCTGCTCCTCCTCCTCGTGAGATTCTTCGCATTGATTTTCGTGGGCAACTTCGCGGCGCTATTTCTTTTTAACAAGAGATTCCACCTCCTTGATTCCTCCTCCGCTACGTTTCCTTCTTTCTTCTCGCGAATTCTCTTCGTCATCTTCCATCTCTCTCTCTCTCTCTCTCTCTCTCTCACCCTCTCGTTCGCTCGATTCTCTCTTTCTTTTATTCTTTCTTCTTTCTTTATATTCTTACGGTATTTATCTTTGCTCTTCCGAGGGCAAGTTTCCCTCGACGCGCAAGCGGACCTATCGTCTGAGAGAGGGAGAGAGAGAGAGAGAGAAAGAGGCTAAAGGGGATACCGATCAATCGCGATAAAAAACGTGGAAGAGGAGAAAGAACGCCTCTGTATAGTATATAAGGTCGTTAGGGAGAAGAAACTCCGGCGTGCCCGATGATAGATAAAAATTAGGATGCTTCGCGTCTCTTTCCTCTCTCCTCTCTCTTCTCCTCCTCCTCCTCCTGCTCCTTCTCTCTTTCTCTCTCTGGCGATTTGTGTGTCCATACGTGTGTATTTATTATCGATCGGTCTCCGCTCGCGTTAACGACACGTCGAATGATATAATTATCGCTCACCCACATACTTCTTCTTCTTCCATCCTCCTCCTCCTCCTCCTCCTTCTGCTCTTCCTTCATCTTCATCTTCATCATTCGTTGTTTTTTCAGTCTTTCGCGAAGTTCGTAAGTTGATCGAGCACGTACGATCGGTAAAACTCGATACGACGTGACACACGTGGAGAGATCCTTAACGATGGATATTATCGAGCCACCTCGTACCATAAATTTTTGCCAAATGAAAAAGAAAAGTTACAAAAAAAAAATCAAAATCTCCGCCCTCGATCGTTTATCAAAGAACGATACGATAGTATCGATATTAATTCGAGAATGTGAAAAAAAAGCAAAAAAAAAAAACAAATGATCTTCTCGTTTGCCAAATGGACCATCAAAAAGAAAATAACAAATTCGTAGAAATCCGTTGAAAAAAAAAACAAAATTATAAACTCTCGATCGATAAATATCGATCGATTTTTCGAACCGGTCGAGAGGTGGGGAGGAGGGAGAGAACCGAAACAAGATGAAAAAAACCCTGATTTTATCGATTACATTCAGCTTCTTCGAGCGATCTTTCGGGATCCTGCGAGGGAATCCTTCCGCTCGAGTTCGTCGAGAGAGGCTTCGCGTCTCCCGGAGCGGTCCGGTTAATCTTAGGTCGGGACTCTCGAGCGAGACCTCGTATAGCTCGATATTGTTTAACTTGCCTCGTTATCGCTAGATGCACTCTCTATGGCAATCTCTCTCTCTCCCTCCCTCTCTCTCACACACACACTCTCTCCCTCTCTCTTTCTCTTCCCTCTCAAGGGAGGAAGATAGCGGAAAGCACTGGAGAAGCGCGTGTTCAACCCCCTCCTCCCTTTCTCCCTCTCTCTCTCTCTCCCTCTCTCTCTTACACACACTCGTCTTCATACTCGCCTCTTTCTCCATCGTCGTCGTCGTCGTCGTCGTCGTCTCGTCTTGCATCGCGAGCGAGCGAGAGAGATTCCCGTGAGTCGAAGTAGGTGGAGGAGGAGGAGGAGGAGGGTTGCGCGCCACTTGGAAGGGAGCTGCATCCAGCTGATAACGCCTTCTGGACTGATAACGGAACCGGCCAGGCTCTCATCCTACGAACGACCCTCCGACCTCATCCTCCTCTCTCCTTTCGCTTCGCAACCCCTTCTGGCCCACCTGCTTCAACCCCTCCTCCCTTCTGGCTCCTTTTCACCCTCCTCCTCCTCCTCCTCCTCTCGCCTGTTTCGGGACATCGCCCAACATCGTGAATTCCCAACGCGACGACA
>OZ024922.1:3010109-3297609 GCA_964017225.1 Netelia inedita | reverse complement strand
TCGATCGGTAGAGTTTTGAGGTAAAAAAAAAGTTAGCGATTTTACGATGAACGACCCATACATATCTATACAGGTATACACGCAAGGTCACGGGAATTATTGTTTTCAATATATGACGTCTCGTACATATATATATTTTTTAATCTCAAACTCCCACCTACCCCTTTGGCCTCCTTAACGCAACCCCGCCCTCCCGTACCCCCGCCCCCACCCCTTCGTCTTCCACAAAGCTCTTCGATATCTTGTCTCCGGGCTCGTAAAGCGACTAAAAGGCTCCGGGATTCTTTCGTTAATTCCCTATATACTTACACACACATACACACGCGCACGCGCACGCGCACACATATATTGTATATACGTACACTTACATTAGAGCGCGGTCACCACTCAACGGCGAACTCTCGCGCGCGATGACCCGCCGATGCTTCAATTCACCGCAGTTTTTAAATGTTTTTTTTTCTTTCTTGCGTCGAAACGATCGAAGCTCGAATAAAACGATACGAATAATCGCGAGTAAGAAAAAAAAAAAATAATAATAATAATAATAATGATGCTGCGTCATCGATCGCGCGTACTATATGGTCGAGGAAATGCCGGACGTGCCGAAAGATCGGGCCGATCCGAACCGATTTCGACGCGTGAAACGAGTCGCGACGAGACTCCGCGTTGAAAATATCGGCGCAAGAAAACGCGAAGAGAGAATTTTATAATCTATGACTCATCGAGAGAAACTGATGGATGAAACGAGAGAGAAGGAGAGAGAGAGAGAGAGAGAGAGAGAGAGAGATGATGATGATGATGATTTCTTTATTTATGCCCTAGCAAGCTATGGGGCAAATTTGGAAAAACATGATGCTTGACAGTAACCTTGAAATAAACTAATGATATATCCCAATAGAAGTAATAATAGAAAGAAATATAAATGAGTTAGTATAAAGTAGGGATGAACAATATAAAAAAACTTATAAGTAATATGGTAAACATAATACTGAGAGAGAGAGAGAGAGAGAGAGATTGATTGATTGATAGTATATATTTATGCCCTAGCCAGCTTTGGGGCAAAAACAAGATACAGCATCGAGATACACAACTTTTGAAAATAAGTAAAAGTAAAAATAAGAAATAAGCAAATAGAAGTAGGTAATTAGTATAAAGTAAATAAGGAGAAATAAGCGTAAATAAGCAATAAGCAAGTAATAAGTGGTGAGTAGGTGATGAGTAAAATAACAAGTAAGTAATTAAATTGATACAAGACAGATGAAAGATAAGCGAGTAATAAGTAAGCAATCAGTAGTAGTAATAGATAAGTAAATAATACAGAAGTAAATAATAAGTAGCAGAGAGGACGGTCACGACAGTCAAATTAGCTTGGAGAGGTCAGCCGCCGCATTTATTACTATTAAGGAATCGCCATCCTTCTTTCTTGCAAAAATCCTCGAGTTCCTGGTCCAAACGAAGAGAGAGAGAGAGAGAGAGAGAATACGTTGGTCGAAGATACCGAAAGGCGTCATGGAGAATCGTGGGACGTAGATGACACGATTTTTTTTGCGGTAAAAATGACTGTGCAAATAACGGTCGAGGAAATAAAAATATTTTTATTTTCATTCGCGCGCCTTTCGATTAATATTTTTTTTTCCTTTCTCTTCATTCTCTCACTGGCGATTAATTCAATTTAATTCGAAACGATTCTTCTCGCATTAGAGGTCCGTACTTCGCGTTTCGTTCGTACGAGTTCGTTATTTATCGTTCGATTGAATTTTATTGATTTCTTTTTGACTCGATTAATTCATTGGTAAATATTTTTTCTTTTTTGTAATTCGCGCAATATGACGCGAATCTTCAAATATTCATGCGTGTTCCACGATGGCGAGTTTCATCAGGTGACGCAAACGTATCTTCCGGAATCGAAAATAAACTCACGATTCTCTCTCTCCCTCTGTCTTTCTATTTTTATCTCTCGTTCTCTGTATCTTTTTGTCTTCTCGCTCTCTCTATCTTTCTCTCGCAACCGATCTCATCCTTTCGTTTCAAGTCCAAAGTTTCGCTGATAAGGTGTGTGCGCGCGAGCACACGCGAGTCGCATCAAGAAAGAGAGAAACGATGAAAAAGCGAAAGAGAGAGAGAGAGAGAGAGAGAGAGTGGACCGATAGCCACCGCAAAGACGCTTCCTGTCTCACTCTACTACTCACCATCAGGCATCGTAGATATATATATATATATATATATAAATGGTATATCTATACACCACAGGACAGATGAGTAAAAAGGAGTGAGACGTGGAACAGAAGAGAGATAGCCTTTGGCGAGCAAAGAGATGCTCTCACCCTGTCTCTCTCGCATGGTCCAAGAGAGCCAAGAGAGGAGAAAGCTTTTCGTAGATAAGGCTCCCGATTATGATCCCTGGGCTGGTTAAAGTCGAAGTTTTTACGATAGATAACGTTCTCTCTCACTCCCTCTCTTCCTCCTTCTTCTTTAGCCTGGTCTGGCTACCCACGTGAATTGGTTGCCCGGAAAGATAAGCGCAGCAGCCAAAGACGACGAGAGTAAGATAGAAACAGAAGAAAAGAATAAAGAAAAACGAGGAATGAAGAGAAAGAGAGAGAGAGAGAGAGAGAGAGAGGGAGGACCTCCGTGGCTGCTGTTGCCTGCACTTTCATATCATCTCTCGAACCGACCTCCCTCCCTCTCTCTCTCTCTCTCTCTCTTTCTCTCGTTCTCACTCTCTATCGCGACATTATTATCCCTCTTCCATCGGCTCTAAGTGCATCAGTGCCTTTTTCTCTCGGCCTGATCTTCACGCACCACGAATATATATCTCATCGTCTGGCTTCTCCTCACCCCCTCTCTCCCTGTGTCTCATCTTTTTCATCTTTTTCTTGCCTCTTAATCCTTATCTTCATCCTCGCTCCGACGTGCAACGCACGAATACTTCAAAATCTTTTTCGATGACGACGAGTTGAGAAATTTTCTGCCTCTCTCTCTCTCTCTCTCTCTCTCTCTCGATTTGTCTTTCGCACGAAATCTTTCGTGAAGCTGAATAATCTTTATAAAATGTTCATGCGGGCGTTCAACATAAGAATTTCGTCATAAAATTTATATTTATATTTAATATCTGTTTGTGTTTGTGTGTGTGCACATTTATTCCGTGCACTTTTTTCTCGTCTTTTCCCTCCCTCTCTCTCTCTCTTTCTCTCTCTCTCTCTCTCTCTGTCGATCTCCCTCTCTTCGCACACAGAATAATAATGATAATAAAGCGCGAGAACGTAGGGCGAACGATGTATAATTTTTACGAGGTCTCGCATTACAGTGGACCATAGAATATAAGATTCTTCTTGGGTGAGAATTTATGGCCTCGCGGTGGATGGAAAAGATGCGCTCTCATCGTTTCGTTGGCTCGAGGGTGAACGAACGTCAAGGGGGTGAGTTTTGTCAACCCTCGCTCGTGATCGAAAAGTTACGTGGACGAAAACGATAAAAACGAAAGAAAATACATTTCTAGCCAATTCTTTCATTTTCTTGAAACGCTTGACCTCTGTTTCATCGAAGGTCAAAAAGGTCACCGTACAATGAAAATTATTCATAAATTTTTTTCTATTCTTGTGCGATGTACAAAACTAGTAGAAAAAAACGATAATTAATTAATGACGTTCGAAAAATATTTCTATATTTATCAGAGGTCGAAGAGGTCATGACCATCATACAAATTATAAACATTTTCTTCAATAACTTTTTTGCCACTGCAACTTACTAGCAAAATTACTATTCAATCAATTAATTAACCATACATGCGTTATACTTCACATAAATATATAGAAATATTTATAAACGTTTATTTCTAACGTATAATATCGTAGATAGATAGACAGCGTCGTAAACAAGGTGGACAGAAGCCATCGAAGCCAAAGTCACGAAGTGGCTGTAAATCAGGCAACAACACGAGGCTTTGAGAGAACCGTCGAGTCGTTGTACGCGAAACAACACCTTTATACCACCCAGTTGCGAACACTTTACCCAGGCGTTAATGCTCTCTTTCGCGTATATTATGGCAGCGAGAGTCAACCTTTCGTACCTCACGTACGGATCTACTTTGCTGCCCGGCTATATATATATATATATATATAATGATATATATACAATACCTATAATAATGATATATATATATATATATATATATATATAGCATTATTATAGGTATTATAGGCAGGGAGAGTATATATATATATATATTCTCGCCACCTATAAGGTGCATGTAGGAAGCACGAAATGCAAGGCGGGGGGCACCGCGACGCACGGGAGAGTCAGCAGAGGGTGAGTTGCGTACACACAAGGATCTCCGCGCGATTGCCAGTGACTCCCGAGAACGCGAAGGGGTGTGTGACTTATAGTTACACGTATTATAGGTGAGAAGACTTGTCTCGGGCTCTATCCCGCGACCTCGTAAATAATATCGTCGGGCGGGGTTGTTGCGTTCAACCCCTTGACATTCGAAAAAAATGCCAACACCCCTTATCTATCGTTGTCCGGTGATATTTAACCCCTGTAACTGAATGTACTTATCACCTCGAAAAATACGTGTTACGTCCTGGTAAGGGATGCAAAAAATGACTTCCCCCGTGGTCATCGAAAAAGGGTAAATCAACTTCCGGGACTTATTACCGGTCGAATGATGGAAAAAGACAGAAATTTCGCGTTTTTTTTCTCATCGTTGGAACGACAACTCGCGGAGAAACGGGAATGAGAAAACTACTTTTGTGTTGTACGAGAAATTTGGGATTTTTGTATAAAATGGTAGACGTATTCGACAAAACTTCAAAACAAATTTTCATCCCCACCTCGAGAGCGCGAATGGTCGAAATTCGTCGTCGACTTCCGCAATTTGTACTCGTTCAAAGGGTTAAAATTAGTTTTGTTCTGAAATTTTTGTTTTTTCTCCAAAAAGACTTCGATTGGAGTTTACAAAATTGGAAATCTCCCGCGCAACACGAATATCAGCATTATAATCTCGATAGACGTGAGATACTACCAAAAAAAACATAAATTTCGTCGTATTTCATTCAAAATTTAAATCTTCCCCCCCTCCTCCCAAAACATAAAAACCGTTCCATTTCGTCGAATACTTTGCACATCTTTATTTACATTTCCGCTTTCCCCACCCCTCTGAGTAATTTCGCATCGTGATTTCCATTCCAACCTGTCCGAATCGTTAAGTAATCGATAAATTAAAATCAACCCCATGAGCGAAACTCGTTCGCAAATTCGGATGAACATTGAGACGTGACGATCGAGCGTTTTCTCTCGCATGCGAGAGAACCGAGTGAGCGAGAGAGTGAGAGAAAGAGTAAGGGGTGGGCTGGGAGGGAAGGGAGAGGAAGAGCGGATTGTCTCGAAGCCCAACTGCCACGTCGGGCAATTATCGCTTCGCTCTCGCACCCCGCGCGACTCACCGCTTTGGTCCACGCATACATTAAACCCTTTTCCGCGCATCTCCATCTCCGTTTCTCCAATTCTCGCGCCTCGCACATGTCCTCCTACGAGCATCTCTCTCTCTTTCTCTCACTTTCTGTTCTACGTCTCTTAACGCATATCTCGCTCAATCCACCAGTCTCTCTTTCACGATTGGCTCCGTGCTATATACGACGCGAGAAGGTGGAGTACGACGACGACGACGACGACGACGACGACGACGACGACGACGACGACACGACCGGGACACACGAGATTTCGTATCAGGACGCGTACCACGACGTACGCGACCGTTTCAGAAACAGAGAGAGAGATAGAGAGAGAGAGAGAGAGAGAGAGCAGACATCTCTCGTCGCTCTCTCGCCAACCCGCAGTCTCAACGAGATGAGACTTTTCGTCCTTCTTCTTCGCCCCCCCCCGCCCTCCAACCCTCCTTCCTTCCTCCCACCCTTCTCTTACGTTTCTCTCGCGGACTCTCGACGTTTTAAGATCCTTATCAATCCGGCACTGGCGGTCCACCCGGGAGTCGACCGAATGAATAATTACCGAGGGACACCCGGCGTTGCACCGATCTAGAAATATATATATATATATGTACGTTGAAGAAGTTTACTTGGCATCTCTTCATCTCATCTCGTCACACCATATGAACGAGAACTTCTTTTATAATGTTGAAAGAATTATATGTATGATCCATGTTGTGTTATAACTGTCCATAATTATATATATATATATTTATACATATTTGTAACTCGCGTTTCCGGTCTCCCTCCCGCTCTCTCTCTCTCTCGCTCTCACTCACTGTGACGATGCCAATTAGCTTCACCGATCGTGTATAACGAGATCGGTGGAATACCATCGAACACTTCGTTATTATCAATCATTTCACATTTGCCGAATCGACAGAGTCATTTATTACGTTATAATTCATTCTCGAAGACGTAGGACGCGAGATGAATTTATTTGCTGCCTCTATAGGTACCTACTCGTGGTCGATCGACCGGCCGAGAAGAATATCGATCTCGATCAGTGATATTTATTCGTACGCGTTTTTTTTTATTAACGAGAAAAAAAACATAAACGTAAAAGAGGAAAATTGATCGGATTCATTCCAAATTTGTCAAAAAATGAATGAAAAAAAAATTGAATTAAAATTCATCGTTATTTATAAAATTATTTTGTCAAGAACGTATCGAAGAATGAAACAAATGCGATTCTGATATTATTAAGGGGGTGTTACCCTATATTTTACCTATATCCTCGTGCCTATCGTAATCATCGTGTACCTATATATTTATATTTCTTTCGAATCTCTCGCCAACGGAGGCTCAGTTTCCAACTGAGAAACGATACGAAAAATACGTCCTTGTATCTTCGAGTCGCGTGAACCAGACGAAATGTATAACGAGAGTGTGTACGAGAGAGAGAGAGAGAGAGAGAGAAACGTGTTCGTTACATATAGAAACGGGGCTATGATAGGAAGAGTGAGAGAGATAGATAGAGTGAGAGTGAGAGAGAGAGAGAGAGAGAGAGAGAGAGAGAGAGAGAGAGAGAGAGAGAGAGAGAGAGAGAGAGAGAGAGAGAGAGAGAGAGAGAGAGAGAGAGAGAGAGAGAGATAGAGAGAGAGGGAGAGAGAGAGAGAAAGAGGGGGAGGTCGGGAGCGAGAAGGCTGGGCCGGATCAGATTGCCGAAGCAGGACCGCGGCCGGGCCAGATTCTCGAGATAAGAGAATTTAATAACCTGCTAGGGGTAACGGGGCAAGGGGAGTAAAGGGTAGAGCGAGAGAGAGAGAGAGAGAGAGACGAGGCGCGAGAGGATTCACAGAGGGGGCGCCCAGTTTTCACAGCCCGGTTGGTGTCGATGTTCGCTCGTAGTATTTGTGTGCCAGAGGACCCCCGTTGAGGGGTGTTACAGGAGAAGAAGAAGAAGAAGAAGAAGAAGAAGCACAGGGGGTGTGGGGAGGGGATAAGAGACGAGAAGGATGAGGGAAGTGCAATAATATCGGGAGATATCGATCTTTAATTAGGCACGCAGCGCGGGAATGTCAGATTAAATCTCTCGCTAGAGACGCGAGAGAGAAGCCGAGTTTTGAGTTCTCTGCTCCTCTCTCTCTCTCTCTCTCTCTCTCTCTCGCGTTCGTTTCTTCTTTCATTTCTTACCATCATCGCTACCTTCTCTGTCTCTTCTTTTTTTTTTATCTTTTTCATTTTCGGTGTCTCGATTCCTTCCGTCGCTCCCACTCCATTATTCGACGTATGCTTCTTCTTCTTCTTCTTCTTCTTCTTCTTCTTCTTTTTTTTTCACCCGTCGTCTATTCATTCGCCACAGCTACGGGCGTCCTTTATTTTCCTTTCATTATTTCTATTTGAAAAAAAAAATATTATATATATATATATAGGTATGTAGGTATGTGTGAAATAAGAAAAAAATATATAAATGACCACCAAATACGCTCGGATCTCGTTATCTCGCGACGAGACACCGCGGTGGCTCGAGCCCGGGAATGAAGATCGGTATCTACACGAACCGCGTTGTTTGACGTCTAGTCCCGTAAGAGAGAGAAAGATAATCTTATTCGAATCTTATAATTTTATTTTCATTGCGATCTCAAAATTGACGAAAAATTATGGTAAATATACGAGCGCGTGAATTTTTGGATGGTTCAATTTTATTTTTATCATTTCAATCGATTATTCGATCGTACAGCTGTTTGTCTAGAAAATTGACCAAAATTCGGTACAAACAATCTCATACTTAATTTTTTTGTTTCAATAAGTAAATATTTCCAATTTCTCAAACTACGCGACTGAATTTAAATCCACAATATAATTAAAATAAATTACACGTATTTTATCTCTTCAAATTTATTTGCAATTATTTTATCCACAATGGAATTATAAATTTGAAAAAAAAATCGAAGTGGGAGAAAATTGTACGAATTAATATTTTTCTCACTGTTTCATAAATAAATTAATTAATTCACTTGTTTATTTATCTATTTATCAATCTTTATTCATTTGTTTTAATATTATATTCACCTATAGTTTCGTGACATTCTCGTATGTTCTGTCGTTCTCAATTAATTCTCACACACTCTCTCTCTCCCTCTCTCTGTCACTCTCACTCAGGGGTAGGCAATAAGGGAATATTAAGGCAGAGGTGTATAACCGTGAAAGTGGTAAAGGTGTTGGCAAAGATATTCCTCTCTCTCTCTCTTTCATTCCGTTCTTATCGTCACGACTTAATTTAAATCCACAATATAATTTTAATTAATTACACGTATTTTTCCGTTTCAAATTTATTTGTAATTATTTTATCCACAAAGCAATTATCGATTTGAACAAAATCGAAGTGGGAGAAAATTGTACGAATTAATATTTTTCTCACTGTTTCATAAACAAATTAATTAATTCACTTGTTTATTCATCTATTTATCAGTCTATTTATTCATTTGTTTATTCATTTGTTTTAATATTATATTCACCTAGTTTCCTGACATTCTCGTATGTGCTGTCGTTCTCAATTAATTCTCACACACACTCTCTCTCCCTCTCTCTGTCACTCTCACTCAGGGGTAGGCAATAAGGGAATATGAAGGCAGAGGTGTATAACCGTGAAAGTGGTAAAGGTGTTGGCAAAGATATTCCTCTCTCTCTCTCTCTCTCATTCGCTTCTTATCGTCAAAGTGTCTTCGCGGTGTCAACGGGCCGTTATCTCTTAATGACTACCCCATCTCGAGGCTTAATCGGCGACACGTATAAACCATCCTCTGCCTCTGCATATTCAACATATATATGTAAAAAAAAAAACCTCAACAGCACGCGCCCTCTGCTCTTCTCCCACCCCCTTCTGCACTCCCACCCCCACCCCTCTCTCTCTCTCTCTTTCTCCATCTGGCCGTTTTATATTCTCGCGGGGCTAATAGATCTCAACTTTTTTGCTCGCGATAGAGAAAGCGTCTGGACACGCGAGGAACGTAATAAGCAAGAAGCGGCACGAGAAAAGGTGTGTCAAAAAGACATACCTACACACGCGTTCTCGAGAAAGTGAGAAAGAACGGAACGAATAAGAAAAAAATATTTTAAAAAAAGTAAATATATAAATTTGGCACCTGCGCAACGTCGCGTTCTCTCGTGTGCCGTGCTGCCACCCCGAAGAAAATGAAAAAAAGGAAAACAACAGTAACAACAACAAGCAACGTATTAATTTCTTTCGCAAGATCGTGAACGATAATTGTGGTGTGGAGGTATTTGTACCTAATGTCTCTCTTATTCCCCCGATAAAACGTGCAAAACTGTACGACCATAACCGCGTATATGTATAAATATCTCTCGTTCTTTCTCTCTCTCTCTCTCTCGACCGTCGTTGAAAAAGAAAAAATTAAACAAACGTGTTGGACGAACCTCGACTAAAAAAGACAAATGGACGTTCCTTCGGTGATGCACGAGATGGAATGCAATTTTACACGAGGTATTCAAATGCCGCTCGAGAATTGCAAAGTCTCTCGTCGAGTTGCGAACGAGAGAGAGAGAGAGATAGAGAGGGACGAAGAAGAAGAAAGAAGTAAAAAAAACGGCAAACGAAAAAAATAAAAATAAATAAATGGCACCCTCGTGAGTCCGAGGGCCGTCTCGGGGGTTAATTCGATTCGTTTTATTCGAGGAAGTCCCTACATTGTAATATTAACGTCTTCTTCTTCTTCTTCTTCTTCTTCTGCTTTTTTCGCCATTTAAAATTTTTTTCACAAGTCACCTGGGAGAGAAGCAGAGAGATGATGATGATGATGATGATTTATGGATAAAGTACCGAAAAGCCCATATGCCTGATTGCCTTGAAATTTTGTACACTTATGTTTTTTGGCCTTCTGAGCATGAATATGAAAAGTTAAAACTTGAAAAACTTGATTTTTTCGTGTTTTTTCTCGATTATTTATATAATTGTTAATCGAAGGCGAAAATGTTTCAAACAAAAGTTGTAGATAATGTTAAAATACATATTTTTTGTTCTATATGATTTTTTTCTAAAACCGTTTTTTTCTGAGAAAAACGCGGTAACATGTTAATTCTAACCCAACTCAAACCCAACCCAACTGAAACCAATAAATCCCAAACCCTACTGAAACCCAATAAATCCCAAACCGAAAAAAACCAATGAAATCCGAACCCAATTTGAACCAAAATAACATTTTTTTTTCATTTAAAAATCTCGTTCTCGTGCTGGGGGGGCTCCGCTCCCTCCACCCCCGCAGGGGCTCTGCCCCCGGACCCCGCCGGGGGTGCGAGTTGGAAGTCTTTCCAGTAGCCAACAGTGGTATGAGTTGAGACTCGTTCCAGTAACCAACAATCCATCGACAAGTCAGGGGGAGGAGGCGGTTTTGTGGTTTCGCGTTGGGTTCGAGTTGGGTTTGGAATGTTTTGTGGTTTCCCGTTGGGTTTGGGAGGTTTTGTGGTTTCGAGTTGGGCATAATCCCGTAACACGAAAAAATCAAGTTTTTCAAGTTTGAGTTGGGTTTAACCTAGAAAGCTTCATTTGCGGCAATTTTCATTGTCATATTCGTGCTCAGGAGGCCAAAAAACATAAGTGTACTAAATTTCAACTCGATCAAGCATATGGGCTTTTCGGAACTACACCCAGCAAATGAAAAGTAAGCAGTAGTAAATGATAAGTAAATAGTACAGAAGCAAGTAGTAAGTAGTAGAGAGGACAGTCACAATAGAGAGAGGGAGAGAGAGAGAGAGAGAGAGAGAGAGAGAGAGAGAGAAACTAAAAGATAAAACGATCGTAAATAAGTCAAAGGTTAACATCCGTCCCCTCTCTATCCTTTTCTCAGGACTCTAGTCCTTGAGCGTCCTCAAACACATATCGGCAATATTTTATATAAATATATATCCTTCGTACATCCGTCGTGCCCTTAAGGTCGAACATTAATGCCCCCCCCCCTCCGCGGGCCCTTATAAGCTTCTCGTGATCGCGAGGTTGCCACAGTCTCGTACGTTGTTTTTCTTTTTTTCTTTCGTTTTTTTTTATTATTATTTTTTTCTTTTCGTTCCCGTCGCCCCGTTACACTTTCACGATCCTTCGCGGTCGTCCTGCCGTGTTACAACGATCGAATTAAAGGCCCTCTCGTGACTCCCGCATACGCGACATCTCGTGAAACGACTCACTTCGAGAATCGAAGCCACGGGGCCCCTCGACTAGCCCCAACCCCTTCCCTTCACCTTCCTCCCTTACTCGATGACACGTCACGTATGTCGCGAACGCCATTTCGTGACGTTGATATAAAATAAAACGAGTGATAAATGTAAAAATAAAATTAACAACGACAAAAATAGAACGATAAATAAAGAAGAAGACAAAAAAGAATTATGAGACACGAAATCGAGAAGCTTCTTTCACGTCGAATCATCCGTCGGATTTAGGGTCTTATTTCTATCTTGAAAACACGCCGTAGGGATTACTAATCTCTCCTCACCTTCGACGGAGAGTAAGAAAGCTGAGAGGGAGAGAGAGAGAGAGTGAGGATTAAGAGAGTCGAAAAATAAGACAAAAAAGTGATTTCGATCGAAGATGTCCTAGAAACAGGGGTGGGGGTATGCGAGGTGTAACCTTCGAATTCTAAGCTCTCGGCGATCGAGGTACGTGAATAGATCTACCGGTCGCAGTCTATATCGTGTATAACACCGAGTTAATCGGATAGTCAAGATCGTCGTTGCCGAGGAGTCCGAAGCTTAGTCGAACGAGTCAATGAACGACCGTTTCTCGTCTCTCGTCCTCTGGAGGTAAACGACGAATAGGCGATCGTCCGAGAGAATGATCGAGGATAGACAAGGATCACCCTTAAGCAAAGCCGACTGTCGTTCTCCCGGACATCGTGAGCGAGAGAACAATTTTAGAAAAAAAAACACAATCTTTTCGATAGAAATCGGTAAAAAATCGTCGTTAAAAATTTTCGAGAGATCGGCAGAGGGCCCGATCGACGTACAAATTAGACATTCTACACCCGCCTATATAAAGAATATATAAATTTCGAAATAAAAAAAGAAACGCTTAGAATTTTATCCTTAATTATTCGAGATTCGATAAATCGGTAATTTGAACGATTTTTAATCATCCTCAGTTTCGTGTCACAATCACGATTTAAAAAAAAATATTTTTTCTTATTAATTTCACTGGATTTTGTCGAGAAATAGACAATGTCTTGATCGAACGATCGATTCGTATTTAACGACTTCAATTTTCATTCTCGCTCGGCTCGAGGCCTCTAACGTTCCGCGATCGTTCCTTCGGCCCTTCTGAGAAGTCCGGCATGATCGCGTTCAGCCTCTGTGCATTATTCATGCAAAAATTCTCTTCTCCCTCTCTCTTTCTTCTCTGTATCACCCTCTGCACATACACATATATATCTATATATATATAAATATCTCAACCGTGCGGAAAGAGAGACATTACCGTGTACGTACAACGAGTGTAAGATACATATATGTATAGAGCCCGAAGAGAGATCTCGTCGAGAAGATCCTCGTTGAGTGTATTACGAGCAATGGACTCGCCTCATTGCCACTGTTTGAACAAGGGATCGAGTCAAGCGAGACGAGAACCGATACGTACACACATATATATATATATATATATATTCACATATATAGGTATATATATGTATAAGAATGTATAAGAATCAATGAAGAAAAACGAGCAATTCGAAAACCCACCCAAGTTCCAACCTCGAGAGATCGCATGTGGCGCACTCTACCGGGGACGAGTGTTGACCGTTGAGAAACGAAGATAGAACGGTCACCGAATGCATATAAGACCAGTGAGTCTCTCGATTATCGAACGAAACGAAGTTGCGATCGTGGGGCCCCAGAACAAGGCGACGAGGAAGCCTGAATAAGACTGGACGAGGAGAGGAAGCGAGAAAAACATCCTGTGCGTCTCTTTCTCGCAACGAGTTCGCGGTAAGACGAGCGAATAAGGTCTCCGGTATGGTTGTGAGAGAGAGGGGTCGGGGGGCGGGATCGATGAGGGTATAGGCAATGTATGTTTGTGTTGTATTGAAGTCTCTTTGGGTATCGGACAGTGAGAGAGCCAATACGAAATGTCTCGTATCGGTACGGGGCGCGAGAGAGCGATACTTACCATGTGGCAAGGGCACAAACTCTCCGCGGAGTCACTAGTCGATGAGAAGCGAAGGAAAGAGAGGAAGAAGAAGAAGAAGAAGGAGGAGGAGGAAGGTTCGCGGACTTGAGCTCTCACTTAGCAGCGAACCTGGTGTCACGATCACGGTTTCGCTCTCTTCTCTTCTTGCTCGCATTAGCATATCTTCTCTGTCTTCTCTCAGTGTCCCATCTTTCGCGTACTGTGTATGCTCACCACTCACCGAGCCGTGTTAGAGACCAGTCGTCGAGTGAGACTGCCGTAGGAGTCCCTTGATTCAGATGTGTGTGCACAGTTTCCACCTACGTGGCACGTAGAGGTTAAAAGACGGCCGAACGCGACGGTTATGAACGACTCACACCGCACGGCGGTGCGTCCGTGACGGTCGGGCGCTTCGCGAACTCGCCGCGCGACGGAGAGAGCGCGCCGTGGCGCGAGAGTGGGGGAAGGCGTGAGCTCAGTCGACCGACGGAGTGGGAAGGGAGAGGACCTAGAGAACTCTTCTCGGGAACGACGAACGCAGTGTACACAGGAGCTTCCTCACTCTAGCTCCACTTCTTCTTTCACTCGACTGTTATAAAGCCGAGAGTGTTCGTCGCGTGTTGCTCGCCGTCACGATCAGGATCCCATTTGCATAGCGCCTCTTTCTCGAGACGAAGCTGCTCTCTGTCTCTCTCTCTCTCTCTCGCTGTTACACCAATGTCCTGCAACTCGGACGAAGACCTTGAGTACGCTCTCAAGGGTATCTCTCCTCGATTCCTTTAAATTCGGAAAAAAAGAAACGATAAAATAATAAAACAACGTGAAATAAAAAATGTAAAGCGAGAGACGCCGTCGCGAGCGATAATCTCAGCGAGGTCGTTTCTCGGAAATATTCCTATTACGGACAGGATAAAGATGCATCAAATACGATCGTAGCGTAGGCTTATCACCAGGCGATCCTACGCATTTACACTTTGAAAAATAATGTTCCCCTATCGGAATGTCGGAGACCCGATAAGAAGAGCTTTTCAACAATTTATAAAAACGAAAAACTAAATTATATCACATGCTACCACTCCTCGTTGCCTTAAAAAAATTGCAACAGCTCGACACCCAAGAAAAAACAAATTCTTTTTCACATTTTCAGCCGTGTCTCTCGTAGGAATTTCACACTCCCTCCCTTTCTTGAACACAGGACACAGCGTTTCCGTGACTATATAGCCATCAAGTCTCGGCGAATTTACTACGTATTCCTTTATCTTTCAGCCACTGTGGCAAAAAGGCGCGTCTATGCGCTCGCGCGCTCGCCCGTGTGCAAAAGTCTCGTGTCGCGATCTTGCGGAACAATAATGTTTGAGCCAGTGAAACAGAAAGGAAAGAGAGAAAGTGGCGGACGTTCGCGGGTGCTGCAGCTTTTGCTTCTTACATAAAACGTCGCTCGTGCGATTTTCAACCGTCGTCTTTCTCGCTGAGTAGTCTCGGGCTTATTTCCTTCGTACTGCTCTGTTCAAATGTCTCTCTCTCTCTCTCGCTCTCTTTCTATATACATGTGTATATATATCTATATATAGTCGTAGGCAGCGTGCAGAATACGCGCGGACCTCGTAGTTGCTATATATAAAACAGAGAACTCGCGCGCGGTGGCGGTATCGGTTCCGAGAAAGTCTTATCAGCTCGCGGATATGTTAATGGCGACCGTGTACACCCTCCCCCGCCCCTTCTGCCGCCTTCCTCTCACCCCCATCCTTCTCTTCTTTTTCTTCCCTCTCTCTCTTTCTCCTCCCTTTCCATTCCCATAGAACGCTCCCGCGCTCTTCGCGACCGCGAATTCTCGTCGAGATATATTTCAACCCCTTTGTACGTCCTTCACCGATTCGTCAACTCCTCGAATGTAAATCGGTCGCGATGTCACAAGAAAATTATATTATGCAGATCGAAGAGTCGGAGATAGAAAATGAGATAAATAAAATAATTAAAATTAATTATAATAATAGTTTAATTGAATTATATCAAAATCTGTTTTAATGATAATTACAACAATGTTTCCTATTAATAATAAAAAAAAGTATCATCACTCTTTTACACTTTATATTCGTTCAAATCTAAATTTAAAAAAATAGTTCCTATCACATGAAAATTATATCGTGGATATTGAAAAGTCGGGCATAGAAAATAAAACAATTAAAATAAATTATAATAACAATTTAATTAAATTACATCAAAATCCGTTACAACGATAACGAGTTGCTATACTTTTCGTCCTAACAATTAAAAAAAAATAACAATTTTACTACAATTCATATTCGTCGAAAATTAAAATGCATAAAAAAAAAGTTCTTATCGGTGATAAATCGAGCCAATGATATCGCACAATTACCAACTTCGAATATGATGCCCATAGTGGCGAGAGCTTGTCGAGACCGAGCGATCACCTCGTACGGAAGGAAGAGAAGCGAAGATAGAAGAATAAGAAGAAAAAAAAAGAACGAAGAGAACAAAAACAGAAACAGAGAGAGAGAGCGAGAGAGAGAGAGAGAGAGAGACGAAGAAGGTCTGTTCATCCCGATCCATCGATGACTGCTTATTTACAGAGCCGAGAAACGCGGTACCGATCCACCACCGCCAGTGTCCAGTGTGTTGTTATATATATATATATACAAATGTTATATCTATATGTGTAATATATACACCGGCGCATGAGATGCGAACGACGGATAGCCTAGAAGAACGTACGCGAGGGCGGTAAAGATATACTCGTTTCTCTTTCTCTATACCACACGCTATAGTCCCTCTTTGCTTTCGCGTCCTTTTTTCTTCTTTTTCTTCTTCTTCTTCTTCTTCTTCTTCTTCTTCTTCTTCGTTTTTTTTTCGTTTCTTCTTTCATTCTTTTATTCACTCTCTCTCTCTTTCGCTCTCATACGTTGCTTTCGTTCAGTTTGCGTTTTATTCGCCCTCTTCCTTCTCATCGTATACACACCGTACCCTTTCTTACCTCTTCGACACCAATCTGACCGTGGATCTCTATATCCCTCACGGCGAACCTCGCCCGAGGAGGCAATTAAAGTATCCGGGTAATTCGACGACGACAACGAAGACGACGACGACGACGACGACGACGAGTTCGAACTCCACTGGGAGAGTTTTCTCTCCCTCTCTCTCCCTCTCTCTCTCTTACTTTCTCTGTCTCTGTCTCTCTCTCTCTCTCTCTCTCTCCCTCGGGACGGATAGAGATCCTCGCTTCGAAATATCGTCCCCGTTGACCGAGCGCAAACGCGCGATGTCTTTCTCTCGGAAATTCAATTGCGATGTGTCACCGAGGCGAGTTTTATTTTTCGTCCTGTTAATAGATAAGAGATAAGACGTGTGTGTATGCAAACGCTGCTTGTATAGACACCTGTTTGCATAATTTATCCGGAACGGGGACCGCTCATGGGCTTAGAAACGTTTCTTCTTCTTGTTATTCTTTTTTCTTCTCTTTTTTTGTTTTCTTCCTGGTTACAACTATATTTTGTTTCGTAAATTCAATTGTCCTCGGGTAATCGAAACGTACGCGACAATTTCAATGTTTCATTAATTTTTATTCACTTTTTCAGCCGAACTGAAACAATGAAAATTATTTTTCTTATAATTATGATTATTTTAATACGTAATAATTAATTATAAATTAATTTTGTATTATACAAATAATTTTATTTGTAATAAAATAAGAACAATTATTTTCATAATTTGAATAATTTATCCGGAACGGGGACCGCTCATGGGCTTAGAAACGTTTCTTCTTCTTGTTATTCTTTTTTCTTCTCTTTTTTTGTTTTCTTCCTGGTTACAACTATATTTTGTTTCGTAAATTCAATTGTCCTCGGGTAATCGAAACGTACGCGACAATTTCAATGTTTCATTAATTTTTATTCACTTTTTCAGCCAAACTGAAATGAAAATTATTTTTCTTATAATTATGATTATTTTAATACGTAATAATTAATTATAAATTAATTTTGTATTATACAAATAATTTTATTTGTAATAAAATAAGAACAATTATTTTCATAATTTGAATAATTTATCCGGAACGGGGACCGCTCATGGGCTTAGAAACTTTTCATTTTCTTGTTATTCTTTTTTTTTCTCTTTTTTGTTTTCTTCCTGGTTACAACTATATTTTGTTTCGTAAATTCAATTGTCCTCGGGTAATCGAAACGTACGCGACAATTTCAATGTTTCATTAATTTTTATTCACTTTTTCAGCCGAACTGAAACAATGAAAATTATTTTTCTTATAATTATGATTATTTTAATACGTAATAATTAATTATAAATTAATTTTGTATTATACAAATAATTTTATTTGTAATAAAATAAGAACAATTATTTTCCGTTCAAAATACATTTGCAGTGTCATTTCGGAATCGGAAAATTTCCCCGTAACACGAATATGATGAATTAAAGAATTTTTTAGAAGAAAACAAAATTTTGCCCCCATCCTATGCGTTTTTTACACATATTTTCGAAGCAACATTACAGTCCGAATCAACCTTAATTCCTACCAACTGTCAAAAAGCTTCGCTCGCAATCTCATCCTTCCAAATTTCTCAACATCCAACGATTAATAAATCAATAACGCTCGTCCAAGAGCCGACGTAGTCCCATCAAGAATTCTCTTTGAATTCTGAATATTACTATTACCCTCCTCCCCCCCCCCCCTCCCCCCTCCCAAGCTCCAGCTCAGCTTCCAAAATCTCTCGATCTGCGCATCGAAAAGCAAGGGCTCTAGGCCTCTCTCTCTCTCTCTCTCTCTCTCGCGTCGAACCAAGCGCGCGCGCGAGACAGATCTAACAAAAAGCGAGTGGTGGGGGAAATCGAGAAATGGGTGGAGGAGAGGCAGATAGATGGCGCCGATAGGGTCGTTGCGAGCCACGAGTGAGTGTACGGTATGGCAGGAAGAGGGGGAAGCGTAGAGCGTTGTTAAAAGGGCGAGAGAGAGATAGAGCAATGACCAAGAGGGATAGAGAGAGATAGAAGATTTTCAGCGGGGTACACGCATTCGCCTAGCGTGGCGCGTTGCCATTAGGGACGCGGACGGCCGCAGGGACGCATCGTTTCTTCGCGTCGCT
This sequence comes from Netelia inedita, assembly GCA_964017225.1. NCBI lineage: Eukaryota > Metazoa > Arthropoda > Insecta > Hymenoptera > Ichneumonidae > Netelia > Netelia inedita. The sequence continues at coordinate 3,278,899 of OZ024922.1, read as the reverse complement.
TTATGTATACATATATACATATACATATATTTATATATTTATATATATGTGTGTGTATATAAATACATATATACATATATTTATATACTTATATATATGTGTGTGTATATATATATAAATATATGTGACATAGTGTTTTACCATACAGTACTGAGAAACGCGTCTTTATTTTTCTGCACTCGTTCTTTTTTTTCTTCGCTACCCTTTTTTTTCTCTCTCTCTCTATCTAGTTCATTCTCTCGTCGCCGTTGTCCCTCGCGAGTGTTACTTCCGGTTTGAAACGATCGCACGCAACTTCCCACCTCTCTCTCGGTCTCTCTCTCTCTCTCTCTCTCGCTCACTTGCGCGCGATCGCTATCGTCGCGAATCCGGTTCTATATGGTGGTTTCCCGCGAGTCATCGGACCACGTGGTCGTGTGCCAGGGCGTAATCGTCAAATGTACGAAATAATAATAAAAATAAAATTTTAACACGATTTTTATAATGAAATTGAACGGTTTTAAAAAATTGTATTGTTCAATCGTTAATTGATCGATTAGTGAAATAATAATTCGAATGATTTTATCGAGAATTTTTTTAATTTATAAAATTGTTCGATCAATTAATTAACAATTGAATAATTCGTCGAAAAAATAATCGAATATTCGAAAAAATAATTTTTTTCATAAATCTCACCATTAATTAAACATTTTTGAAATAACGTAATTTTTTAATCGATATTAATACAAATTTTGAGAAAAGAAAAAAAATTGCGTATTTTTAATAATTGTGTTTTGTTTTTTTTTTTTTTTAGGGGAAGATGAGGAGTGGAGCGACTCGGAGAAAGCACCGTCGGTGAGCAGCGGCGTAGAGGGCGGCGGTTCGGCGGTCTCGAGTCCCGCGGCAGCGAACGTCGACGAGGACTCGAGTCAACCGTCTCACCCAAGACTGACGATCAACAACGCGACAAATGCGAGCTCGACGACCACCACAAACACCGCCATTGTAGCATCGTCGACGACGATAATACCGAATTCGAGCGGCGAGGACATCAGATTACGCCTGAGCGTACTCAGCGAGGACGCCAGGAAACGATTGGCGAGTCTGACCGAGGATTTCGAGGTGAGCAATAAATAAAAAAATAATCACGATTATCGGACGTTTTTTAAAATTTTTATTAGAGAAAATTTTCATTATAAAAACAATTCGGAAATTTGATAAAAATTCAAGAAATCGATGATTGAATTAATTTGTTAATTTTTATTGGTTCGTTTGTTCTGCAAGATCGCTAAAGGAATTCGCGAGCGTCATGGAGGAACGGAAAAGTCGACGGGACGAAATTCCAGAGGACAAGATTCGAGCCCAAAATCAGCGAGAAACGACGTCGACGAGGACGTTGTGCTTTGTGGCTCCCGAGGATTCAAGGACAACGAGGATAGTACGAGATCGGTGGCGAGACGACGGGATGGAAATCGACGCGATTCCGAGGATTCGAGACGATCGGACGAACTACCGTCGGAGGCTAAGAAAATACGTCTCGACGATGATCCAGCCCCGAGGTTGAGATTGAACGCTAGTCTTGCCACGGATCCGGCATTAAGACCTGCGACTGTCGCGGCTCTCACTATCAAGCCGGAAAACGTATCTCCGCCTAATACAGCACCGACTCTACCACCGGGTCTTCAAAATGGTAAAATAATTGCATTTATTCAATTTTATCGTAAATAATCAAATTAATTAAAAAAGTAATCGATCAAATTTCTTATTATAATTAATAAAAGAATAATATTAGGCAATAAAAGCGTTTGATAAATTAAATAGTATATTTTTAATAGAATACTAAAATGGTCAAATATTTGTATCGATTATATTTGAATTTTATTATAAATAATCAAATTAATTAAATCGGTGATTAATAAAAGAGTAATATTATGAAATAAAAGCGTTTAATAAAGCAATAGTATATTTCAAATATAATGCTTGGGAGATATATTATTTGGGGAAGAAAACAAATAGATTTATTTCCGGAAAAATTTGTAATTTTTGCTTTTTTTTCGGATAAAAACTTTTGTTTTATTTCACGGATACTAAACATATTATTAATAATCGTTTAAATTCAATTACAGCCATAGCATCAGGACGTTTGTTCGTACTGCCGACAGATGGCAAGGAGTCGATAACGGTAGAGCCTTCGAGACCAGCGCCTCTGATGTGTCCACCGTGCGGAATTCGTTTCAGTTCAGCGAGCACCCTCGAGGCACATCGTACGTTCTATTGCGCTCACAGACCTCGCCTCGAGGAAGAAGGTACGAACGACGACGATGACGAGAAAACCGGTGGCAGTAAGTACGAGGTGCGCAAAGCTTACGCGTGTCCGCACTGTTCGTACAGTGCCGATAAGAAAGTGTCCCTCAATCGGCACATGAGAATGCACGCGTCGTCACCGGCGGCTCAGCCACCACCACCGCCGGTATCGACGACACCATCGGTCGTTAACGTAGCGAGCGTGACGAACGCGAACTCGGCAAATGGCTCGTTGAACGAAGAGGCCGAGAGATATTGTCGTAATTGCGACATAAGATTCAACTCGTTGAAGACTTATCGTGCCCACAAGACGCATTATTGTAGCACGAGGCACGTGGTGAAAGATACGCCATCGCCGGCAACGACGAAAGCTTCGCCACCGACGAGCTCGAGCCCCGGGGATTCACCACCGCCGCAGCCTTGTCTCGCGTTACCGACGAATCCCATACTCATAGTACCGTATTCGCTCTTTCGCGGCGCTAGTGTCCTCGCCGCACCTTCCCTACCGACACCCGACACACCGTGCTTCCTTCTACCGAACGGATCTCTTCAGCCAATGACGAGAGCTCCCCCTACCGGCCAAAATTCCGTTCAGGATCCACCGGCTGTACTGAGGATAGCCAACAAACCGACGACACCGTCGGCAATGTCGATTCCCGCGTTATCGACATCGCCCTCTTCGACCGCCTCGGCACCGCTCGACCTCAGCATCAGAAGATCACCGATACAACAGGACGAGAAGGAGAATCGAGTCTCACCCGCGCCCTCGTCTCTACCACCACCACCCGGAAGTCCAAGATCACGCGGTAGCGGAAGTCCGAGAACGCGATCTCTACCGAACGCGCAAGCTTCCGCTCAGCCAGCGCCACCTACGGAACTCGCACTCAGACTCGCCGAACTTCCGCCCCCGCCGGTTCCCGGAGTTCTCGTCAAACAAGGCGTTTCGCGGTAAGTCTCCCGATGATTTTTTGTTTTCTCTCAACGAAAGAGAAAAGGAGGATCGTTATCGTTATAAGAATATTTATTTATTTTCTCGCTTTTTCAGATGCAAAGAATGCAATATCGTTTTCTGCCGTCACGAGAATTTCGTTGCTCACAAGAAACATTACTGCCAAGCGAGGGAAAGTACCGTTTGTAATTCACCACCACCCGGTACTCCGTCGCCACCGCTCGTACAGCTGATATGCGCCGCTTGCGGCATCAAATTCGCTTCCATGGACAATCTCGCTGCTCATCAGACGTTTTATTGTCCCAAAAGGCCCGATCCACAGGACCATCACACGCGATGTCCGAAATGCAAGGTTTGTAATTAAATCGATTACGTTTTACGGCAACTTCGCATCGTGTTCGTGATTAAAAAATTTTATTTATCCTTCCTATCCGCAGACGATGATCGAGCACGGTGCTACGCACACTTGCTCGAGTGGACCGACCGGAGGTTGGAGATGTCCGGTTTGCGGCGCTGTAAGTCCAACCGCCGGTGCCGCACAGCGTCATATGGACGCTCATCAAGGTGTCAAAGCGTTTCGTTGCACGATCTGCCGTTACAAAGGCAACACGTTGCGCGGCATGAGAACTCACATACGAATGCATTTCGAGAAACGAGGAACCGACTTGCAGGTGAGGCTTGACGTTGTTTCTATCGGAATTGAACCGTATTTTCTTTGCAAATTAATTTCCCGAATCATTCGACAATTAATTTTCCTTCCCGCAGGAAGAGACTTACATCACTTGCGTCCTCGACGATGACGCGACAGTGCCAAGCCACGAGCCTGCGCCTGCAACGACTCCCGAGGAAATCCCGACGGAGGTACAGGTAAACGGCAAAACGGAAGTACGAAAAAGTCCTCAACCACCGCCACCGCCGCCACCACCGCCATCTACAACTCCATCCACGGGTAAAGTCAAGCAAGAACGCGAGGACACGCCACCGCCCGAAGAGAGTCTCGATCCTAGTAAAACTGGATCGCGCTATTGTCGATCTTGCGACATTAGTTTCAATTATCTGAGCAGTTTCATAGCCCACAAGAAATTTTATTGCTCCAGTCACGCTGGCGAGGCGAGTAACAACAACAACAACAATAACAATAACAATTCGAGTGGTCACGCGACCACGACGAATACAACAACGACGACGACGACTATGACGAGAACGACGACACCTCCGAGCACCAGAACCGAGGCTTCGGTACTCTAGACTAGCCGGCGAGTCTCGATAGCTTTAATCCCCGATAAAAGGGAGAAGCGTATGGGGGGTTTTTTGTTTTTGCAGAGATCCGTTATTCAAACCTCCTCGACGGATTACAGACGTATACGATCTTATTCTCTCGTTTCACCCGTTCGAACGTTGTCGATACTCGGAGACGTCGAGAGAAGACGACGGGAGAGAAACGTAACGTCCGATTGGAACCATAGGACTGTTAATTGTTGCCAGTTTTATATAATAATAACGAGAAAGGTAAAGAGCGATGTTAAATATCGAGTCTCGATTTAGTTGAAATACGTTGTGTGATTCTTTTTTCTTTTTTTTTCTTTTCTTTTTCTTTCGTTGATCCAGGGAATTGTTCGTACTTATTAAGGTCGATATTATCAACGTGTAAATAACGCGTACATTATCGTAGCAAGGGTGCACGGAGGAATGGGAGTTTGCGAGGACGGAGAGAGAACGCGAGTGACGATGGAACGACGTGAAAATTCGTCGGTTTACTGTATATAGAGAATTTCGTAGGACTTTTTTTTTTTTTTTTTTTTTTTTAATGATAAGAACATTCTCAAACGTTCGCGAGCCTGTATACATGACTGTGAGAAGACGTTGGTTCAAAGGCACACGAGGCAAAGAAAAGGTATAATAATACGACTGCGAACGCGATTAGTCTCGAAATCGTTGGGCATGAAAAGAATGAAAAATTAATGAAAAATTGGAGAAAAGGAAAATATTGATGAGCCGAGTGAAGGGTGTGCAATCTCATGACTCTTTCAAATAATCTCGTAGCAATGTAAGCTTAATCGACATACCTAAGGAAAGAAATGGAAGCAAGAAGAAAAATTAAAATAAACGGTACAAGACAGTAAGTGTAAAATGTTGTACAGTAGAATGGAGACAAGTAGAGTATTAAAAGAAAAAGAAAAACGATATAGTAATGATCCTGAATGATACCAATCTCAGCTTATGAATCTGTTAAATTACGTTGCAATATAAACATTTAATATATATTACGTATAATTGAATTGTCGAAAAACACAAAACAACAAAAAAACGAGAAATAAAAAAAAAACAAAGAAAAAGCGCGTCCATGAATAAACGACGCGTTCATCTCGTCTCGCGAGCGCGAACGTACGAGTAAATCGATAATAGAAGAAAAACAAAAGAACCATCACCAAATCAGTGATAATTATTTTGCGAATAATCAAAATTATGCGCGGATTATTCTATTCGTCTGTCGTTCTACACGCTCGAACGACGTTCTTTCCGTGCGAGCGCGTAAGTGTATAAATTTTAGAATATAAGGCCAGTGTTAAATGTATACGCAGTGTACTACTCATATCATATGATGAAATCATTAAAACAAACGAAAAAAAAGGAAAAAAAAAACAAAAAAAACAAAGTAACAAGCGTAAAATTCCTCGAGCGATTTTTCTCACGATCGGATGAAATGGAGAAAAGAAAACTTGGTCGAGTGCGTTATTAACGTAATGATTAACGAGGCTTGACTCTCGCGAATTTATATCAAACCATTCTCCTAAATACAAATATTTCGTATCGACGCTCCGCGATTTGAACAAAATACGATCTAACGTATTTCAATATTACGTTACAGAGATGCTAACTTTATTAACGAAATTCTCGCGATTACGGTTTAATCGCGTAGCCCACGTTTCCAACGCGGACCATGTTTTCTTTCGTTCCAAGCTAACTTTTCTCCCTCCTCTCATTCTCACTAGCTCTTCGTCCCCTCGAGCGTCTCAAGGTCTCTAGGCATACTTTTATTGTTTTTATTTTGATAGATGAATTTTACACACAAGATATATCTATATATAAATATGTAATAAATATAATAAACATACGAATAAAAATTCTGCAACTTTATCAACGTATAATTAATTATGGAATCGTTTCGACACATCGTGGCTCTTCCTGCGCTCATTCCTCTATATTTCTCGTATATTCTCGTACCGATATGATCAAGATGTTGACGAGTACGTTTAAAAAAATATCTCTATGTTGTAATGTATCAATGTATTATCATTTTTTCGTATTATTTTACTCTCTACTAGACCGATACTCGTCATCGTTGTCGCTCGGATCATCCGAAGCGCTACTTTCGTTATTATCGTCATCAACGTATTATCATTTTTTCGTATTATTTTACTCTTTACTAGACCCATACTCGACATCGTTGTCGCTCGGATCATCCGAAGCGCTACTTTCGTTATTATCGTCATCAACGTATTATCATTTTTTCGTATTATTTTACTCTTTACTAGACCCATACTCGTCATCGTTGTCGCTCGGATCATCCGAAGCGCTACTTTCGTTATTATCGTCATCAACGTCGGACATTTCTTCCTTAATCCTTGCTTTGTATCGCGCGTATTTAAAACCATAAGCCTCGACATCGTCCTCGTTAACGGCGTAAACGAAATCATCTTCGCTCGATAAATTCGAGCTCTCGTCGTCGATTTTCATTTTTCTCACCGCCGCTCTCATGTCCTCTTCGTCTATGGAATTTTCGGAATGATCCGAATCCGGATAATCGTTTTTTATATTCGACTCGGAATTGGAATCTTCCGAATCGCAGTCTTCGACCGGATAGCCGTCTTCTCGATATTTGTCGAGGACGAGTTCTTGCTGAAAAGGATGAACGGACCATTCGTCGTCCAGATGCATATCCTCCTCCGTCTGGGTGTAGTAAACGTCGTAAACATAGCCGATCTGCTGGAAAGTCGAATTTAAAGTGGTCAATGATATTTATTTTGTACAAATCGGAACGTATTTTCCGTATCGTTGAAAATCCACCAAAACGGAGGAAAGTCTGGAAAATTTTCGTAATTTCATCGATTTAGGTAAACGAAACGTTCTTAAAAACGTAATATCGACGCTGCTTACGAAAAGCAGCACGATTCAAATTTCTTACGAAAACTAACACGTTTCTAATTTCACCGCGAAAACCAACGCGTTTCGATATTCGACGCGAAAACTAGCGTGTTTCGGCTCTCACCGCGAAAACTCGCATGATTCGGCTTCTGCCGCGATAACTGGCACGTCCGAAATATGCTAGTTTTCGTGGCAAAAGCCGAAACACGCTAGTTTTCGCGGCAAATATCGAAACGTGCTAGTTTTCGTGTCAAAAGTCGAAACACGCTAGTTTTCGCGCCGATATCAAACGTGCTTCTCTTCGTAAGAAATCTGAAAAACGCTAGTTTTCGTAAGCAGCGTCGATATCAACTTACTTTTTCAGGATCGGCGATATCTTCGGTAGTGCACGATATCGAGTCTTCGACGTCGATTACGGTCATGAAACTTTCCTCGTCGTCTTGCAATTTCGCTGCGTCGATGGAACGATAATAATTTACGACTTTGTAACGATTTTCTCGAGATTCTTGCTTGGCTTTTATTCGCGCTTTGTCGGCTAGATTGACGATGTGGTGTTTGTAATTAGCTTTGAGCTCATCTTTGTTTAAAGTTTTTTTCAGATGTTCGACTACATCGTCTTCCTAGGACGCGTACATTTATTATTTAGATGCGATTTAATCGGAAAGTTTATGTGTATATTAGATCGTGATTTTTACCTGATTGTTCAAGGTACCGGCGAATTTAACAACCGCTGTTAAAGGTACTTGGGATGTAAAGTCGTCGGATTTGCCGGCTTCGGATTTTCGTTTTTTAGTAGCGATAACGAGAGCATCAAGTGGCTCGTCGTCGTACCTACGCTTAACCCTTAATACGGTCGCCATTTTTAACGACCGATCGACGCTTATTACTTACAATGAAGAGACAAGATGTAATTATAACGTAAATAAATCGCCCTCGTGTATATAGAGACCGATAAATTTGATATTATGGAAATGTACTGTAACGAACGAGGGAAAGATCTTATGACGACTGAGGATTGTTTTTGTTGCCGGCACTTTTGATCACTATTGCCGCCAGGTGTCGCGAGTGTCGCTAATACACCGATCGACATATATTTTGAGCTCCGTGAAGTCGGCTGACGAATTTCAACTTTTTGGTATAAGGTGATTGCGAGTTATAAACTGTATAAATTCTTGAAGGCATTAAATATACAGCAGAAATACAGTTAATAGGTATCCTAAACTCTTTTTTTAAGTAACCCACTTTACCCCGGACGATTTATACATAGTCTCGCAATCAGCTGGCGATGACCCGAATTACCCCTACATTATTACCCCATAACATTTTCCGATTGTGCGGGTCAGTAACTTCGTTTACTTCGATATCGAATCGAAAATATAAATAATACAACGTTTTCACTTAGCTTTCAAGTAATATCCACCGATTATCATACGATTAATAAAAGAAAAGGTTTGACAAGTTAAATATATTCGGCCGTTTTCATGGAGCTCGCGGGAGCATATGTATATTTATCTTTTTTTGCCTCGGCTTTAATAACAATCTTATTTTGATGAGCATATAGGTATAGTGGCATATATTATCGTAGCTCGCTGACTGTTTCGAGATAGTGTATACAAATTGATAACACTGTGGTTCAACAAGTGTTTGTGATAAAAAGGTACGTGACGATCATGCAATAATCACATGTTTTCATTAAAATTTGCGAATTTCTTGCTCTTCACTCGTTCTGTCCATATTTCCAACTCCGTGATTGATATTAGTAGATGTACGATATATATAGATATTGTTAGACTGTGTGTTTCTCGATACTACAAAAATTCAAGTGTGGTCTGAAATTGATAACCGATATTCGAGATTCGAGAGTATCGATTTGCAAATGCACTCTTGTGCATGTGCTCAACAAAAATTTCTCGTAATTTTCATATGATTGTACAACCGGGCTCATAATTAAATTATCATAATGGTAAGGGTCAAAGAAATTTTACTGTTTTACCGGTTAAAAAAAAAAAAACATAACGACCTTGAAACTTTCTCTTATCATTCAGGAGAGCATCAAAGTATTTAAGCCTTTCAAGATGTTGTTAAGGGTCTATTCCCTAATCGTACTAGCTCTGGATCTTGTAACGCTAATGGTGGGAATATGGTTTGCTATCGTCGTCGCGTTGTACAGAACATTCCGTCCACCGCCGTTGAAAAATATCAGCGGAGAAGTTGCCATGGTAAGCTCTCTATCCGATGTACTTTGCTCGCTCGTGGAAGGATCTTCGTCTTTATGGAAAAATATCGAATATCGAGTCTCGTTCTTGCGCTACAAATCGATTACTTTAGGTGGTCGGAGCAGGACGTGGAGTCGGAAGAGAAATAGCCGTTCAATTGTCTCAACTCGGGGTGTTCGTAGCTTGCGTCGATATCAATGCCGAAAATTGCCATGCTACGGCAAAACGTGCCTCTTCCTTCGTAGGAACTGCAAAGGGTTTCGTTTGCGACGTAACCGATAGAGAACAGGTGGGTTTCAATTTCATCAAGAACATAAAAACAAGCTAAAACTTTTCGTATCTTTGTCTAAAGGAATATATCGATAAAATATAAATCTTGACTCTAACTAAATCCAACGTAAGAACTATTTAGGTACATAGGACGATCGAGGCGATAAAATCCGATATCGGCGATGTAACGATGGTTCTTCATTGTTGCGGAGTTCCCAGTCCGAGAGCTCTAATGGAGGAAGCTCCGCAAGTACGACAAACTATGGAAGTCTCGGTTCTTAGTCACTTCTGGGTATATCAAACGCTCTCGGCTTTATTTCGAAGAAAACGAAAAATTACGATTTTTAAATTCAATTTTATCTTTCGCTAGATTTTGGATTCAGTTTTGCCCGGAATGCGACGCGCCGGTCGTGGACATATCGTTGCTTTGTCGTCCGTCGCTGGTCTCTCGGGTGGGACTAATAGCGGTGGTTCGGTTCCCATTTCTACGGCTCAATTCGCTGTTCAAGGTTTCGCGGAATCTCTTCAAACCGAATTACGCCATTCGAAAAGCAATATTATCATCACACTCGTACACGTTTATCCGTTTATCGTAGGTGCCGAGGCAGCTAAAGATATTCGCTTGAGGTAATTAATAATATAAGAACTTTTTTTTTAATTCTCAGAGATATTACGATAATCTTTGAATCGAAATGTTTTTATTCTCTCGACTCAGAATACCCAGTTATTTTGGCACTATGCCCGCGACTGACGCAGCCAAAAAAATACTCGACGGTGTACGACGAAATTACGCAGAATTCAGTGTTCCTGGATATTTGTTATATCTTGGTCACGTACTGAGGTAAGATTAGAATTAAAATAATCCGAAATACTAAGTCTGAACAATTTTTTGTACAATTATTCTTCAAGATCGTTAATATTTTTATAAAAAATGAATTAATGAAAGTTTGTAGGACATGCGTAATACCGATAATTCAATAACTTTGTAACTTTCGATTAATTTTTATTCGATCTAACGCATAAAAATCTGTTTTACAATTTGTAGAATTCTTCCAAAGAAGGCTTCCTCCATGCTGCGAGATCTATTGGACACGGGTGTTGATTTTGGGTGATCTCGGGAGAATCGTCTAGCCCAATGCAGCTTGTACACTATCGAGAATTATGTATAATATTGTTAAATTTATGATACTTATAACTGTTTGATTTTTTCTAAGATCGACCGAGGATCTTTTCTTCGTAATTTCGTTAATACACCCGCAATTTCCCGCATCATATGTATATACGGTACGGGAAATTGCGGATAATGTGTCTTAGTTACACCGGAAACACGTATTCTTGCATTGATAACATGTTCGTTCTTAAATAAAGAGTAATAACAATAGTAAAGAGTAATAATACATGTACAATGCTGATGTATTATCGAAAGTACAAAAAAAAGATCTTCCGTCGATTTTAGGGGAAAAAACCAAACATTTATAACTTTAACCATATATTTGTTGCATTTGTTTGTTTGTTGTTTTCTACTGACGAATATTATTCGATTACGTTACTCGCGTGACAAGTGTAAGTGACTAAAAATAAAGATATTTTCATACATAGAGAAGACGAAACGTCTAACAGTTTTTATTTCATAAATTAGCTCCTTGCTAGATCGCAGTGGCAAGTTCGTAGATTCGTTTGAATGAAGTATAAAACAAACGGAACACTCACCGACGGACTGTCCGTAAGAGAAAGAAAGAATTAAACGAAACTCGCTAATCCAGACCGGGTGGCGCGGGTTCTGATAAATCGACATCCATCGGTTCTTGCTTCGGTTCGAGCGCGTAATCTCCAGCCGGGGCAATGTCGAATTCGTCGTGCATAACTATCGCTGGCTTTCCTTTTATAATATCCATTATAGATTGCGAAATGTGAGCTTTCTGCGAATAATAAAAAAAATATATAAAATGTATTCTTAAGGTAGTTCTTTCGTTTAATCGTTTTTTTAGGATTTCGTTGAAAAATTGCACAAGCCTTCTATGATACGATCTACATACGTGTGCGGAATTTGAAGAGGTTTGACCGTGTAGTTATCGAGATATTTATTGTTAAAAATCATAATTTTCGGCGCTCTCCCATAAGAGTACGTGTTAAATATTGCAATTTTCAATCCTAAATATCTCGACTTTGAGATGGTGAAACTTGTTGAAATTTTGCATGTCACTTTATAATACTTCAAAGAAGCTTCCCGTAGTTTTTTTTCTAAATCCTAAGAAACTATTTTTCATGATTTACAAACGTACGTAGCGAGTATAGGTCACCTTGGATGACCTTGAATTTATAGTACGTTGTTCTTGAATGAATTTTCAACAACTTTTCTTAATAAACTTAAGCTTAAAAATCATATGGTACGAAGATAAACTAAGAATAAAACTTTTGATTTTACTTTACCGATAGAACTACCTTAATAAATAATCCGATACAATATCGACGATCCGAATTACCTGATTCTCGGCAAAAGATTCGATGTGTGCCAAAAGCGGTGCTTTCAGTCCCGGTGCCATTTTTAACGCAGCGCCCAGTTGCGTCGTTGGTAATTGAAGAATCACCTGAAAGCTTTGGGGTTGCGTTCGTTCGCAACACTTGACAAAACCCTCCCAGACTTTCGGCTGTTTCCAGACTTGTTTGAGAATCAAACGTTGCAAGATATTCATGACGAAACCGCTCAAACGTGGATAAAGAGCGAGACTCTGTATAACGGTGCGCATGAACAAAGTTGGCAACGGAGTCATATCCATGAGATGTTGCATGACGACAGCCAGTGTCTCTTGTGTAAAAGCTTGCTTCTCGGCAAAGCACAGAGAAGTAGCTTTTATCACGGTCTTTAATTCGGCTTTCGTCGTGTCGATTGTATGCAACGCTATCAATAATTCAGCAGGAGTAACGGGTGAGTTATGAGGTAAGGCAATACCCTCGTTATTAGTGCTGTGATTACCGAGCAATCGATTAAAAACTTCCTTGACAACGATAGGATTGAGTTTTATGAGTTTCGGAAGTGCGGCGGTAATTTCTTTTTTCGTCAATCCGTTTAAAACGGGTATTAAAAATCTAACGTCGGAAACTCGAGTCTGATAAAGTTCCCGAACTCTCGATACTAATTCCACGCTTGGCGGTGATTTTTCCGTAAGTATGTGAATTATCCTTGTCACGAGAGTCTCAGCGCCTTTTGGACAATTTTCGACGAGCGCGAGTAATTGCGGACTCGCCATACCCAACGATCTAACAGGACCCTCGACGAGTCTGAGAACTATTCTCTTAACGTCGGCGCCCATCGATGTGTAAACTCTCGCAAGTTCGTGGATTAGATCCTGATGTTCCGTGAGAAGAGCGAGATATAATCCGAGACAGGCTCGAGTCGTCGAATCGCTCCATTGATCCTCGATCTGAGCTCTACCACGATCCTGACCGAATACTATTTCCGGTGGATTTTGTAGTCTCAAAAAACCCAAATAAAGTACAGCGTATTCCTCGATAAGTTTACTGAGATCGCTACGAACGTAGAGTTGTACGACGAGCTCTATAGCCGCGTCTCTTATCACAGCTTTCTCGTGTCCCGTGTGACAAAGTAGAACATTGAGAAATATCAATTGTTTCGTCGGTCTTCTTACGACCATTTCCTTGAGAAGCTGCAATGGTACGAGACCACGAGTCTCGTCGGACGAGACCATTTTCAATGCCTCAACGGCATCCTCGGTAATTAGCGGAGCTTCTAAATAAAGACGCGATAAGAGAGGATCGCGATCTTTTCCTTGTATAAGATCGATCGCGGAGACCAACGTACAGAGGAGAAAATTGTAAGCGTGATGAGGAGCTTCCTGAGGCTTCGAGCTGAGCGTCGTACGTCTTTGAAAGCCTTGAAGTAAAGCGTATTCCTCGTAGAGCCAGCCAAGCGCGAGATCCAGACGCGTTCTCATGTCATCGGTGATATAACGCAATACAGCTTCTTTTATGTAAGGATTAAAAGTAGCTGCTAGAGTCGTAAGAATCTTCGATCTTACAGTAGCGACACCACCGTAAACGGCACTTTTCTCAGCGCGTAGAATCCTGTTTACTGCCATTAGTAACATCTTCTCTTTCGTCTCTCTTGGCAAAGGTTTCGTGATTTCTGATAATTTTAGAGCTTTCAGTCTATTGCGCGCTTTTACAAGAGACTTCTCGTGGGCTTCGAGAGATGCTTTCGCCTCTTTCTCCTTTTCACGATCTTTCTCCCTTTTCCGCTCTCTCTTTGCCTCCGCAACGGTTATCGTCGGATTTTGGATCAAATCCTCCATGAGTGCGTCGTCCTCTTTCGTGTCTTTCTTCGTTCTCTTCGCTTTCGCCTGTTTAATTTGCGTCGCTAATAATTTACCGATTATTTGACGTTGCACGTTTATATCGGCGGTTGCACTCGGTTGATATTCGCGCTGAAATATCGTTGTCATCGTGTCCGGGACCCAAGCCTGATTAAAATTTGAGGAATTTATTAATTTTCATGAAATATACGTAAAGTTTTTATAAAATCCAATAATTTCAAATTAAACGTGTTTTTTTTTGTACTTTTGTGCGTTGAGAAAATTAATATTTTTAATAATACGCTTTATAATCGATCGAGGCATTAAAATTAATTACCATGCTGTCCATTACAAGCTCGGCTGCAATCTCGACGCTGAGTCTCTCCGCGATAAAATTATCCGAGAGTTCGATGAGCTCGGGAGGCTTTGCCGGTGGTACCGGAGTCGGAAGTGGCTCGGGATCTTCGACAGGCACGATAATCTCGAGTTTCGCACGTTTGGCAGCAGTTGCCGCGGCCATTTCTTGCTGACGTTTCTTTAAACGACGAATATCTTCGGGTTTTGGATAAGCTTTGAGAATATCCTGTTCCTTCGCGCCCAATTGAGTCAATTGTTTAGCTATCGTCGACGCAAACTCTATGCTCGCTGGATGTTTCATTAAACCGAGGAGAGTCAATTTCAATTGTTTCTGGACGCTCGTCACTTGCGAATCGGACAACGTTGGTGGTAAATCATTTTGCAATTTTTGCAGAGCTACGCAAACGACGAATTAATTCGTTAGAGTAAAGAGGAAATTCATGATTCGAGCAATTTTTACAACGCACCTTGTATAACTCCGGACATAAATTGCGGTCGCATTTTGGCTATAAGCGCCAACGAACCCATGCAAGTCATCAAATTAAGACTACTGACATGAGCCGAACCGTGAAATTTGATCAACAAATTCATGACATGACTCGCCTCTTCCTCGAGTTTTCTTCGTCTCGCGATTTTCAGCGTAAGCGGCACGTCTTCGAGAGAAAAATCATCAGCTTTCTTCGGTACATCGGGATCCGGATATGTTTGAAGGAGAACGACGCCTTCCAGGAATTTAACCGCTTGGGTTCGAATTCTGTATAAATAAAAATTGTTTTTCAGTTAGAAGAATTGAACGATCGGAAGAAAAAATTCAGCGAGTTTATAAGATTTTTTTTTTTTCATACCCGTCGTTATCGCTGTCTATCATATTGATAATTTGTACTTTGAGACTGCTCAGATGACCCCAGGCGGCTTCCATCTCGGTGGTAACGACCGAAACCGTAGCTATCCATTTCAACGCCGTCCTGAGAATTCTACCACTGGCTCTTAGGGCGCGTTTAGCTACGACGGGCGCGTCGTCGCCGACTAATCTCGAGAGCGTCAACACCGTACTCGGTATAGTTTCGGCATGTTTTACGCTGAAATACGAAAAATTGGATAAATTGTACGGAGAATAGGAAATATTTGTAAAAGGCGTTGCGAAACGAAACGTACCCGGCTTCTTCTATGAATCCGGTTATTAACTTTCTGACTTCGGCATTTCTATCGAGCGCGAATTGCAGCGTCTCGTCCAAATACAGTTCCAACAGATTAGGCTCTTTGTTCAATAAGATTTCTTGGACTTTAGCCAAGTTTGTTACTTTGACGGTTTCGCTGGTACTGACGGTACACTCGTTGAGCCACTCTACGATCTGAAATCGTAAAAGTATTGAGTATGTTGGATTTTTCTGTACTTCGAAGATCGTCGATGGTATGGATAAAATATTCCGACGCAACGAATTATTGAAACTAGGAATTTTCGTTCATACTTGAGACTTTGACGAGGCTGGAGGAATTGCTGCAAATTTCGGAGATTGATCCACGGCCATATCATCATTATCAGGCTCGGATCTTCTGTGTATTCGCGGATCCATTATGTCTATTGTCGAAGAAACACTCGAAATCGTATATTTTTGATAGAGAATAGAATTTACGAAATCAATCTATCGAGTGTACAAAACAAACGCCATGTACAACAAAAATCGTATGTATAACCTCCAATACGTCAGTTCATACGCTCTTGCGGTTATACATGATTTTTATCGACTGTAGCCTTTAAAGGCTTCGGTATTCTAGACGAAGAATATTCTACGATCTTTGTGAAAAGGAGCATGGGCTCTTTTCAATTGACGCTTTTATTTAATGTCGTTATAGAAAATTAGCGACCAAGCTACAATTACGATACAGCGCCATTTTGGCATAGGCGGAGAACCGGTTGTAAAATGTAATTCTCGAAAGTGATTATTCGAGATATCTCGAATCGGTATAGTGTTTCGCGGCCGGCTTCCCACAGCTGACGTCTACGGGCTTACGTGTCACTAAATTCTACTCCAGATTGTTCGTCCATTCAGTGTATATGTTCCTTTCACGAGGTCGAAACTTCGAGGAGCTATCGTATCCCGGACCAATACGAATTAAGGTAAATAAATCATGATTTACATTACTCCTCATTAACACATAAGTGATTACGAGTTATCCAAATGCCATTGATATCTCAAATTATACGCGGCGATGTAATAACATAAGCGTACGAAGAGGGTAGGAAACAACAGATGTTTCGCGCATTGACCGTTTTATACGAAAATAATATTACGACAGATCGTCGAATAACTGTTGCATCGAATGAAATATTTTCTATATAAATGAAATTTTTCGGCGCGTGTCAGTCATGCGTCAGTTAAAGGGTAAAACGAAAGAGACCAACAAGCAAAAAAAGGAACGAAAAAAGGAGTTCATGGAGAACAAACAGAGGGTTTTTACCGTCGTTCTACCTACTATAGCCGCGGTATTCGTTCTTATCGCGGCTTATGTATACGTCAAGACACGTCCGAAGGCTATCGACTTCTAATGACTGAAAGAAAACACATTCCTGGCATCTCTCTTCGTTTCTGGATCGTCTTCAATCATGATAGGATCATGATAATCGAGAAAGAGGTGGAGAATTAAAAAAAGTAAACAACAACAAAAAAACAATCTTATATTTTCACTATTGGTAGTGTGAGCAAAAAATGAATATTTTGTAACTTTAAATGTACGACGATGTATTTATCTACTGTATAGACTACAATTATATATACCGCAATCGTGTTTGCCAAACGTCCAGTGCAATGTATTTTCGTTTTTATGATATTAACAACAAGAAAAAAGGTCAATTTTGCATTGCGCGGACTAGTTATTTGGAATTGAAACTGACTTTCAATGAAGCTTTAAATCGCATGATATTGTCGAGTTGGATAATGGAGAGAAATTATATTTGAATTAGAATTATTTTTGACACGCAATATTGGATTTTATTGACCTTTACTCCCACGACCTCCTACTTTTTTTCCCGTAAGCGGCGAACTAGGACTTCCGGTAATACAGTAAGGTGTAAAAAAAATACGTACGTACTAATCGTCGCGCGAGAGTAACTCGCTCTTATCGACGATTGAGGGCAGCACTTTCGACGCCGCAGAGGGCGCATATCCGGCAGCCATTTTCTTCATTCGCGCTGTCTCTCCATTGCCGAGTGTTTCGCGTTTCGCGATTCTTAACCCAACCTAGTTCGTTTCGTGAGTTTCGGAGCCTGTGGGAATATTTGTGTTGCCTCGTTCTTCCCGTATTTCAAAGCATATTCATCGGAGTCATTTGGCGTTTACGAGACGTAAGTGAACACAATTAAATCAACTATATTCGTCATTCGGCAACAATTGCGTCGATATTTTCTGTCTCAACGGAGCCGGTAACTCTTTACATTTCCTTTCGACGAAACGATTCGGACCACGTCTCCCTTGTACAATTGTCCCTCCTCTGCACACTATATCGCGGAAAGTTTGCGAAAATCAATAAATTCCGTGGGTGCAATTCAGCGTGGTTTGCGTCGTGAGATTATCCCCCAGGGTTGATTTCACGTAATATATTTTAGGCAATTATATTCGATTGAATGAGAATATATATATATATATATCGATATATACATACACACACGCACACCCACACACATAGATATATATATACATATACATATATATATATATGCAACCTGACACTGAGCGTTCACCTCCAAGCGTCTTTAATGGCACATTTCTCCGGAATTTCCGCCTCAGAGTTGATAGTGACGGCGTCAATTGTCTTTTCGAAGCGTATTCGTTATCATTGTTGTTGTTCCATCTCATACGACAAATATATTTTTCATCTAAGAATTTGACACTATCAATGCCGAATCGCTACATCATACAATACTAGAGACAATGCAGTGATTCTTACGAGACTCGACTGTGCATTAGGGTATAAAAGCAAGTAATGTGCAAAAAAAGCCTTTTCTTATGTATACTTATATATGTATGGGGTATTCTTTATAAAACCCAGCTACTTTTTTCTTTTCGCTTTACAGACGATTGTTAAACTTCGCTCAATGGCGGTGCTAGTTTAGAAGGGATTCTGTCAATTATTTTTCATTTTCTAACCTCACCTTTCAGGAAATACGTTTTTTTTTAATTCCCAAGTCAATCGATACACGACGACAAAACCGAGAGCGCAAAAGTTTGTTTTCTTCACATTGTCGAAGAACTTTCGGATACAATTTTATGACCGCTATAAAGTGAACTTTCTGCCTGAGAATATAAGAAATAATGTGACAAAATCTTTGGGAATATGCGCTGCGATAATACAAAATTTGTTAGTGCGCTGTTTGAGTTTTCTGGATGAAAAAGTTAAATAATATAACAACGGTTTTTGATCAAAATTTTTTATCAACGTAGTAGAATGCTATCGGTCCAAAAAACATTTTTCGGACGGTAAAGGCTGATCATAAATCTTTGATCTCATCGGCGATTAATTTTATAAAGTCCATCCATATTCATGAAGATTCTGTACAATCGGCAGCAAAATGATGATTTACTATCATTTATGTACAATAGACTTTATAAAGTCACTGACATTATCGTCGATAGTTCTTTGAAAAGTTGAAAAAATCTTACCGGTCATTGGAAATGCGCGAGCGAGCCGAAAAGTTGATTTTTAATAGCGTTTGCAAGACCGGCAGGACGCGCACGACTATTCGTCTTATGGATTGAAAAAAAAGCATTTCTCGAATAGATAGGTTACAAAATCTAGAATAATTAACAGAAAAAGATTACAGAATTTTCTGAACTACCACTAAATATTAGCGAAGAGATTGGCGACAGAAAAAAGTGGCTAGGAAATATTCCCCGTGTGTATTTAGTAAATACGACGACGTTTATCTTACCAGAAAGTATTTTGTGCCTTATTCCATAACTTCTGCGACGCTTCATGCAAGTTGCAGAATAAATCCAGTGGTGTACGCTCGACTGTGCGAAATCGATACAATGCAATTTCCAATGTAAATTTGAATTAATTAATATAAGATCGTTTGTTCCACCGACATTTGGCACGGAGATTCGGTCAAACGTTTGTCTCTTCCATCGTGCACGAATTACAAACCACGGACCCAAAATTTTCAAACATCGCTGTGATCGATTGTTTACCCGCAGAATCTATATTTCATTTAGGCATAAGACATAAAGAGATACAAATTTTATGATATCGATTTTATGAAAATTTGTGATATACCACATTGTCCCAAAAGCATAGCAAACGTACGTGTTTTTGCGATGATAAAATTACTGAAATAATACATTTGACAATACCGATTCTTGAGAAAAAAAAAAAACAAACAAACGATAAACATTCATTCCATGCTTAGGCATGAAGTAGTTGACTTTTTTACATTATTGTAACGACATTTTTTTTGTAAATGTGAACTAGCGTCCGAATGGACAGCGGTCCTTAAAAAATCCTCGACATGCGCTAGCTAGCAAAAAGTTTGCTAGGCTGCCGGAGGATTAGGAGAAAAACAAAAAAAAAACACACACACACAGAAAACAAAAAAAAGCATGCAAAACTGGAATCAATGGCAGCTACCGGGTGGTCCTGCCGCAGCTCCTATGCCACAGCCGCCAATTGGCTATGCTGCTCCAGGGGCAGATCCCATGGCGACCATGCAGTCTTACTTGCAGTACTTTAATCAGCCAGTAAGTATTTCGTAACACCTAGTATCTCGCAATATTTTATCGATGACCTAGAAACGTTAAAAAAATTTGTTTACACCCTCGTACCAAATTCCATTATCTGAAAATCTTGGATAATCCAAGGATTTACAAATTTGAAAAAAAATCTCAGACCCATGGGACACAGGGGATAGATCATCATAGTTACATTAATTACAATGACAATTTATTGATGTGCCGATGCTTAATTAATGAGCCATGCAATATACGATTTAACATACTTATTAATAGCGTTTGATTAGAAAATGTGCACAAGAGATGAGCGTTGAAAGTAAAACTTGCACTTTCAACAATATATACAGCATGCACTGAAGATGAATGCTTATGCTTTTTGGCTACGCTCGACGATGAGCGTCTCATTTCAATTTTAATTATCGTATAGCCACATTTTCCATTTTTTTTAACGACCGAATAATGTCTAGCACGTATCAAAAACTGCCTAATTGATAGCGGCAGATGTGGTTTTTAATTTTTGTACGGAATGGAAAGTCTGGATTAAAATATTTGAATACCTGATCGTGAATGGTCGCGAGGGAATTTGAAGTTTTTGAGAATCGTCGCCGAAAAGTATTAGTGTCTACGAAGAGAATTGATAGAACGACGTTACTCAGGCACCAAGCGGATATACGGCGGAGCAATGGGCGGCAGCTCAACAACAAAACTGGACCCAGTGGCAGACGTGGCAACAGCAGTATCAGCAATGGCAAGCTCAGTATGGCGAAAAGGTATACTGGCGAACGTCGTACATATTTCTCCTCGAGTCCTACAATAATACGTTTAAAAATGAAAAAAAATGAACAAAAAAAATTGTGAATTGGAAAGGATATTCCGTTTCGATTTTTCAGTATCAAGAGACGATGAAGCAGATGTCCACGCAGGGAGTTGTGACCTTGCCCCAAGCAGCTGGATCGTCGAACGTTCAGCCACCCCCGCTTCCCAAAGAGGAAACAACCTCGAAACCCCCTTTGCCACCGGACAACAGTGGTTTTGGTTTTTCCGGCATACCACCGCCCCATCAGAACAATCTTCCGCTATTTCCATCGGGACAATCCGCGAATCCACCTTTACCGCCCGGTCAGCCACCCTTACCACCCGATAATACCCGCAATACCAATACCGATAATAATTCGAGTGGCAAACGCACCGGTAGTTCGAACGTGGAGTCGGTTAGTGCAAAAAAATTAAAAGTCGAAGACGAAGAGCTCACGCAAGCCGAAAAGACATTCGACGCACAGTTCAAACAATGGGAAGAACAGTTCAATAAGTGGAAACAACAAAACGCCAATCATCCCGACAAGGTAAGTTATATTAAAGCTATTTATAACGTGTAATTAATCGTAAAACTCGAATTAAAACGAAAATAATAAAATCATTAATTATTTATGACAACGAGATAATAAAGAGAAAGTTTGAAAGAAGCGAATCAAGAACGTGTCTTGAAATACCTTATTCATATCCTTACGTAGACTCAGTACAAGCAGTACGAGGCGAAATGGACATCGTGGAGGGAGAAGCTGATCGAACGTCGCGAGCAGATGCGTCGTAAGCGCGAACAACAGAAGCAAGCGGCGGCAAAAGTGGAAGCGGAGAAGGACAAGTCGATGATGGGCGATGACAAGATATTGAATATTCTATCGAGCACGGAGAATCAAGGATTGATAAACAATCTCTTGGGAATTGGAAAGACCCTCGGTCTGACGGGAAAGAACGATGCGCCTGGACCACCACCAGGACCACCGCCGATGACGTCGATGCAGCAGCCACCGACTGGTCAACCTCCGCCCATGGCAGCGACTACCGTGCCACCGAATATGAATCAAGCCGCTTGGGCCGCACAGCAGTGGGCAGCTCAGTATAACGCGGGAATGAACATGACTAATTACGGTACCGGTTATCCACAGCCTACGGTGGCTCCTTCGCTTTTACCCAACCCGCAACCAACAGGCATGCCGAATTTCTCTCAACCACCGGGGAATTTCAACCAGCAACCGGGCAATTTCATTCAGCCACCGGCTAATTTCAATCAGCCACCGGGGACTTTCGCTCAGCCACTGGGAAATTTTAATCAACCACCGCCTAGTAGACCCGGAGCTGGCATGACCTTTCCAAACGCGCCACCGAGCATCGGGGGACCGAATATGTCATTACCACCACCTGGATTTGGACCTTCGAACAATCGACCGCAAACGGATACTGGTCCGGGTCAAAGATCGGTAGAAGGAAATTTACAGGATTCCGGCATGCGACCGTTAAGGCCCGATAGCAATCAGAGACAAGGACAATCGACTTGCAGAGATCCCATTGGTCCCGGTACCGATCGTTACGGCTTCGAAGGAAATCGTTTCTCCGGTCCACCACCCAATGAACTCAGCGGTACGAATCGAGGAGGCTCGTTTGGTACTGATTCCTTTGGACGCGATGGGCCTAACAAGGATTTCGGCAATTCATTCGGTCCCGGAAGTGACAACGCCAGACGAGAAGACAAGGGCAGAGCGTTTAGTCCTAGCGGTCGTACCGGCAACGAATTTAGACCCGCCGATCGGTTCAGCAGCGAGGGAGATCGTTTCGGTTTCGACAGAGATCAAGGAAGCAATAGATTCGGCCGTGACGGTGATAAGCAAGAACCCCACGGAGATAATCGCGACAATTTTAATACCGATCGCTTTGGCTCGAACAATGATCGTTTCGGTTCGAGCAACGAACGTTTCGGTTCTAACAACGATCGTTTTGGGCCGAGTAACGATCGTTTCGGTTCGGACAACGATCGTTTTGGTTCGAACAACGACGCTTTCGGTTCGAGCAACGATCGTTTTAGCTCCAACAACGATCGTTTCGGCATGAGCAACGATCGTTTCGGTTCGAACAACGATCAATCCAAGCCAGACTTTGATCGGTTCGGCTCGTCGATGGATCGTCTCCGTTCGAGCAACGATCAATCGAAGCCCGATTCCGATCGATTCGGTTCCTCCGTCGATCGTTTTCGTCCCGGCAACGATCGATTCAGTCTTGGTGATCGTTTTGGCCCGTCCAACGATCGTTTGCCGCTTAGCGCCGATCGCTCGATTCTACCCAACGATAAATTTTCTCGTCCTCCACCCGATCGTTTCGACACGCGCGACGGTAGTCGCGACTCCGGTGGTTCGGGCTCGCGCGGTTTCGGCAAGCCGAATCAGTTCGAGCCACCGCCCGATATGCCACCGGAACTTCAGAAACTCATGGAAAAACGTAAGGCCGCAATGGACGTGTTCAAACCATCGACTTTTGGCAGTTTCCTGGATTCCAACAAAAGCACCAGCGAGAGTCCTTCGCTAAGTGAAAGCTTCAGAAGGATAACTGGTGACTCGCCATTTTTGTCGCGAAGCTCTAGTGATTTCGGCAAGAAGGATAACTTGACTGCTAGAGGGCCTCCATTGAGTTCAACGACAACCAGCGGCCCAGGAAATTTTGAGTCTCCCCGCGAACTTCGTCCAGGCAATAATCGAAATTTCGACTTTCGTGGACCCGGTGATTTCAGACCTCCCGGATCCGGAGATTTTCATACACGCGGCCCGGAAGATTTTAGATCGAGGGGGAATGAGTTTGCACCTCGTGATTCTGGCGATTTCGGACCACGTGGCGGTGAATTCGGTCCTCGAGATTCAGGAGATTTCGGCCCTCGAGATTCAGGAGATTTCGGCCCACGAGCTTCAGGAGATTTCGGCCCACGAGGAAACGAGTTTCCACCGCGTCCATCCGAAACAACCAGCGATGGTCCGAGAAGATTAGGAGACTTTGGTCCACGAATCGGCAACGAGTTTCCACCGAGTATCGGCAATAAATTCGAGTCTTCCACGAGAACCGAGCAAATGCAAAATCGTGATAATTTCGAAATCACCGACAAGCCTTCTTCGACATCAGAAAATTCCGAAAGAATGCAGGGACCTCCGATGCAAGAAAGGGACTCGAAGGATTTGCCGGAACAGCGCAAAGAAGTCGATGAAAGTTTCAAGGAACGTTCCGTAGACTCGGTCAAGCCGAACGACGACGGTGATCAGCAAAACGTACCACCGCTTCAAGCACCACCGTGGATGTCTTCGATGTCGTCGGACTTTGCTGATGACGACGTGGTCGAGGTACCCGTGTGCAAATCGGAAAAGCCTACTTCCGGCGATTCATCGAAGGATGCTACTCAGCCACTTGCCGATGACGATTCGTCGCAGATCCCAGAAGAGTCAGAAAATGCTTCGATGAGTAACGAGAAGAAATCCGATGCTCTTCCTTTCATGGGTGAAAACGATCCGAAACCGGAGGACCTGAACATGGAGCCTCCTCCGGAATTACCGAATTTAGGACCTATAAAAGAGTCAGAGCCGATTTTGGATAAAAAAGAACGTGGTATGAGCGGTTCATTTGGTCATCAATCCGGTGAACTTGATCGCCAGATGGACTCTCCGATGAAAGGTCCGATGCCCTTCGGACCGAGAGGTCCGAACGACTCGCGACTACCACCTTTCGGGCCCAGAGGTATGGGCGGTCCACCTACTTTCGGTCCACGCGGTTTTCCAGATTTTAGGCCTAGCGGTCCTTCGGATTTTGGACCTCGTGGTCCTTCTTCTTTTGGCCCGCGAGGTCCTTCTGATTTCGGCCCACGTGGTCCGGCCGATTTCGGCCCAGGTGGCCCTTCCGACTTTGGTCCACGAGGTCCTACCGATTTCGGTCCACGTGGTCCTTCGAATTTTGGTCCGCGCGGTCCTACCGATTTCGGTCCACGAGGTCCTTTTGATTTTGGTCCAAGAGGACCCCCTGATTTTGGTCCTCGAGGCCCTTCCGATTTCGGACCTAGAGGTCCTTCTGATTTCGGTCCCCGTGGTCCCCCTGATTTCGGCCCACGAGGTCCACCCGATTTCGGTCCACGAGGACCCGGTGATTTCGGGCCTCGAGATCCGAACGATAGACCTTTCGGCCCTCGGGCAATGGGTCCTTTCGGACCAAGGGTTCCATTCGACAGACCGTTTGGACCTTCCGCACCAAACAACGCTCCGTTCGGCCAAAAACCTCCACTCGGGCCGAACACTTTAGGTCCAAGGGGAAACATTCCGTCGCTAATGTCATTTAAATTCGATCGACCGATTGGATCTTCGGAGGATGGTCCGCCGCAGAAGAATAACGACCTGGAGGAAGATCGATGCGACCTGCCACTAGCGTTTAGAGGAGGTGATCAAGATCAAAGACCATTCGGCGGTGATCAGCCGCGAGACGATCGCGACAAGATGGACGAAGGATCCGGTTTGAACGCCTCACAATCGGCCGATTGGCGACAGCCGTTCGGTAGAAACAAATTCGGCGACTCCGACGAACGTTCCGGCAATTCGAACGCTCCTACAGCCGGCAATCAAATGGAAATCGATCGTGACAAGATGTTGCCTGCGAAGATCAATCGGGACAAAGATCTGCCTCTTTTTGGGCCCGAGGAAAAGATCCTGACCGACGAGAAGAGTATGAAACCTCTGGACGAGATTGCGTCCAGTCGGTTCAATGAAAGTTCCGGAGGCCTCAAGGAGAAAGATCGTATGGAAGGGGCGAACTTTATGGCCAGACGGTTCGACGATCGTCCAGGCAACGATGGTCCCCAAAAAGAATTCTGCGTTGAAAAACAATTCAATTACAATCACAGCGGTGGTGTGCCCGACGAAGTATCGAACGAACACTCACCAGCGAACGTGATCGATTACGGTCACGTACCTCGCATTATAGTTCACGATTATGTCACACCCGTGCAGTGTTTCGATTACGGGCATGGAAATCTAAAGCCGACTGTGACCGAACACGAGGTTTATCCCAAGAAGGACTTCAGATATTGGGTCGAGAACGAACAAAATTTGAGAGAATACACCGATCGCATGAAGATCTACGAATCGGATCTGAGAGATCTTCGTAGGGGACCCCACGAGCGTTCGGCACCCCCACAATCGTACAGAGAGCGTAATCTCAGGAATCAGGACGACAGACGATCCTTCGATCGTGATCGACGTCCCGTTTCGACGTACAGAAACGATCGAAGCCGGCGGGATCGAGACAGGGATGATAATCGTGACAGGGACAGAGACAGAGACAGGGACCGAAGAAGGGCGAGCAGAGAGCGTGGCAGAATCGAGAGGGATCGCGAGTGGGAAAGATCATCGATAAGACATCGGGAAGATCGTTCTCATCATCGAAGAAGCAACAGCAAAGGTAATCCTTTGTCATGTCGTCAACATATTTCCAGTCCCTGCAAAAAAAAGCGTCTCAGTTCTTAGATACGTTGCATACAATTATTCTTTTCTTAGAAATTATTAGTATTTGAATAGATTTTTTGTTGTTCTTGCCGTTCCTTTAAAACAAATCGTCAATTGGAATGAGACGATTTTTTCCTCTTATCACGCAAAAACACTATGACATTAATTATTTTCCTGTGAGCAGACAGGACACGCGAGAGGCCCGAGAAAGTGAGAAAGGAGACGAACAAAGAAAATAAGAAAGACGAAGAAAGGTAATGATTATTACTCACAAGCCCATCGATTTCCTGGCCCCTGGCTAGAGACTCGACGAAAGAACGTTTAAACAAAAACACGTAGAATACGAATCGAAAAGTGAGAAAAGAAACCTAACGTTGCTTCTGTTGTTTTCGTTCGTATTCTACATTTTTTCCCAATCGTTCTTCTCGTCGAGTCTGTTTTTATTATCCTCTTTAAAGATGGTCTTACCTTATGTACGATTTATAAAAGATATTCATGTTGCGGAGTACTTAATTCTTAATGTACGTACATTGGCATCGCAGGAAACATGCTCGAGGTAAAAAATTTTGTTTCTTCTCGATCAAAAGTTACCAACATTCCGATTAGTAAAAAAAATTTTCCTTCGAGGATGTTGTGTTTCGCGATGCCAAAAAGGGTACACGAAGAATGTGGTGAACCTTGCACCGTCAATATGTAAAACTGATCAGACATAAGTTAAACCTCTATTCTTAAGTGGATACAAATTAATTTACAAGTGAAGATACTTTCATCGACAAATGGATGGTACATTTGAATGTTTGAAACTGTCGATTTTGCTAGATCTAAAGGAAATGTTAGCGGGCAGGAGAGCTCGACGAAGAAACCAACTGAGTCTACAATCCCGGACAACAGGTATGCCACTTTTCAATATAAATTGTCCTAAAGAAAGAGAAAAAAAAACAAAAGAACATTTCTGATCTTTAAAACCGTCCTTTGAGAATTTGTCGCGTCAAGCGATTCCACGTTAATCTCTCTGCCCCCTTGAAAAAAAGAAAACACAATATATTCCGACGATTCATGGGAATTTACCCTTTCGATGCCAAGCACAAAAATTTGTACCCAATTGAAATTATATTTACCATGCGATCGTCCATTTGTTTTGCTGCCGACTTTTGTACATCGAACGAGTCCTGCGTCATAACATTTTTTTATCTCTGTTTTCGAGAGCAATGTCGTTGAAAACGAGTCGAAGACCAAATTGTCATGCAGTTGCTGCGCTAAGCGCGCGAATGCATACAGATATGCGACACTTCATCGTCATTATTCTCGAAAACGAGGAAAAAAATTATTTTCCTCCGCAGTGATTTGTCGCCGACGAAACTGATCGTTGAACCGTTATCGGTATTTTCGGATAAATCGTTGAGAGATACTTTTTTTCAACGTATATAACTCTAGGACTCGAACATTGAAGATGCAATTTTTTTTTCTTTTTACAACAATTGACCCTTGACGATATTATGTCATACTGCGAATTTCGCAACTACGCCATTGACCCAGAAATCGTCGTGAATTTAACTATGATCCAAATTTTATGGTTCATTTATTTTGCAATATTCGTATTACGGTTAAGCCAATTTTAACAATTCTTGCACCACCTTCTAAATAGAGTGTTTGAGCTGTCGATGTGAACAACGATAAGATCTGTTTTTACTTTAAGCTTTAGGACCAATGAATATCACAAATTTTGAACAATCCTCTGTGTTTTTTCGTTTAAGAATCTTTACCGATCTTGCGATTGAAGAACTTTTACAATAATAATTCCGCCAACTGGCATATTAAACTTGTCCTCGTACCGAGGAACGACAAATCCTACTGCACACATTTATTATTTCTCGAACGTTTTGCGGCGACTTTTACAATTTTTTTTCCTGTAATAAAAACAATCGAGTAGAATTTACGATGCTACGGGGTCGCAAATATTGCAGTTTTGGAGAAAAGAGTGATTTCGCGAAGTAGTAAGGAATATTCAATTTGTTGCAGCAAACAAGATTGCAAGGATGCAGTGCCAGAGGAGAAACCGGAAACCGTGGAAGTGCCACCGATCGTGGAATTACCGAAGCCAATGGAATTGCCGACCACCATGGAACTGCCGAAGACTCCAAATTTTACGATGGTCGACGATCTCCTTTGTCAACCAGGCAGACAAAACAGGCCACCGAAAATTGTCGTGATACTGCGAGGTCCGCCCGGAAGCGGAAAATCATTCGTTGCGAAACTTATCAAGGTAAGTCCGCCTGAAAAATAAAGTAGTACTTTGAACAATTTTTAATAAATATACTCAAGGTTGTAGTGGCATCCCAGTAGTGCCTCGGTGTCTACAAGAGACTTTGCTTCTTGCTTTGCACTGCCACGAACGGAATTCTCTCAGTGTTCGCTAATTATTGATTTCAGGATAAAGAAGTAGAACAAGGCGGTTCTGCCCCGCGAATCTTGAGTCTCGACGATTATTTCCTCACGGAGAAAGAGATCGAGTCTGTGGATGACAATGGAAAGAAAGTCACGACAAAAGTAAGCCTATTAATAATATCATATTCAATATTCGAATGAAAAAAATTAATAACGTATTAATAATTCGACAAAAAAATTCGTTGTACAGGAAATGGTTTACGAGTACGAAGAAGCCATGGAGCCGAGCTACATGACGTCTTTGGTCAAAGCTTTCAAGAAAAATATTACGGACGGATTCTTTAATTTCATCATACTCGATTCCATAAACGAGAAAATCTCGGATTATGAGGAAATGTGGAGTTTTGCTAAGACAAAAGGCTTTCGGGTGAGTGTCGTAAGATCAACATGTTCCAAGTACTTACCGAACGGACTTTAAAATATAAAAAATTGGATTTTTTTTCAGGTTTACGTCTGTGAAATGGAGATGGACGTGCAAATATGTTTGAAGCGTAATATTCATAATCGAACGGAGGACGAGATAAACAGAATCGTAGATTATTTCGAGCCGACACCGGGTTATCATCAAAAATTGGACGTCACAACCATGTTGCAGGAAGAGGCGATCGAAGAGGTAACGATAATCAAAATATTTCGAGAAATTTAATTTCAATTGCAAGAAAACTGTCGTTTATCGTTATTTTCCGAATTGCAGGTTCATATGGAAGATAGCCAAGAGGCAGTGGAAGAGCCAGTGAACGACGATAGCCAAGACAGTCAGGAAGATCCTCAGGATTCAGCGGTAAGACGAACTCAATGATTTTTTCATCGCAACATTGTCGCGAGTTTACGAATAATTCTTCAAAACAATTTCTCCCTCTAGGGTGTCAGCAAGTGGGAGCGAATGGAAGCAGAGGACAAATTAGGTAAGTTCTTGATTATTATAAAAATTACCTCACCGTCCATAGATGTTGAAAAACGCGATTCAAGAACTCTCGTATCGTCAGATCGTCTCGATGGATTGGCAAAAAGAAAGACCGAGGGCAAACCCCAGACGATGGAGGATTTTCTTCAAGTCCCGGATTATTACAACATGGAGGACACGTCTGGAAAGAAAAGGGTTCGTAGATTTCTCATCGCGATTAAATCGATTCGTTAATAACCAAAAATCAATTAACCGAATCGAATTCGACGTTCATGGTAAACTTTCGTGTGCGTAAAGGTTCGATGGGCGGATCTCGAAGAGCGCAAGGAGCAAGAGAAGATGCGAGCGGTCGGTTTCGTCGTCGGTCAAACGAATTGGGATCGCATGATGGATCCGACTAAGGGTGGAAGCGCGCTTACCCGAACCAAGTACATATGACCAAAGTTTCTTCCTAGACACTCCAGGCAAAGCTTTTCGTAGACCGAGCATGCGATGACATAGCTGCGAAAGAAAACAAACAAACGAAAAAGTATTAATTACGTACGAAAGTTTAATTATCGTTAAATCGAAACGAAAGTAATTCGCGAACGAGCGACGAGAAACTCGTTTCCCTTTTTCGATTTTTCGCGAATGAAACGAGACGATAAAAATCGGAATGGATCGACCAATTTTGTCTCGGGAGTGTCACGCCAATGTTATTCATAACTCTCGGTCGACAAACGACGACGTAAACGTAATCAATAATTCAGAAACGTTAAGACTAACGCGAGATGGATGAATGAAGGAGTTTATTAATAAAGCATTAAATATTATCGCGTTTGAAAATATTCGTTCAAGCTTTTGGCAGCTTACATAAATTTACGTATCGTTGGATTATTCTTTCTTACACGCATGCGAGTGACGTTAATTTTGTTTTCGCCGCACGCATAAAGCATATCTCGTTCGTTTCCATCTAATTAAACGGATCACGTCCATAAATGGCGTCACGATTCTACATTCGTATAATCGTTTCTATTGCAGGTTTTTTCCACTCGCCTAGTGAAAGTCACGTTTATAAAAAAACAAACAAACAAAAAACAAACAAAAAACGAGCAAGATTCACTCGTTCAGTGACTTATCGTGTTTTTATCTCAAGTAAAACGAATCCTGTAGGCCCCGACACGCTGAGAATATCGTAGTTACGCGCCAGAAGAAATAAATCTTCTTATATTCGACGAGAATACGATTAACATTGTCCTACGAAATTTACAGAATAACTGTAATTATATTGTACATGAAGAATGTTTTTTTTGTTTCTCTCTTCTTTTGTTTTTCTTTCGTATACGGATATATTTCGAAGCGATGGCTACTGTTGTAACGCATTCGTATGAATTAAAACGAATCCAACGTTTGGTAATAAAAAGAAAGGAAAACAAACACGTTGTGCGCATTGAACGGAAGACGGGAGAATATTTTTTCCCCGTTTGCTCATTTCGTTGATTATTCCGGACGTAGGAAATTCTGGATGCTCTCCTTTTTACAAGTGTACTCGGGTGGGCACTGATTCGTCATTCCGTACTCGATCGCTTTTTTCAAGTCCGAAACCGTTTTCTCGTATCCTTTGTCGAATTGAGCGGATCTGAGACAAATTTTTATATATTTACAAATGAGTTTTAACAAGGAAAATAGTGATACGAGAATAGTGCGGATGAAAGGAAATTTTACGGATGGAAAACGTACTGTGGCATCAGCTTCATCGTTTGGACGATCATCTCGACAGCTCCGAGATACTCCTTGGCGGTATTTGGCACTTCGCAAGCTGCTCTGTAGAGACAAGTATCGCCGATTAAATAACCGAGGGCCAGAGCAACTTCACCCTCCGAGACGACGTTCTCTGCGAATTCAAGAAACTCGATGAGGACGTTGTTACGCCAATGTGAGACAATTTATAATTACGCAAGTGAGTTTATAAAAATCACCTTCGTTTATCTCACGACCCCTGTAGCCTTGATTTCCTATATAACCAGCACCGAAAACTACCGCCTTGAGTACCAGCAACAGCAGGAGATTCGATAGATTTAAATTGAGTACCTGAAAAAAATTGAAGACGCTATTTTATTTATTTCGATTTGATGGGGAAAGATTTGCCTTTATTCGATCGAGAATTATTCAAGTGATTAAATGCGCGTTGTAGAATTATTTATCT
Source organism: Netelia inedita (assembly GCA_964017225.1). Taxonomy (NCBI): domain Eukaryota; kingdom Metazoa; phylum Arthropoda; class Insecta; order Hymenoptera; family Ichneumonidae; genus Netelia; species Netelia inedita. The sequence goes on along the minus strand of OZ024922.1, from coordinate 3,246,812 downwards.
TTTGTCCAAAATACTGCAAATTGTTTGACTGGAGAAAAATTAATTAGTAATTATCGATTTTGAACATAAAATTGAAAAAAAAGATCTGTAAATTATTATGAATAATTTGTTTTTGTTTCGGATATTGAAAATTTGTAAAAATAAGTGTTAAATGGGCTACGAGCTTGTAGAAAAAAATGGATAAAATACCTGACTACTGCTCGTTGATCTTTGAACGAGTTCTTTCGCTATCTCGGCGAGCATCGAGCCAGTCTCTCTTCTCTCCTCTCTTTCGTAATTGAAATTATCCGTATTTCTTGCGATTACGTTGCACGAAAGTACAGCGACAAAAATTACAATCTCCCAAGAGCCTCTCATATTGACCTTATTTACTGAAAATCTTATAAACGATCGGACGATTTATTAATATTCTTCTTTTTCTTTTTCTTTTTTCTACAAAATCTCACAAGGACCGGAATTTTATGAAAACAAACAAAACAAAACAAAATTATTTCGTAAAAATCTACAATCGAAGGTAGAATCTCGTCGAAGGGTTTTTAATTCGCCGAGGAGGAACGACGACTGGCACAAGACTAGTTTTTCCCAAGTTGCGAGCGTCCAATTTATAAGAAAAATTCGCGCACCCAGCGATACGCGGCAACGTCATCCCCTCGTCCAAGGTGCATCGAGACGTTAAACACCTCGTTGTGGGTACATGCGTCTCCTTTCGTTTTCTCCCCATTGTACCCGAATGGCCTAATGACACGTATTAGTCCGGTTCTATAGCGTACGGGCAAATCGCCGTTGCCGCGCTTGATCCTCGCTCCGGGTCTCGGTCTCGTGTCCGAGCACTTTCCTCGCTTTTTGACGGAAATAAAAGGTGAAAGTGGTCGCTTGAACTTTTACTAGAAAATTATTACGAGGTATGTGGAGCGAACGAATACGCGATTCGACGTGCGAGAGAAGAAAAAAGAGAAAGAAAAATAAAACGTTGTCAAACCGTGACAAAATCGAGGCGCTTTTCGCTTATTAAGTAAGGAAAGATTATCAGCCGGTACGATCTTAACACGCTTCGTGCCTTCCTCCAACCGTAAATTAAGCAACATTATCTGCAAGGTACTAGGTAAAAAAAAGAGACGAAAATAATAAGTTAGCAATTTGATCCAATTATTTTATATTTTCCACTGAATATTTTTTGCATTGGCCAAACCGTGACTAAAATAATTGATTCTCGCGCTGTTTAAATTAAAATCTCCTCTTTAATTTTTCATTCTCTAAATTGCGAACGGAAAGTGAATTTTCATAAGAATATATAAAAAATATAAATTCAGAGGAGCACAGTGGCTCAGTGGATAGAGCTCTGGGTTCGCACGCAGCGGGCCCGGGTTCGATTCCCACAGCCGACACCAATGTAAACAAATTTTTTTCTACGTGTTTTATCTGCAATCCTGACGGTTCGGATCCCACAAAAACAAATGCCCAACAAAAACCCCTCTCTGTGATCGGTATGGGGGTTGGTGCTCGGCTTTGGTGCTCCCGCAAGGCGGTTCTCATCGCGCGGATTATGACGCCTTGGTCGAGCACGGGCAGCCCTGTGTATCGCAGTTGAGGAGGTGCCGGCCCTAGGCGCCTCGGGTAAACGTGCTTGAGTTTACTCGCATTGACACTGGGGGAGACTAGGTAGGTACCGACCTGTATCGGTGGAGATTTTCTGCAGTTTCCCTTCGTCCGTGGCAAATGCGATACAGGGAGTAAGGATGACGCGAAGCGGCTGCTGCCGGGACAGCATAAAGGAAGTAGGAGCATGAAGGAAAAAGGTTGAAATAGTAGAGGAAATGGTTGGAAATAAAATGAAATACGTGTAGGATTGTTAAAACCCGAGAGGGTGTGCAAGTAAAACTCCCACATTATTATTATTAAAAAATATGAATTCCCTAGAGAATTTAAAGCATTTAAATTAAGATTGTGCTTGATAAAAACTCGCTAGCTTCGATATCAGTGCATTAGACTCGATCCGCCTGCCACCTGTTGCCCTCGCGCATGTCGCGCATCTTTACCTCCCACCACTTCTAAGCTACTCGCTAAATACACCATGTGATCAAGAAGCATTTTTTTCTCACTTTAGCTTCACCTATCTGCGGTTATATTCCCGTCTATAAACTCGGATATAGAATTAAGTATACCGGATGTTAATATCCCGGATGGATATTAAATGAGCATCGCGAACCAGTGGGCTTTCGCAAAGTTTATAGATCCATAACCGATCGCACGCTTTCCACAACTATATCACGAGTTACATCGCGGATGAACGAGCCCGCGTTGGAATAATTTATTAAGCGTATAGGCAATTTGTTCGGGGAAACTAGAGGGATAAAATTGCAGGTTGGAAACTTTGGATCACGCGGAAGCTCTCGTTCGATGCATAATTGAGCGAGGGTCGGAAAATGCAAGAAGCTTCTGATACGATTGATACTCGTCGAATACACAGGGATATATTCGTCTCGTAGGAGTGTCAACGGCCTTATCTCCATTTCCGCTCGCGTCGCAAGCTCGAAGCGATGTGCAAAGGTACGGAATTAAATATGAGGCGCTCGAGCGATTACTGTAATAATGCGAGAGCACGCGACCGATGCAGCACGAAGGTGCCGAGAGTCCGCCGCGCATGCGCGTCGATCCGTCATGCGCAGTTTCATTCGCCTCTGAGCATGCACGCAGTAGAGACGTGCTCGGCGCAACATTCACCCTTGAAAAATGTGATAGAAAAAATATGCGATGCCAAATATACATTTTTTTTTCATTATGACCATCTTTTTCAGATGATATGATCAATCGTATTTTTTCCTCGGGATCAAAATTGTTTTTCCGATAAATAGAAACATACAAAATATAGTTTTACTTTTTTAAATTATCTCGTTCTTCTTTGACAAGAAATTAATCGTTGCATTTTTGTCTTTGGGAAGACGTCAAGCTTGTTTTTTTGCTGAATCGAAAGATGATTCGAGGGGAAATGGATAAAGAAACGATAAAACTTGAGGAAAAATACGATTTTTTTTCAACGTACTTCACCGTTTCCATTGATATTTGTCTTTGAAAATACGTTAGAACAATCAGGAAGAACATTCAACTATATTTATTATTGCGATCAATTATTTTTTCGGTCGAACAAAAAAATATCATTCTCGGGTTCACAATTGGATCATTGAATTAGTCACGTGGCATGATAATCATTTTATCAACGGTCGTCGATTATTTTTTTTATGGCCTATTCTTCTTCTTCTTGCACAGCGAGGAGTACGGACAGATAGCTCGCTGCCGTTTTTATGATCTGACGATCGAGGAAGTCGATTAATTAACGGAGAGAAACTTAAAAAAAAAGAAAAATATTCTTTAGAAAAAAAATTCACTCACCGTCGTGAAGAGTTCCAACGAGAAGCCGACGAATTTTCCTGCTGTTATCTGCAGAGGAATTCTTGCTCGATAGGTCACCATAGTCAGTGCTTTAGCTTGAACAGGCGGCAGAAGAAACCACTCGCTTTCGTAAGGAGCATAGCTCAGAGATGTACTCTGGAAAAATTACAAGAGAAAAAAAAATAAGTTATCGCACGATTGCTAAATTTTTTCAATCAACGCTTACTTGGGACGATATAAGATCTCCGGCCCAACAATATACGAATAGATGCAAGATAGTGTAAAATCCCTGAATGACCTTGAACAACATCTCTATAGGACCAACATCCGCGTGACCGGTCAAGCCAGCGATCAAACCCTACGAATATTTAATTTACATTTTTTACTCGCTCGTGACGATTCCAATGATCTAAACTCGATCAAAACTAACCGTGATCACGTCGAAGCCTTGAAAGCAGAATGTAACGGTGCAGAGTACCATCTGGATCAGTAGCATCCCGTTGAAGGATCCTTCCAGCATTTCACCGAAGCTTTGAACAAATTTTACGAATTCGAATTTTTTTCGAAAAATCATACCAATGCCGCAAAAAAAATGGAAAAAATGTCTATGCAATAAAAAAATGACGAAAAATAGACATACAATAAAAAATTGTATTATCGATAGAATAAAATATGAATAAAATGATAAACAACGAAATAAACAACGAAACGGAAATAAAAAATTGTTGTTTTTTTTTTTTTTAAATTTTATATTGGCATTAAAAATTAAGAGAACCTGTTGAGTTCCTCGTGTCTCTTGATGATCGCCGCAAGTCTTTCCCAATAGAGATTCGGATTTCTGATGGATTCCTCGTCGACGATATTTATCAATGCGATTTTGACCGTGGCGAGTTGACCGCACAGGTGCAAAATAATCATCGCCATCAAGCTGTCGGGTCCAGCGTAACCGATCAAGGAAAGTCCTGCGGTTACCCATTGCAGGAACCACGTAGGGATGAATCCTTTCAACGAGTCAGTATCGTAGGGAAAATAAGAGGGAAAGAGAAATCCTCTCGCCAGGGCAGTCTCGTTCGGCATTAATCGACGCTCGTCTCGCCCCGCCACACCCTTTGGAAATAATCTTTTTGAAGTGACGTTGATTTTATAATAACGATAAATAAAGTATTGTAAAATTACGCGCTACGTATCAAAATTTTTCACGTATTTTTCATTTTTCGCTAATTTGTACCGACACTTGGAAAAAAAAAATTATCTTAATTAGAATTATATTTAATTACAGTTAATTTGGGGGGGGGGGCGAATGTCAAATTTAATAAAAAAAATGGTAATTTTCGGCATTAATCGACGCTCGTCCCGCCCGGTCACACCCTTAGGAAATAATCTTTTTGAAGTGTCGTCGATTTTATAATAACGAGAAATACAGTATTATAAAAGTACGCGAAATGTATCAAAATTTTTCACGTATTGTTCATTTTTGGCTAATTTGTACCGTCACTTGGAAAAATAAAAAAAAATTATCTTTAATTAGAATTATGTTTATTTACAATTAATTTTGGGGGAAAAATATCAAATTTAATGAAAAAATTGTAATTTTTTTCTTTGTTTTTGGTTTCTTGGTTATAAAAAATATTTTTACGTTGGAAGAAAAATTGACAAAGTATGTGGAACGAGGATAAAACTACCCTGCCAGCCGTAAACGAGACGAACATCGAAGTCGACAGTGTGACGGACATGACAGAGATGACCCTTCCGTATTTGGCCCACGACCTCATTGCTTCCAGTTCCTCGTCCGTCCTCGGCCTCGCCCAGTCCTTCGCCATTCCAGCCAGCATCGTGGTGATAACTTTTTTTTTGTTTCATTTAGCCGAAATTAAATTTTTCAACACTTTGTCACTCCATAAAGAGAATATAAATTTTATAATAAAAAAAGTCAATAAAAAAAAATTCTTTCACATTTCACCCTTGAAAATAAAAAAAAAACCACTCACCCTTTCTACGCATACGAAATAGCGCCATTTTGTAAAAGGATAGACCAACGGGTACAGAAATCACGAGATTCCTGATCAGGGCTTCGAGATCGTCGAGTTGATACGCGATGCTCCATGTCATCGGTGCCCAAATCATTAACATACCGGTGAACGCATAAATGTAAGCTCGATGTTTAACGATAAAATTTTCATTATCCTCCGGCCAAGTGCCGATCATCCCCATGTTAAAACGATTCAAACCGTAAGCCCAACGAAAACCCTCGGTTTCCAATTTTCCTAAATACCAAAATGGAAAAATTTTCAAATTTTTTTTAATTTTTTTTACTCCATTTTGAATTTTTGAATTTGATGTTTTTTTCGTTACTTCTGGTCAATGCCTACCCAAACTTTCTTTCGCCATAATAATTCTTCGGTTTCTCGTCGATACGCTCGAGTACTGAGGACAAAATTACCAAAGAAGAGACGAGGGGATGATTATTCGCGATTTGCCAATGCGACCGACCACGCATGATCCGTTTAAAAATTCACGAGTACGCCCACGTGTGATAAAGCTCAGGTATGCTCGTCGATTTCCTGGCGTGCTGCGATTACTCTCACCCTCCCTCCCCCAACGATTGTACGTTGGGGTATGCGTTTATGCGTTTATCGTATTAAAGAGGCTAAGTATATGATAAGTAGCGAGTGAACGATTTACCCGGCAATATTTCTTTTACTCTTGTCGGATCTCTTTCTTAGAGAAGCACGGACGTCCTCGAGGACGTCACGAATTTCGCTTTTGTCGAAGAGAAGAAAATTCGAGTCGATTCTGTAACTAACGTCGAGGGTGAATTTTTTTTTGTGTTCGAGCCAATTTGGAGTTTGATTTTTCACGAGCGATTATTTAAAACGCCTGAGAAACTACGTATTTTGGGTGAGTACGTTTGTTTAAGTGGTCGAAAGGGTGCGAAATAAAATTATGGAAAAAAAGGATTTGATATTTAAAAAAAAGATATTTTATCATTCGTATGGTTAAAATAAATTTAGTGTGTGAGATTTATATAGTTTTTTTTATTATTTAAAAACGCTTATCATAAAAATAAACAATTAAAATGAGCATGTTTCGATGAAAAATTTGTAAATTTATTTTTATTTTGTTTTTTTGTTCTTTCGAATCTGATTATTGTTGGGCACGAAGGGGTTTATTGTAGCGCTTTTGTATAAATGAAAATGTATCTAACGAAAAATGAAAAGAAGAAACACAAAGACATGTAACAGAAGACACAAGGATCTTTTTCTACTTTTCTCTTTTCGTTGATCGTATTTCCGCAAAAATAATCGAGCACAGGCGCAACTTCACCCTCCGTCGCCTTCTGAAAAAATTATTGTTCTCATTTGAGTTTATTTCGAATGAAAAGAGAATTTTTTATTAAACAAATGCATGTTGAAGAATTGTTTATTCTTGGGTCGAATTAGTACAAATGGTCTGACTCGAGAAGAACTAATTTTGAATGATTGATTTTGGACAAAATTTTTGAAAAATCACCTGCAAATTATTAAGAATAAATTATTTTTGTCACCGATAATAAAAATTAATGTAATAAATGATAAATAGCTTTACGAGCTTATAGAATAAATATGATATAATACCTGGCTACTGCTCGTTGATCTCCGAACGAATTCTTTCGTTGTCTCAACAAGCATCGAGGGAATAAATTATTAAGAATATAGCCAATTTGTTCCAGAAACTAAAAATCACATTTTGGAGTTTTTAACAAGTTTAAGCTCTCGTTCGTTGAATATTGAGCGAGAACGACGAATTCAAAAATTTTCAGAAGTCGATGTGAAGTGATAGATCACGCAGGTGCCATGAGCCCATTGCGCATGCGCGTCGTCCCACCATGCGCCGTTTCAGTCAGTTCTGGAGATCTACGGAGTGGAAAGGCTCGACGCGCGATTTATCCTCCAACAATGTGACGTAGAGACAAAAATATGATAAAGAAAAAAATGCGATGAAAAATTTATATTTCATACAATATTTATCAAAATTTCTGATATTTTGCTAAAAGAGTTTTCCGGCTTATATTTTTTTCAGGAACATGGAAAAATGGTTTTTTAGATTAATTAAAAATGAACGAATGAGGAACTGGTCAGGGAATGATAAATTTTGAGAAAAATACATTTTTCAACGTATTTTAACTTAGATAATTTTTAACCATTTCCATTGATTTTTCTTCTTCAAACATACATTACAACAATCACGAAGAACATTTAACTGTATTTATTATTACGAAAAATTAATTTCTCACCCGAACCAAAAAAAAAAACAATATTCTCGGGTTCACAATTGCGTCGTTACATTATGTGAGATAATAATCATTTTATAAACGATTGTTAATCGTTTTTTTACTGATCAACCTTCTTGCATAGCTAGAAGTACGGACAAGTAACCCATCGACGTCTTCATGATCTGACGATCAAAAAAGTCAATTTTTGATTGAAGCCAACGGAAAAAAACGAATAAAATTCTCTTAAAAAAACTCACTCACGCTTGTAAAAAGTTCCAACGAGAAGCCTACGAATTTACCCGCTGTTATCTGAAGGGGAATTCGAGCTCGATGGGTAACCATCATCAGTGCTCTGGCTTGAGAAGGAGACAGAAGAAACCAGTCGCTTTCGTAAGGGGCATAACTCAGAGAGGTACTCTTGAAAAAACAACAACAAAAAATATCAAAAACAACATAGTCTTTGCAAAAATGCAATTTTTTTCCAAAAAAACGGCTTACTTCCACCACTAAAAGATCTCCGGCCCAGCAATACACGAAAAGATGAAGTATCGTGTAAAATCCATGAATTACTTTAAATAACATTTCTAGAACAGCAAAATCTCCGTCACCGGTCATGCCTGCTATCAACATCTATAAAAATATAATTTTTATTTTTTATTCTTTCGATAAAACACTTATGATCTCGAATCAATAAAAACTAACCGTAATCGTAACGAAGCCTTGGAAGCAAAAAGTGAGGGTGCAGAGTACCATCTGAACCAGGAGCATCCCGTTGAAAGCTCCTTCGAGCAATACACCATAACTTAAAGAAATTTCTTTATTATTAAATTTTTTTTATATAAATTGTCAATGTAGCAGAAAAATCTTTAAAAAAATTATCTAACAAATAAAAGGACAATAAATACGAAAAAAATTATAACAACGAGACGATAATAACATTTTTTTTCTAATTTATATTTTTATTAATAATTAAGAGAACCTATTGAGTTCTTCGTGTCTCTTGATGATCAACGAAAGTCTTTCCCAATAGACGCTTGGGTTTTTAAGGGATTCCTCGTCGACGATATTTGCCAATGCTATTCTGAGTGTCGCCAGCTGACCGCAGAGATGCAATATGATCATCGCCATCAAGCTGTCGGGTCCCGCATAACCGATCATCGAAAATGCCGTGCCGAAGAGTTGAGCGATCCACGTAAGCAAATATCCTTTCAATTCTTTCGTATCGTATGGAAAATAAGCTGGATAAAGAAATCCAATCGCCAACACCGTTTCGTTCGTTATCAATTTACGCTCGTACGTAGCCGCCCAAGCCTGAGAAAATGATATTTTTCAAGGGACATCAATTTTATAATATCCACGAATAAAATATTATAAAATTACGAGTCACCAGTTTTTTTTTCGCAAACTTTTCACATATTTTTCATTTTTCGTTTATTTTCATTGACAATTGGAAATATTTTCGGAAAATTATGTTTAATCAGAATTATATTGTATTAAGAATTACATTGGTTCATAAATTTGTAAGTTACTTTTTATTTTTATTCACATTTTGGAAAAAAGAATGCAAAATTTAAGGAAAAAATTGATGATTTCTGTTTTATTTACGAAAAATATTTTCACGGTGGATTGATAATTGGCAAAGAATGGGAACGAGGATAAAAATTACCCTGCCACTCGCAAATGCAAAGAACATGGAAGTTGACAGTGAGACGGACATTACAGAGATGAATCTTCCGTATCTGGCCCTTGCCCTCATGGCTTCCAGCTCCTCGTTTGACCTCGTAGCCGCCCAGTCCTTCGCCATTGTGACGAGCATCGTAACGATAACTTTTATGTTTTCACCAAAAATATATTTTACACACTTTATCACTCCGCAAAAAAAAATTAATATAAATCCGTTATAAATTTTTGTTTTAATGACATTTTTAACCACTCACCCTCTCTACGCAAACGAAATAACGCCAATTTAATAAAAGAGAGACCAACGGGTACCATAATGACGAGACACTCGACCAGTGTTTTGAGATCGTCAAGGAGAAACGTGATGCTCCATGTCATTGGGATCCAAATTATTAAAATACCAGCCAGAGAATAAATGTACGCTCGATTTTTGACGACCCAACTTTCATTATCTTCCGGCCAAGTGCCGATTATTCCCATATTAAAACGATTCAAACCGTAAGCCCAACGATAACCCTCAGTTTCCAATTTTCCTAAATACGAAATTTCAAATTTTTTAAGAATTTTTTTTTTTACTCTAATTCAAATTTGTTGTGCTTTCGTTTCGTGCGGCTTTCGGTCAATGCCTACCCAAGCTCACTTCCGCCATGGTGATTCGTGGTTTGGTCGTCGGTTCGCTCGAGTACTGAGGAAAAATTATGAAAGAGACGCGGGGATGATTATTCTCGAATTGCGAGTGCGACGACCACGCATGATCCGTTAAAAAATTCACGTGTACGCCCACGTGGAACAAAACTTGGGTACCCTCGTACATTTCCTGGTACGCTGCGAATGCTCTCACGGTTTCCCGATCGGCAAACTTTGGGTATGCATTTATGCGTTTATCGTATTAAAGAGGCTAAGTATATGGTTAGTCCCGATGGAACGATTTACCTAGCTATTTTTTGTTATTCTCCTCAGATCACTCCGACAAGGCTCGGACATTGTCGAGGACTCGTAAATTGCGTTCTTGTCGAAGTGAAGAAATTGGAGCCAATATTCTAAGTGACGTCGAGTGCTCGATTATCATGGGCAATTATTTACAAAGCCTAAGAAACGTTTTGGGGTGAGTACATTTTTCAAATTTTCCAAAGGGAGTGAGACTAAAATGTACAAAAATTTCATTCGATATTTTTTTATAAATATTTTTCAACCCTTATAATATAAAAAATATGCAAAAACTGTAAATTGTGTTTTTTTTCAAATTTTTTTTTAATAAGCGATGTAATAAAAATTAACATTTAAAATACGTGTATAATGATACATAATTCGAAATATCTACTTAAAAAAGATCAATCGATGAGTGTCTCTTTCATGACTATTAGCGTCGAGAGATACCCCATCGAATTTTTCATTATCTGATCGAGAAAATAAGTTGTCAGATTAATCAAGACAAAGATCACTGGTGCGAACTCTATTATTGTTTTTTCTCTGTTGAGAATAAAAAAAATGTTATCTGCAAAAATTAATTTTTTTTTCTTAATTATTTAAATCACTTCGAATAATAGTTTATCATAAATCCGGTGTATGACCGATTGAACGCTAAATTATAGATTGGGAGGGGAGCATCGTTGTAATCCATGAGAATCTAGAATCTAGAACAATTAATTATTATTTTATTTCATTTTTATTAATAAGACAATTTTTTATTAGATAAATGCGCATTGAAAAATTGTGCAACCGTGTGTCAACTTACTGCAAATAGCCTGACTCGAAAAAATCGAATGTTAAATTCGATTTTCGAGAATAATTAATGAATTATTCTTATCTCTGAGATTAGAAATTTATAAAATAATTGATAAATTGCATGAGCTTGTAGAACAAATGTGATATAATACCTGAGTTCTGCTCGTTGATCCCTGAACGAGCTCTTTCGCTCGCTAAATTGTTTGCATATATTTGCATCAATTTATTCGAGAAATTAGAAAGCACGTTTTGTAGTTTTCATCACGTGGAAGTTCTCCGTCGTTAAATATTGAGCGACAACGACGATTAAAATTTTTTTTACGATTGACATGCATCAAATATCCTCGATATATTCGTCTCGCTCGAGTGTCAACCCTTATCTCTCATCTTACCCCTCTCCTTAAATATTAATCGTGAAGCGCAAAGGTACAAAAGTCGATACGAGCTGATGGTTCGCGCATGTGCCGAGAGCTCACTGCGCAAGCGCGTCGTTCCATCATGCGCCGTTTCAGTCAGTTCTGGGGATCTACGGAGTGGACAGGCTCGATACGCGATTGGCCGTCCAATAATGTGACGTCGAGAGAAAAATGTGATAAGGAAAAAATTCGTTGCAAAACATATTTTTCATTCTGTCGTATTTTTCAAAATTTATAATGTTTTGCAAAAGGAGCTTACGAGTTTATGTTTTTTTTCAGAAACATAGAAAAATTGTTTTTTAGATGAATAAAAAATTAGTGAATGGGGAACTGGTCAGTAAATTATAAAATTAAGGAAAACCACGTTTTTCAACATATTTTAAGTTACATCATTTTTAACAATTTCCATTGTTTTTTTTTCTTCAAGCATACGTTACAACAATCACGAAGAACATTGAACTATATTTATTATTGTGATCAATTCATTTTTCACCCGAACAAAAAACAACATTCTCGGGGTCACAATTGCATCATTGAATTATGTGAGATGATAATCATTTTATAAACGATTGTTTATCATTTTTTATCGATCAACCTTCTTGCATAGCTAGAAGTACGGATAGATATCCCATCGACGTCTTCATGATCTGACGATCGATTAAGTTAATTAACAATGGAGAAAAAAACGAAAAAAAATCTTTAAAAAAAAATTCACTCACGCTTGTGAACAGTTCCAACGAGAAGCCGACAAATTTTCCCGCAGTTATCTGAAGAGGAATTCGAGATCTATTCGTAACCATCATCAGTGCTTTGGCTTGAGCGGGTGGCAGAAGAAACCAGTCGCTTTCGTAAGGCGCATAACTCAAAGAAGTACTCTGAAAAATAAAATAATAATATTAAAAATAAAATAGTCTTTTGCAAAATTGCAAGAATTTTCTATAAAAGTCTTACTTCAACCACCAAAAGATCTCCGGCCCAGCAATACACGAAAAGATGAAGTATCGTGTAAAATCCGTGAATTACCATAAATACCATTTCTAGAACAGGAAAATCCTCGTCACCGGTCAGGCCTTCGATCAACGTCTACGAAAATTCAATTCTCGTTTCTTATTCATTCTAGACGACTCCAATGATCTCGACTCGATTGAAAACGAACCGTGAATGTAACGAAGCCTTGAAAGCAGAATGTTATGGTACAGAGCACCATTTGAATCAGGAGCATCCCATTGAACGATCCTTCGATCAATTCACCGTAGCTTGAATAAATTTTGTTCATTATCGAATTGTGATATTTTAAATATATTTTCATTGTAGCAAAAAAATGCAAAAAATTTATTTTATTTTATTTTATTTACCAAAAAAAAAAAGTAAAAATGCACCTACGATAAAAAATTGGTTTATAAATACAAGAAATTAAGAAAAAATGATAACAACGAGACGAAAATAAAAAAAAATGTTTTTTTTTCTTTAATTTATATTTTTATGAAAAATTAAGAGAACCGATTGAGTTCTTCGTGTCGTTTGATGATCGACGCAAGTTTTTTCCAATAGACGTTCGAATCTTTGATGCAATCCTCGTCGACGATATTTGTCAATGCTATTCTGAGTGTCGCCAGCTGACCGCAGAGATGCAATATTATCATCGACATCGAGCTGTCAGGGCCCGAATAACCGATCATCGAGACTGTCGTGGTGCAGAATTGACCGAACCACGTAGGCAAAAATCCTTTCAATTCTTTCGTATCGTACGGAAAATAAGCGGGATAAAGAAACCCAATCGCCAACACCGTTTCGTTCGTTATCATTTGACGCTCGTATTTAGCCGCCCAAGCCTGAGAAAATGATATTTTTCAAGTGACATCAATTATATAATATTGTCGAACAAAATATTATAAAATTACGAGTCACCCGTTTTTTTTCTCAAACTTTTCACATATCTCTCATTTTTCGCTAATTTTCACTGACGCTTGGAAATATTTTCGGAAAATTATGATTAATCAGAATTATATTGAATTAAGAATTATATTGGTTCATAAATTTCTGAGTTACGTTTTATTTTTATTCACAATTTGGAAAAAATAATGCAAAATTTAGTGAAAAAATTGATGATTGTTGTTTTATTTACGAAAAATATTTTCGCGGTAGATTGAAAATTGGCAAAGAATGGGAACGAGGATAAAAATTACCCTGCAACCCGCAAATGCAACGAACATCGAAGTCGCCAGTGAAACGGACATAATAGAGATGAATCTCCCGTATTTGGCCTTTTCCATCATGACTTCCAGCTCCTCTTTCGTCCTGGGTGCCGCCCAGTCCTTAGCCATCGCGGTGAGTATCGTAACGAGAACTTTTTTTGGTTTTTCCAAAAGTATATTTTTCAGACTTTATCGCTCCATCAGAAAAAAACAAAATAAATTTTTTTTATTAAAAAAATATGAATTTTCCTCAAAAATGATAAATCGCATCACTCACCGTCTCTACGTATACGAAATAAAGCCAATTTGTAAACGGAAATACCAACGGGCACCATGATTACGAGACAGCCAACCAGCGCTTCGAGATCGCCACCGAGAAACGCGATGCTCGACGTCATTGGCAACCAAATTATCAAAAAACAAGCGACCGAATAAGCGTAAGCTCGATTTTTGACAAAAAAATTTTGGTTCTCTTCCGGCCAAGCGCCTATTATTCCCATGTTGAAACGATTCCAACCGTAAGCGTAACGATAACCCTCGGTTTCCAATTTTTCTAAATACCAAATAAATTTTTTTCGAAAAATTGGATTTTTTACTGTATTTTGAATTTTTTTGTTTTTTTATTTCGTCACTACCGGTCAATGCCTACCTAAACTTTCTTTCGCCATCGTGAATCACCAATTTCTCGTCGATTCGTTCAAGTACTGACGGAAATGACGTAAGAAAGTACGCGACGAAGTTGCTTTTTTGTCTCCTTGTCAGGGCGACCGACGACGCATGATCGGCTAAAAAATTCATGAGTACGCCCATCGAAGACGAAACTAGCGATGCTCGTGCGATTCTTGCAGACTGCAATTACTCTTACGATTGCTCGAATTGCGAACTTTGAATGCGCATTGGTCGTATCAAGAGGGCTAAGTATATCATTAGTCCAGAAACGAATTATTTCCGGGGCTATTCATATCTTTTAATGCATGAGTCTCGTCGAACGTGTTCTAGAAGTCTCAGACTTTGTCGAGTAGTCACGAACGTCTTCTTCATCGTGTAATAGGAATTTTCGGGCTATTTTCAAAACGACGTCGTCGACGATGAACATTTTTTTCCGGTGCTCTATTCGATTTTTCGGATCATCAATTGTTTAAAACGATCGAACAACATCGTAGGTAAGTACTCGTTGAAGAAAAAAAATAAAATAAATAATTTTCATTTGTAATGTAATTGTAATAATTTGATTTGTAATTTTGAATTCGAATTTTTCTTTTTACGTATCGAATTTTTTATTATTTGATTAGAGAGACAAATCTGACAATAAATAAAAAATTCGATGACATACATGACGTGACAGTATTTTTAATTAAACGTTAATTATAAAAATACGACGTTTTCCTTCTATTGGTGCATTTTTGCTGTGTGAGACCTTACTGCGCATGCTCGCTGTCCGATTATGCGCAGTAGTCGTCGAGCATGCGGGATCTACGGAGTATGCGCATCGAACGAGGAATTCACTCACAAAATATATAACGGAAAATCGTAAATGTTGAGGATAAAAATATTTTTTCGAAAAAAAAAGTTGTATTATTTTTATCAATTTTTCCTCAATCGTATATTACACCTATTATGAAAAAATAATTTGGCATATATATGGTATATATATGGCTTTTATTGTGACAACAAATACATTTCTAACCCTATAAAACGTACACAGTTTTTACGTTTAAAATAGCGTGTTCTAATGATTGCGACGTGATGATAACTTTATAAATACTCGATTATCTTTTTCTATCGATCACTCGTCTTTCACTGCTAGGAGTACGGACAAATAGCCCATTGACGTCTTCATGATCTGATGATCGATGAAATTGATTAGACTTAATGAAAAAAAAATCTAAAAATTATATACAAAAAAATTGACTCACGCTTTTGAAGAGCTCCAATGAAAAGCCTACGAATTTACCCGCTGTCATTTGAAGGGGAACTCGTGCTCGATTAGTCACCATCATCAGTGCGTGAGCTTGAGCAGGCGGTAAAAGCCACCATTCGCTGTCGTAAGGAGCGAAACTTAGAGAGGTACTCTGAAGAGTAAGAAAAAAAAAAGAAATTTTTCAAAATAATTTTCACCTACAATATATTAGATTTTCAAAATTTCGAAAATTCTGAAAAAGCCTTACTTCGACCATTAAAAGGTCTCCCGCCCAGCAGTACACGAAAAGATGCAGAGTCGTATAAATCGCGTGCACGAACATAAATGTCATTTGCAGAACGGGAAAATCTTGACCACTGGTCAGACCGTTGATCAACGTCTACAAAAAATCAATATATTTTTTGATACGTTCGCGCTCATTTCGACGCGATAAAAACTAACCGTGAATGTAACAAAACCCTGAAAGCAGAAGGTGAGAGTGCAGAATACCATTTGAATAAACAACATGTCGTTGAAGGAATCTTCGAGTAATTCGCCATAGCTTGAATAAATATTGATTATTATTAGATAAATAGTTTTTTTGGCTTTTTCAAAAATTAAACAAATTTTAAGTTCGTTCATAAAATGCAAAAAGGAAATTACATTCGTGTAAATAATAGATAATAAAAATATTTAAAAAATTGGGAATAAAAAATTGAGAAATTATTATTGTTGTTTTTATTGAAAATTAAAGAGAACCGATTGAGCTCTTCGTGCCTCTCGACGATCGTGGCAAGTTTTTTCCAATAGAGACTCGGATTATTTATCGTTTCCTCCTCGACGATATTTGCCAATGCTATTCTGACAGTTGCGAGCTGACCACAAAGATGCAATATCATCATCGCCACCAAACTGTCCGGTCCCGAATAACCGATCATAGCAACCACAGTAGCGACGAATTGACCGAACCACGTTGGCAAAAATCCTTTCATTCCTTTCGTATCGTAGGGAAAATAAGCTGGATAGAGAAATCCTATCGCCAAACGTGTCTCGTTCGTGATAAACGACCGTTCGGTCACAGCCGCCCAGGCCTGGGAAAATTTTTTTTAACGGCGCAATTTATAAAATTTAAATATTCGTAAAATTCTAATTTGTCCAAAATTCACGTTTCTATCTAATTAAAATTTGTATAAATATCGAATTTTGATATAATTCAAGTTTTTATAAAAATAACATTTTTACAATTACAACAAAAATCATTTGAAATTCTTTGATTACAAATTTTTTAAATTGAAGCAAAAAATGATTTTTATTATATTAATTATAAGATGAAATTTTTCAAACGTGAAGCAAAAAATAATGAGCAATGTTAATTACCCTGAAACTCGAAAATGCAGCCAAGACTGCAGTCGCGAGTACGACGGACATTACCGAAATAATTCTCGTGTATTTGGCCTTCAGTAGCATAGCATCTAGTTCCTCGTTACTTCTAGGGATCGACCAGTCCTTGGACATCGCGGTGAGCATCGTGGCGATAACTTTTATTTAATTATATTGAAAAAAAAATTGTTTTCACTGAATTCTTCAAAAAAATGAAAATCAAATGACTCACCCCCTCTGCGCAGGCGAAACAGTGCCAATTTGTAAGCGGAAATTCCAACGGGAACGTTGACAACGAGACAATTAATCAGAGCGTTGAGATCGCTACCAAGAAACGCTATGCTCGCGGTCATGGGAATCCAAATAATCACGACAACGAGGGTCGCGTATCCGTAAGCTCGATTTAGGACAAAAATATTTTTATTCTCCTCCGGCCAAGCGCCGATCATCTCCATATTGATGCGATTCCAGCCATAGGCATAACGGTAACCTTGACGTATTCGACATTTTTCAAAAAAAAAATTCAAAATAAAAATTGAAAATTGAAAATTGAAAAAATTCAATTTTTATTTCTCAAAAATCGATGACGATTGAAAATTTTTTGATCGTGAACGTCCCGTCGATACCCACCTGCGCTCTCTTTCTCCATGGTAGATTCGTGGTTTGCTCGTCGGTTTGTTCGACTACTGAGGAAAAATTATGAAAGAGACGGGAGGATGATTATTCTCGAATTGCGAGTGCGACGACCACGCATGATCCGTTAAAAAATTCACGGTTACGCCCACGCGGAACAAAACTTGGGTATGCTCGTACATTTTCTGTCATGCCTGCGAATGCTCTCACGGTTTCCCGATCGGCAAACTTTGGGTATACATTTATGGGTTTATCGTATTAAAGAGACTAAGTATACGGTTTGTCCCGAAGGTACGATTTACCTAGCAATTTTTTTTTATTCTCTTCAGATCTCACCGACAACTCTCCGACATTGTCGAGAACTCGTGAATTGCGTGTTTGCCGAAGTGAAGAAATTTGCGTCAGTATTCTAAGTGACGTGGAGGGTTCGATTATCATGTGCAATTATTTACAAAGCATAAGAAACGTTTTGGGGTGAGTACATTTTTCGAATTTTCAAACAGGAGTGAAACAAAAATGTACAAAAGTTTGATTCGATATTTTTTTATAAATATTTTTCAACCCTTATAATATAAAAAATATGCAAAATCGGTAAATCATGTTTTTTTTTCAAATTTTTATTTAATAAGCGATGTAATAAAAACAAATATTTAAAATACGTGTATGATATATAATTCGAAATATCCACTTATAAAAAGATCAATCGATGAGTCTCTCTTTCATGGCCATCAGCATCGAGAGATAACCCATCGAATTTTTCATTATCTGACCGAGGAAATAAGTTGCCAGATTAATTTTAAAAAAACATCAATGATACGCAGTTCGTTATTTTTTTACTTACACTGTTGAAGAGCTGGAGATTAAACGTACAAAATTTTCCAGCCGTTAATTTAAGGGGTATTTTTGACCTGTGACAGACGAAGAGAAATGCTCTTGCCTCTCGAGCAGCCAAATTGTACCACGAAGTCTCGTAAAAATCGTCAGGAATTTTCGTACTCTGTCGAGAGTTAAAAAAAATTTGAAAAATTTATAAAATGTGCAAAAAAACAAATATTTTTTTTTATGATATTTGTGACTCACTTCGGCTAATAGTTTATCTCCTACATAGCAGTAAACAAATAGATGAATCACGGTAAAGCCAGCGTATAACAAATTAAAAGCTAAATTGTGGATTGGGAGGGGAGCACCGTTGCGATCCATGAGGGTCTGCAACAATTTTCGTAACATTTATTTCTATTTTTTAATTATCAAGTTAAAAAAAAAATTCAACGATAAACGTCCACTTACAGTGAACATTGCATATCCCTGGAAGCAAAAAGTCAATGAACAGACCAACATTTGCACGAGTAATATCGCGCTGTACGTGTCCCTTATACGAACAGAGAACCTTGATAAAAAGAAAAAATTATAAAAAAATTCAACGTAATAAAAAATTGTCACTCATTCGTTATTCCGATGTTTCTCGCCGTTCTTATCTCAAGATTATACCGCGATATTATACATATAAATCATCTAAAAAAAATTTTTAATTTTTTGAAAATAATTTCTATCAAAAAAAATTACGCAAACAAATATTTTGAAATGCTCGTTAATTAATTACCCGAATATTATTAATCGATTTAATGATTAATAATTCCTCAATGTTTATTATAAAATAACTATCCTCTTAAATTATATTTTTCCGGATTATCGCACATAATGAAAATTATTATTTTTTTGTTTTTTGATAATTGTTGCATTTTTTCTTTACAAACACTTACTCATTGAGCTGCTCGTGTCTCTTGACGACAGCGGCCAGATTGCGCCAATAAATCGAAGGTTCACGTATCGTCGTCTCGTTGACGAGATTTTTCAACGAGCGACGAATAATTCTGAGCTGTCCGCAGAGATGAAGTATCATCATCGAGACGATGCAGTCCGGTCCGGAATACGAAGCCATAGAGAGTAGAGTGCCGAAAAATTGTCCGAGCCAGATCGGGGCGAAAATAAAAATTTCGCTCGTGGCAAATGGAAAATACGAGTCGAAGAGAAAATTTGGTGACAGACGAGGATCCACTTCGAAATCGTTGCTGTGCATTATCGTCGACCATACCTGAATTGTTTCACTAATCACCGATCGTTTTTTTTTGAACGAACAATTTTTAAATTTTTTTTTAATTTATGATCTTTCACCTTGGATAAAATATATTCGACGAACATTGTGTTGGTGAGAGTCACCGACATTATTGATATTCGTCTACCGATTTTCGCAGTCTCGAGCATTATCTCAGCCTCCTCTCTCGGTCTTACCATTAGCCAGTCGTCGGCTATTTTAACGAGAAACGATCCGAGCACTTGGAATACAAATATCAGGGATAATCTTAACATTTGAAAAGAAGAAAAAATAACAAAATTATTCCAACTAAAAATTAAAAATTAAAAGTTAAAAAAAAATCGTGGCAAAAATTCAATAAAGTATTATTTGCGATAATGATATTATTCGCTTCAGGCTCGAAACGTTCCAACGATACGAATAATTTCGATTGAAGAATCGAAATTTTTGTTTTGTTTTGTTTTGTCAGATTTTTGTTTTGTTTTTTTCACTTTCTTTTTTTTTCGTTTACCTCTTCTCTGTGACTGAAGTACCATTATTTTCGCTATGGACATAGCTATCGACATGTTCGTCGAGAGACAATCGATGATCGAGTTGAGATCGCCCCAGAGTATCGACAGACTAGCCGTCTGAGGAAACCAGATGCAAACGATCATCAATAATGCCCAGAACCATGCTCTCCGAGCGGCCAAGAAACTTTCGCCCTCCTTTGAGCTTATACCCAACATCTTCTCGTAATAAACATTCCAGCCGTACGCGTGATCGAATCCTGAACAACCCCGAGCGACAATTTTATTCGACGATTTTTCCAAAAAAAAAAACAAAAAAAAACATTCACAAAAATCACAAAAGTCGGTCGAATTAAAATTTCACCCAAAAAAAATTATAATCATTGCATTATTCTTTTTTCTCTTTTTTCATTTAATCAAAAAATCCATCGAATGGTTTTTTTCAAAAGTTTAAAAAAAGAATAATTTTAATGATTTTTTTGCTGTTTGATTTTACAAATTTAATTTCGTTGTCGATTGAAATATCGCACGAACCTTTATTGGTCGCCATCGAGGCGCACCGTTCTGTGGTTTTTCGGTCACTAACGCGACGTTCAGAAACGAGAAAATCCACTCCCGATCTAAAGCAGTTCGAAACCGTTTTCGTGGACTACGCATGCTTGGTTTGTCCTTTACTTTTTTTTCTTTTTTTTTCTCTACTTTTGCTCAAATATTCAGTAAAGCGAATTCCCATCGCGAACGATCACTTGAATGTTTTATGAATTCACCCTACGGCGAAAATTCAACCACGCAGGCTTTGCGATATGAATAGTGAATGGCGCTAACATTGTACGTGCTGGCGAGACAATGCATCGGTATTATCCGCAAAATTGATCAAAACGCTATGGTATTGCGGAAGGGAGAGGACCGAATCGTTCACGTAAAATGTACGTGGAAACTTTTTATGGCTGATATCGATCGTATCGAATAAAAAAAAATAATAATAATAATAATAATAAACAAAAAAAATGTTAACCGAGAAATTTTTGTTGGAAAGGGTGAAGAGTGTGTTAATAAAATTTGTACCTGGAATAGAAAATCGAAAAAAATGATCAATTAAACGACAGTTTTTCTATAAAAAGGGTTTGTAAAATTATTTTGGATTTTTGTCGATATCGAATATTATTTTCTAATCGTCGCCGATTTTTTTTGAGATAAAAGATTGGTTGTGCCGGAAATGATGCAATTTGTCGGTTTTTACTAGGTGAACGTTAAAGTTTTATTCAACGAGTGCGTTGGTGAATATTTTATAAAACATAAATGCCATACGGAGCGAAAGAAAATTTTCATCGATCAGTCGATCAATCTCTCCTTCATCGCCATCAGCATTGATAAATATCCCATAGAATTTTTCATTATCTAACGAAAAAGAAAAAGTCTCGATATTCACGAAGGACAAACAATTTTTAGACATTAAATGAAATAACGTATTTTACTCACAGAATTGAACAGCTGAAGATTGAACGTACAGAATTTGCCAGCTTTTACCTCGAGAGCGATTCTCGATCTGTGGCTTACGAAGAGAAAAGCTTTTGCTTCCTCGGAGGCTAACTCGTACCATTCGGTCTCGTAGAAATCGTCCGCGATACTGGTACTCTAATGACGGATAGTTCTTTTTTTTCTAAATTTTTTTGAATTTCGAATTCATCTTGAAATCGTGAAAAACTTACTTCGACAAAAAGTCTATCTCCTACGTAACAATGGATAAAAAGATGTGTAACGGTATAAACGCCGTAGATGAAATAAAATCCGAGATCAAAAACGGGTAAAGGAGCACCATTTCGGTCCATCAGAGTCTGAAAAATAAATTCATCAAGAGTGATGTCTTAAAAAATGAAAAGAGAAAAAATATTGGAATCGTACCAACCGTGAACATGATGTAACCTTGGAAACAAAAAGTTAGCGAACATGTCACCATTTGTACGAGAAGTATCGAGCTAAACGTCTCCCGTATGACGCATGCAAGACTATTAAAAAAATTATAGTAATGGTATTATTAAAACAAATTAGATCGAGCAGGATTAAATTTTTTAAATGAGCCAAATCATCTTGGAATAAAAAAAGATATTAGGCCAGGTAAAGTAGATTTTGTTTAAAAATAAAAATTCTCACTGATTAAGTTGCTCGTGTCTCTTCACAATGGAGCTGAGTTTTTTCCAATATTCAGCGGAATTCAAATTGGTCGTTTGGTCAACGAGATTTTTGAGAGAATGTCGAATAATTCTGAGTTGACCGCACACATGGAGAACGACCATCGAGACGAAACAGTCCGATGCGGAGAATGCCACTGCGGCGATAAACGTCGCGACAAGTTGTATCAACCAGATAACCGCAAATGTTTCTTTCGCCGACGTGTCAAAGGGAACATACGAGTCGTGAAACAAACCAAAAGACAAATCTGGATTCACGGTGGCTTTGTCGGGGCCTTGATAAATTCTCCAGAGCTAAAGATTCATTTATCCTGATTGCGACATTGTTTTACTCTGTACTGGTGGAAAGGAATATTTTTTGTTACCAATGACAAAGTGTATTCTATCACCAGGCCGTTCGTAAATGTAAACGACAGTATGGAAATGAATCGGCTAATTCTTGCAGTCTCCATCATAATACGACGGTCCTCTCGTGTAACATTCTTTACCCAGTCGTCGGTCACTGACGCGATGATCCAACCGATAACTTGTAAACGAATCGAGCGATGCAATTTTATATTATTTCATTTTCATCAAATAAATATTGTTCGAATAAATTAAATGAAACATCTTTTACTACCGTTTCTCTGATACTGAAGAACTATAATTTTTACAATCGATATTAGTATCGAGATATTCGTGGAGAGGCAATTGATACAAGCCGTCATGTCACCCCAGATAATCTTGAAACTCGCAACTTCAGGAATCCATATGGATATGCATATGAAAAACGGCCAGAACCAGGCTCGCTGGCGGACTACAATTCCTTCGTTTTTTGACGCGCCGATTCCCAATATTTTTTGATAGTAAGCATTCCAACCGTAGGCCCACGCGAAGCCTGAAGATCATTTAATTTATGAATTTCGTGGCACGGGTGCAATCAGAAAAATTTAATGCGTCGTTTTTAATTATTTTTACGTTAATTAAAAGATATTTGTATAAAAATAATTAATATTCGTAAATTGTTGAATTTACTAAATGAAATACGCAAATATAAAAAGTAAATTAATCGTATTTAATCTAAATCGAAGATTTTTTTAAATATCGAGATAAAGTTATTAATTAATTCTTTGCTCGTTACACACAAACAAACCTACACCTTGATTATTTTCCATCGAACCTCGCACTTCGCTGGTTTCTACTTCACTGCCATTTTTCCTGATAAAAAGATCTGTTGCGCAAAATCGTGCTACATCGTATCGACGACGCATGCGTCTTTTTAAAATGCAAATTGTTTCTCGTTTACTCACTATCTTCTCGCTCAATTTTACATAAATTGTAAAGGTGAATTGCGAGAGCTTCGCGTAGAAAGTTTTGGAAAATCGGTCTTTAATGTACTCTGAGCACATCCATGGTGAGTACAGACTTCAGCCTAGGGACGATGAACTTCTCGTCGTTGAATAAAATTACACTCTGTGTTTGTTATTGCTCGCGATGCGCAGTTGCAAAGTTTAAGCGGCACTCAGCGGTGTCCATATTTTTTTCTGGTCATTTGTACTCGTATATCTAGCGAATTCAACCTACTCATTTTTCTGCTAACGATAGAAAATGGTGTAAAGTGTTGAAGTCATCGTAAGTATTTATTAAGACCCGAAACGTTTTATTTTGGATTAATAAATTTTCTGAAAATTGTGAAGTGATATTTCCGTTTTTTTTTTATTTTGATCGACTATTTGGAACAAATGAAGGATAAGACTGTGCTATTCGTATTGTACGGGAAATTTTCTGCACGGGAAATCAAGCTTAATGTAAAAAAATGTCGATCTTTCGACCGATCTCCAGTGTTGGAAGTGAATTTTTACTTTCCAAGATTTTGCACTTTTACTTCTTGACTTATCGATAAGGTGATTCTGGATACGATCGATATATCTATGATGATCGATGATTGATAATTCCTAATCATATTTCAAATTTGAAGTGCTTGAACAATCGGCTAGTGAATAAATTATCGTTTTATTGGACGACTGACGTCGTATCAACTTTACAAAACTCAAACACCGAACGGATCGATCAGTCGATCAATCTTTCTTTCATCGCCATCAGCATCGATAAATATCCCATGGAATTTTTCATTATCTAACGAGAAAGACAAAGTCTCGATATTCACGAAGGATAAACAATTTTCAGAAATTAAATGAAAGAACGTAATTTACTCACAGAGTTGAACAGCTGAAAATTGAACGTGCAGAATTTTCCAGCTTTTATCTCAAGAGCGATTCTCGATCTGTGGCATACGAAGATAACAGCTTTTGCTTCCTCAGGGGCTAAGTTGTACCATTCGGTCTCGTAGAAATCGTCCGCGATACCGATACTCTGGTAACGGATAGATCTTTTTTTCTAAATTTTTTTGAACCTCGAAGTCAAGTTGAAATCGTGAAAAACTTACTTCGGCGAAAAGTCTATCGCCTACGTAACAATGGATGAAAAGATGTATAACGGTATAAACAGCGTACATAAAATAAAATGCGAGATCAAAAACGGGTAAAGGAGCACCATTTCGATCCATCAGAGTCTGAAAAATAAATTCATCAAGAGTGATGTCTTAAAAAAAATGAAAAGAGAAAAAATATTGGAATCGTACCAACCGTGAACATGATGTAACCCTGGAAACAAAAAGTTAGCGAACACGTCACCATTTGTACGAGAAGTATCGAGCTAAACGTCTTCCGTATGACGTACGCAAGGCTATTAAAAAAATTATAATAATGGTATTTAACATGAAAATTATTAAAACAGATTCGATCGAGCCGGATTATATTTTTTAAAAGAGCCAAATCATCATGGGACAAAAAAATATTATACCGCAAAAAGTAGATTTTTTTTAAAATAAATATTCTCACTGATTAAGTCGCTCGTGTCTCTTGACAATGGCGCTGAGCTTTTTCCAATATTCAGCGGAATTCAGAACGGTCGTTTGGTCAACGAGATTTTTTAGAGAATGTCGAATAATTCTGAGTTGACCGCACACGTGAAGAACGAACATCGAGACGAAACAATCCGGTCCGGCGAACGCCAGACCGCTGACGTACGTCGCGACAAGTTGTGCCAGCCAGACAACCGTGAATACTTCTTTCGCCGACGTGTCAAAGGGAATATACGAGTCGTGAAAAAAACCAAAAGACAAATCTGGGTTCACGATGGCTTTATCGGGGCCTTGCCAAATCCTCCAGAGCTAAATATTCATTTATCCTGATTGCGACATTGTTTTACTCTGTACTGGTGGAAAAGAATATTTTTTGTTACCAATGACACAGCGCATTGCACCACCACGACGTTCGTAAATGTAAACGATAGTATGGAAATGAATCGGCTAATTCTTGCAGTCTCCATCATAATACGACGCTCCTCTCCTGTAACATTCTTTGCCCAGTCGTCTGTCACTGCTGCGATGATCCAACCGATAACTTGCAAACGAATCGAGCAATACAATTTTATATTATGTCATTTTCATCGAATAAATTAAATGAAACATTTTTTATTACCGTCTCTCTGATACTCAAGAACTATAATTTTTGCAATGGATATTCCCATCGAGAAATTCGTGGATAAGCAAGTGATACAAGCCGTCATATCACCCCAGATAATCATTATACTCGCAGCTTGAGGAATCCATATGGATATGAATATGAAAAACGACCAGAACCAGGCTCGCTGTCGGACTATGATTCCTTCGCTTTTTGACGCGCAAATTCCCAATATGTTTTGATAGTAAGCATTCCAGCCGTAGGCCCACGCGAAGTCTGAAGATCATTTAATTTATGAATTTCGTGGCACGGGTGCAATCAGAAAAATTTAATGCGTCGTTTTTAATTATTTTTACGTTAATTAAAAAATATTTGTATAAAAATAATTGATATTTTTAAATTGTTGAATTTTCTAAATGAAATACGCAAATATAAAAAGTAAATTAATCGTATTTAATCTAAATCGAAGATTTTTTTTAATATCGAGATTAAGTTATTAATTATTTCTTTGCTCGTTACACACAAACAAACCCACACCTCGATTATTTTCCATCGAACCTCGCACTTCGCTGGTTTCTACTTCACTGTCATTCTTCCTGATGAAAGAATCTGTTGCGCAAAATCGGACTAGATCGTATCGACGACGCATGCGTATTTTTAAAATGCAAATCGTCTCTCGTTTACTCACTATCGTCTCTCTCAATTTTACATGAAGCCTAACGATGAGTCGCGAGAGCTTCGCGTAGAAAGTTTTGGAAAATTGCTCTTTAATGTACTCCGAGCACATCCATGGTGAGTACAGACTTCAGTCTAGGGACGATGAACTTCTGGTCGTTGAATAAAATCACACTTTGTGTTTGCTATCGCTCGCGATGCGCAGTTGCAAAGTTCAAGTGGTAACCATATTTTTCTCTGTCCATTTGTACTCGTATATCTAGCAAATTCGACCTACTCATTTTTCTGCTAACGATAGGAAGTGGTGTAAAGTGTTCAAGTCATCGTAAGTATTTATTAAGATCCGAAACGTTTTATTTTAGGTTAATAAATTTTCTGAAAATTGTGAAGTGAAATTTCTGTTTTTTTTTTAAATTTTGATCGACAATTTGGAACAAATCAAGGATAAAAAAATGTCGATCTTTTGACCAATCTCAAGTGTCGGAAGTGAATTTTTACTTTCCAAGATTTTGTATTTTTACTTATTGTCTTATCGATAAGGTGATTCTGGATACGATCGATATGTCTATGATTACCGATGATTGATAATTTCTAATCATGTTTCAAATTTAAAGTGTTTGACCAATCGGCTAGTGAATAAATTATCGTTTTATTGGACGACTGACATCTTATCAATTTTACAAAACTCAAACATCGAACAGATCGATCAATCGATCAATCTCTCCTTCATCGCCATCAGCATCGATAAATATCCCCCGGAATTTTTGAGTATCTGCCCCAAAAGAAAATTCTTGACATTCACGAAGTACGAAAAGATGTTAGAAATTAAATAAAAGAACGATTTCACTCACAGAGTTAAACAGCTGAAGATTGAAAGTACAGAATTTTCCAGCTTTTACCTCGAGCGCGATTCGCGATCTGTGACATACGAAAAGAAAAGCTTTTGCTTCCTCTGGGGCTAAGTCGTACCATTTGGTCTCATAGAAATCGTCCGCGATACTGGTGCTCTGATAACGAAAAATTCTTTTTTTTTCTAAATTTTTTTGAATTTCTAAGTCAAGTTGAAATCGTGAAGAACTCACTTCGACGAAAAGTCTATCTCCTACGTAACAATAGATGAAAAGATGTATAACGGTATAAACGGCGTAGATCAAAGAAAATCCGAGATCAAAAACGGGTAAAGGAGCACCATTTCGATCCATCAGAGTCTGAAAAAAAATTAATCGTACGTGATGTCGTAAAACAAAAAAAATAATAATTTTCATACCAACCGTGAACATCGCGTAAGCCTGGAAGCAAAAAGTAATCGAACAAGTCAGCATTTGTACGAGAAGTATCGAGCTAAATGTCTCCTTTATGACGGACGCAAGGCTATTAAAAAAATTAGAATAATGGTATTTAACATGAAAATTATTAAAACAGATTCGATCGAGCCGGATAAAATTTTTTAAATGAGCCAAGTTTTCTTGGAACAAAAAAAATATTAGTCCAGAAAAAGTAGATTTCTTCAAAATAAAAATTCTCACCGATTAAGTTGTTCGTGTCTCCTCACAATGGCACTGAGTTTTTTCCAATATTCAGCGGAATTCAAAATGGTCGTTTGGTCAACGAGATATTTGAGAGAATGTCGAATAATTCTGAGTTGACCACATACGTGAAGAACGACCATCGAGACGAAACAGTCCGGTCCAGAGTACGCCATCATGCTCACGAACGTCCCGAAAAATTGTGCCAACCAGATTGGCATGAAAATTTCGTTTTTCGACGTGTCGAAGGGAATGTACGAGTCATGAAGCAAACCAAAGGTCAAGTCGGGATTCACGCCGGGGTGATCGGGGCCTTCCCAAAGCTTCCAGAGCTAAATATTTGTTTATCCTAATTGCGGTATTGTTTTATTTCGAATTGAAGAAAAAATTTTTTTTTACCCTTGATAAAACGTATTCTAAGAACATGACGTTTGTGAGAGAGAACGACAGTATGGAAATCGATCTGCTAATTCTTGCAGTTTCCAGCATAATACGACGCTCCTCTTTCGTCACATCCTTTATCCAGTCGTCGCTCACCGACGCGATGATCCAACCGGTGACTTGAAAACGAATCAAGCGATACAATTTTCATTCGATCTCATTTTAATCGAATCAATATTTTTCGTATAAATTTCATGAAAAATTCTTTACTACCATTTCTCTGACACTGAAGAACTATTATTTTCGAAATCGATATCGCCATCGACATGTTCGTCGAGAGACAAATTATACAAGCGTTCATATCACCCCAGATAATAATTAAGCTCGCTGCTTGAGGTATCCATAAGGATATGAATATGAAAATTGACCAGAACCAGGCTCGCTGACGAGCTGCGATTCCTTCGTTCTTCATTGAGCAAATTCCTAATATCGTTTGATAGTAAGCGTTCCAGCCGTAGGCGTACGTAAAGCCTAAAGATTATTCGTTTTTATGAATTTATTGGCGATGAATAAATTTTACAATGATCGAAAAATATTTATAGAAAATTATTGGAATGAATGAAATTTAATTTACTGAATTAAATATATCGAGTAAATTAATTATATTTGATTTAAATAATTCTTTTAATATCGAGATAAAGTAATTAATCTCATATTAATTAATTTTTCTCGTCACATACAAACACACACACACACACAAAAACACCTTGATTATTTTCCATCGAAGCTCACACTTCACTGGCTTCTTCTTCACTGCCATTGCACCCGAAGAAAAAATTTGTTGCGCAAAATCGTGTTACGGTGTAGCGACGACGCATGCTTAGCTTTAAAATGCAAATCGTTTCTCGTTTACTCAGTATCCTCTCTCTCTAAAATTTGCATAAATTCAGGCAGAGAGTTTTGTGAACTTCTCGTAAAAAGTTTTGGAAAATTGCTCTTGAATATACTGCAAATACATACCTGGTTGGTATAGACCTCGTTCCGAGGACAATGAACTTCTCGTCATCGAATAAAATTACACTCTGTGTTTGTCATCGCTCGCGATGTTCAATTGCAAAATTCAAACGGCAACCAGAGGTGTATTATTCTCTGTTCGTTTGTCTATCACCGAATTCGACGAAATAATTTGTTTCTAACAAAATAAAATGGTGTAAAGTGTTTAAACGATCGAAAGTATTAATTAAGAGTCAAAATATTTTATTTTCACTATATAAATTTTCCGAAAATAGTGAATCAAAAATTTCGTTTTTTCTTTTCGATTTTAAATGGAAAATTCCCAAAATTAGTGAATAAAATTTTAATATTCGTGCCGTGCGAGAAATTTCCAGTCCTTCAAGTAATATATAAAATAAATGCGGCCGAAAATCAATTTTAACTTTCGAAGATTCGATTTATCGATAATTACTGGAGATGAAAAATCAGAATTTATGCCCTAAGAATCTCTCGAGCTGAAATAATTTATTTATTTATTAAAATTGATACAGTTGACACTGCTCGAAGAAATCCAGTGAATAAATTATCATTTTATTCGACGATCGCATTATTATATACTTTACAAAACACAAAGTTCCTTCGGATCAAAAATTTTTAATCGATCATTCGACCAATCTGTCTTTCATCGCCATCAGCATTGATAAATATCCCATAGAATTTTTCAATATCTGCCGAGGAAAAAAAGCCTCGATATTCATCAAGACAAAAAGAAAAGTTAGAAATTAAACGAAAGAACGATTTCACTCACAGTGTTGAACAGCTGAAGATTAAACGTGCAGAATTTTCCAGCTTTTACCTCAAGGGCGATTCTCGATCTATGGCACACGAAAAGAAAAGCTTTTGCTTCCTCGGGAGCTAAGTAGTACCATTCGGTCTCGTAGAAATCGTCCGCGACACCGGTACTCTAATAAGAATAGATAATAAAATTTTTCTCATTTTTTTTAAATTCTAAAATCGAGTTTAAATCGAAAAAGAACTCACTTCAACGAGAAGTCTGTCACCTACGTAACAGTATATGTACAGATGTATCGCCGTATAACCGATATAGACAAAAGGAAAAAGAAATTCGAGAAGTGACATAGGTTGATCGTTTTGATCGGACAGAGTCTGGAAAATAAGTTCATGAAGAGTGAT
Organism: Netelia inedita; assembly: GCA_964017225.1. Taxonomy (NCBI): domain Eukaryota; kingdom Metazoa; phylum Arthropoda; class Insecta; order Hymenoptera; family Ichneumonidae; genus Netelia; species Netelia inedita. Next base: position 3,216,182 of record OZ024922.1, on the reverse strand, counting down.
GTCGTAAAAAAAATAATTTCCGTCGTACTAACCGTCATCGTCATGTAACCTTGGAAACAAAAAGTTAGCGTACATGTCACCATTTGTACGAGAAGGATCGAGCTAAATGTCTCGGTTACGGCGTTTGCAAGGCTAATTAAGAAAAAATTATGGTAACAGCACATGGCATAAAAATGGCTAAAAGACATTAGATCGAAGAAGTTTATTTTTTTTCTTTTAAATTAGATTTACCGTCATGGACCAAAAACAAATATTACTCAAATAATCCCTCACTCGTTAAGTTCGTCGTGTCTCTTCACAATGGCTCTGAGTTTTTTCCAATATTCAGCGGAATTCAAAATGGTCGTTTGGTCAACGAGATATTTGAGAGAATGTCGAATAATTCTGAGTTGACCGCACACGTGAAGAACGACCATCGAGACGAAACAATCCGGTCCGGCGTATGCCATTGCGCCGACAAACGTCGCGGCAAATTGTCCCAGCCAGACAACCGCGAATGTTTCTTTCGCCGACGTGTCAAAGGGAATATACGAGTCGTGAAAAAAACCAAAAGGCAAATCTGGGTTTACGATGGCTTTATCGGGACCTTCCCAAATCTTCCAGAGCTAAATATTCATTTATCTTGATTGCGACATTGTTTTACTCTGTACTGGTGGAAAGGAATATTTTTTGTTACCAATGACAAAGCGTATTCTATCACCAGGACGTTCGTAAGTGTAAACGACAGTATGGAAATAAATCGGCTAATTCTTGCAGTCTCCATCATAATACGACGGTCCTCTCGTGTAACATTTTTTACCCAGTCATCGGTCACTGTCGCGATGATCCAACCGATAACTTGTAAACGAATGGAGCGATACAATTATATATTTTTTCATTTTCATCGAATAAATATCGTTGGAATGAATTAAATGAATTGTTTTTTTACTACCATCTCTCTGACACTGAAGAACTATAATTTTTGCAATCGATATTACCATGGTCATATTCGTGGAGAGGCAAGTGATACAAGCCGTCATGTCACCCCAGATAATCATTATACTCGCAGTTTGAGGAAGCCATAAGCTCACGAATACGAGAAAAGACCAGAACCAAGCACGATGACGGGTTACGATACCTTCGTTCTTTATTTCACGAATTCCCAATATTTGTTCATAATAAGCGTTCCAGCCATAAGCCCACGCGAAGCCTGAAGATCATTTAATTTATGAATTTCGTGGCACGGATAAGACCAAAAAAATTTAATGCTTCGCTTTTAATTGTTTTTACGTTAATTAAAAGATCTTTGTATAAAAATAATTAATATTCGTAAATTGTTGAATTTACTAAATGAAATACGCAAATATAAAAAGTAAATTAATTGTATTTAATTTAAATCGAAGATTTTTTTAAATATCGAGATAAAGTTATTAATTAATTCTTTGCTCGTTACACACACAAACAAACACACACCTTGATTATTTTCCATCGCACCTCGCACTTTGCTGGTTTCTACTTCACTGTCATTCTTTCTGATAAAAGAATCTGTTGCGCAAAATCGGACTACATAGTATCGACGACGCATGCGTATTTTTAAAATGCAAATCGTCTCTCGTTTACTCACTATCTTGTCTCTTAATTTTACATGAATCCTAACGGTGAGTTGCGAGAGCTTCGCGTAGAAAGTTTTTGAAAATTGCTCTTTAATGTACTCCGAGCACATCCATGGTGAGTATAGACTTCAATCCGGGGACAATGAACTTCTCGTCGTTGAATAAAATTACACTCTGTGTTTGTTATCGCTCGCAGTTGCAAAGTTCAAGCGGCAACCAGAGATGTCCATATTTTTCTCTGTTCATTTGTACTCGTATATCTAGCGAATTCAACCTACTCATTTTTCTGCTAACGGTAGAAAATGGTGTAAAGTGTTCGAGTCATCGTAAGTATTTATTAAGATCCGAAACGTTTTATTTTAGGTTAATAAATTTTCTGAAAATTGGGAAGTGAAATTTCTGTTTTTTTTTTTAAATTTTGATCGACAATTTGAAACAAATCAAGGATAGGACTATGATATTCGTATTGTACGGGAAGTTTTCTGTATGGGAAATCAAGCTTAATGTAAAAAAATGTCGATCTTTTGACCGATCTCAAGTGTTGGAAGTGAATGTTCATTTTCCAAGATTTTGCACTTTTACTTATTGACTTATCGATAAGGTGATTCCGGATCCGATCGGTATATCTATAATTACCGATGATTGATAATCTCTAATCATGTTTCAAATTTAAAGTGCTTGAACAAAGGGCTAGTGAATACATTATTGTTTTATTGGACGACTGACTTCTTATCAATTTTGCAAATTTCAAACATCCAACAGATCGATCAGTCGATCAATCTTTTCTTCATCGCCATCAGCATCGATAAATATCCCCCAGAATTTTTGACTATCTGACGAAAAAGAAAAATCTCGACATTCACCAAGTACGAAAAAATGTTAGAAATTAAATGAAAGAACGATTTCACTCACAGAGTTAAACAGCTGAAGATTGAAAGTACAGAATTTTCCAGCTTTTACCTCGAGCGCGATTCTCGATCTGTGACACACGAAAAGAAAAGCTTTTGCTTCCTCTGGGGCTAAGTCGTACCATTTGGTCTCATAGAAATCGTCCGCGATACTGGTGCTCTGATAACGAAAAATTCTTTTTTTTTCTAAATTTTTTTGAATTTCTAAGTCAAGTTGAAATCGTGAAGAACTCACTTCGACGAAAAGTCTATCTCCTACGTAACAATAGATGAAAAGATGTATAACGGTATAAACGGCGTAGATCAAAGAAAATCCGAGATCAAAAACGGGTAAAGGAGCACCATTTCGATCCATCAGAGTCTGAAAAAAAATTAATCGTACGTGATGTCGTAAAACAAAAAACCAATAATTTTCCTACCAACCGTGAACATCGCGTAAGCCTGGAAGCAAAAAGTAATCGAACAAGTCAGCATTTGTACGAGAAGTATCGAGCTAAATGTCTCCTTAATGACGCACGCAAGGCTATTAAAAAAATTAGAATAATGGTATTTAACATGAAAATTATTAAAACAGATTCGATCGAGCCGGATTAAATTTTTTAAATGAGCCAAGTTATCTTGGATCAAAAAGAAATATTAGGCCGGGAAAAGTAGATTGTGTTTAAAAATAAAAATTCTCACTGATTCAGTTGCTCGTGTCTTTTCACAATGGCCCGGAGTCTGTTCCAATATTCGTCGGAATTCGAAATGGTCGTTTTGTCGACGAGATATCTGAGTGAACGTCGAATAATTTTTAGTTGACCGCATACGTGAAGTACGACCATCGAGACGAAACAGTCCGGTCCGGCGTACGATATCATGCCCAAAAACGTCCCAAAAAATTGTCCCAACCAGATTGGCACGAAAATTCCGTTTTTCGACGTGTCGAAGGGAAAATACGAGTCGTGAAGAAAACCAAAGGCCAAATCGGGATTCACGCTGGGATGATTGGGACCTTCCCAAAGCTTCCAGAGCTAAACATTTGTTTATCCTAATTGCGTTATTGTTTTATCCCGAATAAAAGAAACATTTTTTTACCCTTGATAAAATGTATTCTAAAAACATGACGTTTGTGAGAGAGAACGACAGTATGGAAATCGATCTGCTAATTCTTGCAGTTTCCAGCATAATACGGCGCTCCTCTTTCGTCATATCCTTGTTCCAGTCGTCGGTCACCGACGCGACGATCCAACTGATGACTTGAAAACGAATCGAGCGATACAATTTTCATTCGATCTCGTTTTAATCGAATCAATATTTTTCGTATAAATTTCATAATAAATTCTTTACTACCATTTCTCTGACACTGAAGAACTATTATTTTCGACATCGATATCGCTATCGACATGTTCGTGGAGAGGCAAATTATACAAGCGTTCATGTCACCCCAGATAATCATTAAACTCGCAGCTTGAGGAATCCATATGGATATGAATATGAAAAACGACCAGAACCAGGCTCGCTGACGGGCTACGATTCCTTCGTTCTTTATCGCACAAATTCCTAATATTTTTTGATAGTAAGCATTCCAGCCGTAGGCCCACGCGAAGCCTGAAGATCGTTTATTTTATAAATTTCGTGGCACAGGAATATTCAGAAAAATTTGATAATTTGTATTTAATTAATTTTTCGTTACTTTTAATTTACTAAATAAAATTCGTAAAATAAATGAATTATATATTATTTAATTAGAATATTTTTTTAAATATCGAAATAAAGTGATTTATAGCAAATTAATTAATTTTTCAACGTTACTACACGCACATACGCACACCTTGAGTATTTTCCATCGAAGCTCGCGCTTCGCTTGTTTCCTCCTTACTGTTGTTCCTCGTCAAGGAAAAATTTGTTGCGCAAAATCGCGCTACGTTCTCGCGACGACGCATGCTTAGCTTTAAAATGCAAATCGTTTCTCGTTTACTCAGTATCCTCTCTCTATAATTTGCATGCAATTTTAACAAGCGACGCAATTTTAATTTGATTACATTTTAATGAAATCAAATTTACTCGATCAAAATTTAATGAAAAATCATTCGCTACCATTTCTCTGACACTGAAAAGCCGCGATTTTCGACATCGATATTATCATTGACATGTTCGTAGAGAGACAAATTATACAAGCGTTCGTGTCACCCCAGACAATGGTCATACTCGCTGCTTGAGGAATCCATAACCAGACGAATATGGTGAGCCATCAAAGGCGCGCTTACTGCTCACGATCCTTTCGTAATTTCCGGGGCAAAAACCTAAGATTTTTTGATAATACGTGTTCCAGCCGTAGGCGTACGAGAAGCCTGAAGACCGTTCGTTTCGATATTTACAAAAATTATAATGTACACAAATTTGAATTAAATAAATTTGAGTAAAATTAATAATTCTTTTTTTTATCACGTAGAATTTCACTTATCGCACACAAATACACATAAACCTTAAGTATATTCCATCGAAACTCACCGTTCGCTGCTTTTTCCTTCACTGACATTCCACCGTATGAAAAAGTCTGTTGCGCAAAATCGCGCTACTTTTTAGCGACGGCGCATGCTCAATTTAAAAATGCAAATAAGCTGACTAGCTCCACGGTCTTTCATCCCTAAAGTTTTTATGAATTCAGAAAGCGAGTTTGGAGAACGTATAAAGTTTTTCGAAAATTGCCCGTCGAATATAATTCGATTATATTCTATCCGGGGGGTGGGGAAGGGGCGAGTATAGACAGCTCTCCGAGTGCAATAAACTTTTCGTCGTGAAATAAAATCGCTCTCGCTATTCGTCGTTCGTGTGTAACGATTCAGTTACAAAGTCCAGACGAACGCTGAACGCACGTTTTTCTCAGTTCCTTTCCATATCTGCAAATGTAAGAAATTCATTTTTTTGCCAACGATCGGACGAAATTTTAATCGTCTATGATGGAAAAATTGACGCGTTGAACGATACGATTTTTCTCAGTTCCTTTCCATATCTGCAAATGTAAGAAATTCATTTTTTTGCCAACGATCGGACGAAATTTTAATCGTCTATGATGGAAAAATTGACGCGTTGAACGATACGATTTTATTTCGATATATTTTTCGTTTCGATTGGTTGACATAAAACTATAGTTGAGTCTACGGCATAAAAAAGTGACAAGTATCGTCGATTTTTTTCATTTTTTTTTCGTCGAATTGAATGTTAAAAAAATGTCAATTAAAATCTGTGACATTTAATCAGCGATATGATCAATCGATATAAAAAAAAATGTTTCAAAATAATAAAATTAAATCGGTATGAATTTTATGATGATTTAACACAATGAACGAAGAATAATAATTGCGTAACGTCACTTACATTAAAGTTCGACTAAATTGATAAACTATTAAGAATAATCGTTTTTTTGGGACTACTCGACCAGTCGATCCTTCATGGCGAGCAGCATCGACAAATATCCCATCGAGGTTTTCATTATCTGGTGAAATTTCATCGTAAAAAAGTAATAATTACGAATAAAAGAGAATTTTTAACGTTAAGTAATTATCGAGATTATCGGCAAATCGTGAATATCGATCGATAGATCGTAATTAAATAATTTTTTTACGTTATGACACATAGGCACAAAAAAACACAAGTCTTACACCCGTAAATAGTTCGAGAGAAAAACTGCAAAATTTTCCCGCGGTCAATTGTAGAGGTGTTCTCGATCGATGAGTCACGAACATGAGCGCCTTTACCTGATCCGAGCTCATGAGATACCAGTTGCTCTCGTAGGGTGAAAAACCGATCTCCGAACTCTAAGGGTATCGGTAACGTCACTAATCGATTCGAGAATCGATGTCTCATTTGTGAAATCGAGAATCGCCACTCACCTCGACGATCAATACATCACCGACCCAGCAATACACAAAAAGATGGACCACCGTGTGAACGGCGTGAATTACAAAAAATATCATTCCGAGTATCGGAAAACTGCCCTCAGTCTCCATCACCGCCTGAAATTTCATTTCTAAGTACTGGAAAAAATCCATTTACAATCTCTCATTTACTCGATAATAAAATTTGCTGTTTTTAAATCATTGTCTAAAAAATTGTGTCATAAAAATACGACAAATGCAGAATTCGAGGTAATTAGTAAAAATAATCGGGCACTTAATAAAAGCAGACAACAATACAAATTGTAGGTTAAAAAATCAATTTAGGATTCGAGATAATAAAGTAATCTTTTTTAAATCGCTGGATGGGAAAAATGTATTAAAAATCGAGTCATTAAATGATTTAAAATTTGATTTTACGTCGAGGAACGTACCGTGAACATTCCGAATCCCTGGCAACAGAATGTGATCGTGCACACGAGCATCTGAGCCAGGAGCATTCCATTCAAAGCTTTCTCCATTATTTGGTTTCTCCTAAAAACCAAAAATCCTAATTATGCGAAAAGTTGATAAAATATAATTAAGTCAGGAAGTATAACAAAAAAACGTCGAAAATATTTTCGAACCTGTTAATCTCTTCGTGCATCTTGACGATGGCGGTGAGTTTTTGCCAAAAGACACGTGGATTCTTCAAAGAAGTTTCGTCGGCGATATTTCGCAAATTGAGTTTCACTACGGCCAGCTTTGCGCACAAATGAAGAACGAACATCGCGACGAACGCGTCGGGACCCGAGTAAGCCATCATCGAGATCCACGTGCTGGCCAATTGTCCGATCCAAGTTGGTATAAACCACTTGAGCTTCCTTGTATCGTACGGAAAAACGGAAGTATAGAGCATACCAACCGAAAGACGTTGATCGAAGTTAGGATCATGCAGATCTTGCCAACCGAGCCAAACCTAACAGACGTTTAAATTGAAAAAAAAATTTTTTTTAAATCTTCCAAAAAAAATTGAATTTTTTACAAAAAAAATAATTTTTAAAAACATAAACGAACCGTCAAAATAAGATAAGCAACGAACATTCCGCCCGTGACGCTCACCGAAAATAGCGAAATCATTCTGCTAATTTTCGTCGGTATCAGCATCGTTTCTTCTTCTTCTTTGGTCCACGGTATAGTCCAATCGGCCTCGATGAGTCCGAGTAACTCGAGCAGAACTTTTGAAATGAAATTTTTGTGTATTCTTTCAATTTATAAGAAACAGAAGCAAGAACCATCCCGCACTGCGATTTTTATTGAAATTATAATTTTTTGGGTTTTTTTCTTTATTTTAGATTTTTTTTTTCATTTTTTTTTCAATTTCGCACGTACCTTCTCTCTGATAACGAAAAACGAGGAGTTTCATGATCGACACGGCGACCGGTACGTTTATCGAGAGGCAATCGATCACCGCGTTAAGATTTCCCCAAAAAACGGTGACACTTGCAAACTGCGGTATCCATATCAGAAGAAATACCGATATCGCGTATACCCAGGCACAATTTCGACGAATAAAATTATCGTCCGATTCTGGCCATACACCGATACTCGTCATATTGAAACGATTCCACCCGTAGGCGTAAACGTATTCTAACAAAAACAACAATTTTTTATTGAAATTTTCCGTTCCCAGTAAAAAAAATTAATTTAAAAAAACAAATTTGAAAATTGCATGAAATTTGAAATATTTGGTAAAATTCGAATGTACTTGGATTATTCTTCATCGATGCGAGTACGACGGTGCTTTCTCGATGACTGAACGTATGCGTTATGATTTTGTTTTATTTTTTATTTCCTCTCGATCGTCGATATTCGAGAGAAAATAAAGCTTCGACGAAGGAAATGCACCTGTACGCACGCTCGTTCGGTAAACTCGATGCATAAGGTTTATTCTATGAAATATTCATAAGGAAGTATCGCGTATAATGTTGTCGGATGATGCATGATGCGTTTCGAACACAAAAAAACTCGCTACGCGAATAAAGACGGGTGCACGAGGAATTATTAATGTTATTATACATACGTGTTATTTGGTGATCCTAGGGATAAACTTTTGTTACAAAATATTACATGTGATACAAATGTAAGATGACCCCAACGTTTAGTTTCGTAGAAATATTCCGAGTTTTGGAGAATAATGTTAGTAATTACGCGAACAGTTTTCGAAAAAATTGCACAGGGGTTCGGGATGGCGTGTTCTCGGAGAATTTTCAAAATAGAATTTGGTTCTTGGTTCGGGTGCGTCAGTAGTTCGTCGACGATGCTTTCCTAAAGATCGGACTGGTAGATAGAAAAGTGACCGAGTCGGAAAAAAAATTATTGAAATATCGAATAAAATCATTTTCGTGCAAAACAAAAAATTTTCAAAAAAATCTTTGCGCGTAAAAATTGTTTGTGTTAATGAAATAATATTTTTTCGATCGTTTCTTGGTGAGAAAGAGACGCCATATTTATGTTGAATGCTCCATTGTTCAAGTGCCAAAAATAAAAATATTGATTTAAATTTAAAAAAATTATTCGAACAAAAGCGAAACAGTTTTGGGGGAGAAATAATGAGATGTTTTCATTTTAACATATTGAACTATATTTCATTATTTTAAAAAGCTACTATACGTTAAAATTGAGACTAGACGATCTTTCGTCGAATTATTTTTGCGAATTAAAAAAAAAATTATTTTCACCAATTCGACAAAATTTTACTCACAGTGCTGTTTGTTCCTTGATCGTCAGTAAAACCGAGAAATAACTCATGGATGTTTTCAGGACCTGAAATTTCGAATCAGGATTGGAAAGTTGGAGTCTCGGTGGCTTGAACACAAAAGTAACCGAATAAAATAACCATCTCACATCGCCGAAGTGTTCGAGGGAAAAAGCAACGAATTTTCCAGCTGATATTTGGAGCGGAGATCTAGCTCGATGCATCACGACCATCAGATCTTTAGCGTCACTGCCGGAGAGATCGTACCACTTGCAGGAATACGAAGCAAGACCAAGCGCTTCGCTCTAACGATTATTCGCAAAATAAATTAATTATCAGGTAAATAAACAAACAAAAAAGAGCAATTTTGCACCTTTTCACTCGTAAATTTGCACATTCTCGTAAATTTTTAAGTTATAAATTTGTTGGTTCACACTCACTTCCTCTATGAGCATATCGCCGACGTAACAATAAAGAAAGAGATGAACAATGGTAACGTTGAGATAAGAGATGAAAAATAAAACCTGAAGAAATGGAAATTGTCCCGGCTTGCGCTCAGTCACAACCTACAACATTGTAACACGGCTGATAGTTTTCAACTCGAATTTTTAATTAACGCTCGACTTGCGACAAGTAAAAAAAAAATTTTTTTAAACAAAAAAATTGTCGTTAAAAATAAATTTATAAAATAAAAAATATAACGTACCGTCATCAGACCAAAGAGTTGCAGGCCGAATTGGACGGTATAAATCATCGTTAGAACGAGAAGCATCGAGTTGACGGTGTCCTCGATTGTCGTCGCAAACGTGATGAGGGTCTTGTGTCGTTTCACGATAATCGCAAGATTTTCCCGAAAAGTTTCGCGATCGAGTGATTTTTTATTCTCGATCACATTTACCAGTGATTCGCGTAGAATCGCGATTTGGCCGCACAAATGAATGACGAGCATCGCGACGAAGCAATCCGAGGCCGTGTACGCGATCGTCGAACTGAACGTCGCGAATAATTGTCCGAACATGGCGAAAACAAAATTCGATGGTTTTGTCAAATCGAAGGGAAAACAAGCCGGATAAAATAACAACCTGACCAACTCTGTCGTATTCTTCCCATGGAGGTTTAAATTGATCAACGGCAGAGTCTGGAAAGGCGAATGAAATTTTTTGAAATCAAATAATGAAAAAAATTGAATTACGAAATCTTTTTTTTTTTGGTAAATCAATGGAAATTGCGATTTAATCGCGTAAAATATGACCTTGAGAGCGATGTAGGACCAGACGAGACAGTGCATGAGAATAGTGAATCCTATCGATATTTTTCTGCTGAGTTTTGCATTTTTCATCATCAATTCTCGTTCCTCAGTCATGAGCTTTCGCATCCAATCGTCGTCCAGAAAAGAAAGACACCAGGCTAAAACTTTTGGGGAAAAAAAATTTCCAACTTTCTTCGAAGAAGAAGCAAATATTCGCGTCAACAACTTGATGAAAATTGATAGATAACAAAATTCCATAAATTCTCGAAATACGTCGAATTTGAAAAAATGATTAAATTTGCTATTTTTCATCGATCGAATAAATTTAATAAATTTATCGAGCTCGATAAATTGAATAAATTTCAACATGTCGATAAATTTGCCAAAGTTAAAGAATTCCATAATTTTGTGAGATTTCACAAATTCCGAGAATTGAATAGAAAGCAACTTTCTTAAATTTAATGTATTTACAAACAATATACCTTCGCCATTGAACCAAAGCACCATGATTTTAACGACGGCACCGACGATACCCACAAGACCAGCAAAAATTTGTATCAGTTCATCGAGCATGAACGAATAAAAAATTGGTGCCATAGCTTGAGGCAGTAGGATGAAGCTGACCACCCATACTCCCCATATCGGTGAGCTGTACCTCGTTACGAAATTCGCTTTGCTACGATCTCGAGTTTGATCGGGCCAGAGACCGATGAGACTCAGATTGAATCGATTCCAGCCAAAAGCGAACTCGGCTTCCGGACTATGAATCTTATTTTAAAAAAACACATTTTCTCCCTTCACTATACACTCGTAACAATACGCACAATTTCTTCAATATACACGAGTAAATTTTTATGGAATAAAAACAAAAATTACCTATAGCCAATAAAAGAAAATCATTTCAATAAAATGGAATTTTTTTTATCTAACTTCCTACTCACATCCTCGCACATTGAGAGTCCCGATGCCTCGGTCATCCCTCAACTAATGCCCTCGCTTCTATCCCCTTGGTGCCTACGTCCAGGCTATCGTTCAACTTTCACAACTAAATGACGCATGCTCTTTAGCGAGTAAAAAATTATCCATCGAATTACCCCCTCCCTGCCTATCCGTCCATCGGTCCAACCGATAAGTGGATGGATACGGATACTAGTTTAAAACTATTTAAAAAAAAAAAGAGAAAAAAAAGTTGCCGCTATAAAACGAGACTTAAACTCCATTCTCGTAAAATCGATCCTCCCATTATGTCCACTACACGTCGTTACGTATGCAAGGATATTGAGTGTCATTTCATCGTGGGGTATGGAAAAAGCGTCATTATATTTTCTACTGTGTTACATGAAACGTTCTCTCGCTCTCTCGATATCGTACATGGTAATAGTATGAAATGATATAAAAAAAATAGTTATTTACTCTCGATTGGGTGATCGATGTGATTATCTGATTAACATGGTTTTAACGCCGAATACTGGAAATGAAATAAATAACATGTAATAATAATAATAATAATAATAATAATAATAATAATAATAATAATAATAATGTGTAAGTAACACATATGAATATAAATTAAATTTGCTCAATGATCGTTCGACATATTTACAGTTTGGCTTTAGTCTTCGTACGCTTTTTTCGTACAGGGGCTCAACGAAATTGACTGGTGATGAAGTACTCGTTTGTGTGTTTAATCTTTACTTTTTTCATCGGTACGTGGATCGTTAATTACGATAATAAAATAATCGTTAAATCTCTGTACGAGAGCCTCGTATATCTGGTTTGCCTCGAGAAAAATCTTGTGTATAAGGCAAAGCTTCTTCCGCTTATCTCGTTTAGTGGCTTGCGACTGTGGCCATTTTCGCTCGCAATATAAAACATATATTTATATATCGTGAGTTTGAATAGCTATATAGCAATATATCTCAGAAGAAAACGTTGCCTGGCCTCGCCTGTGGGCACAAGAAACTCGAACAATCGTGCCTCCTCACGGCCTCCATGACCTCCTGGAAATGACTGGACACCTGTAACGCAGCTTCGGACTGTATTCTACAACACGAGAAAGAGTCGTAAGTAAAGATTCCATAAATAAAAAAAGGCGCAAATACAAGAAAAAGAACGGTATACGGCATAACGAGACAATCAAGAAGGTTAGTCGACGACACGAATTGAACGATAGTGGCGAGTTTAGAAAGCGTTGAAAGGGTGCCGCGAGAGAATGCAAAACGAGGAAGGAGAGAAAGATGTCCGCGTGCGAATGAGAACTTTAAGGATCGCGTTGAATTTCCGAGTCATCGATGTGTCAAGCTTCGTTTCTACGACGGAAAATTTCTCTCACGCGAAATAACGAGAACAAGGAATACATCACGGCTCATAAATTTTGCTGAATTAATAGCATTTTTCTTTCGCGAAATTTTATAACGAGAATTCAAATATTGTGTCGTTTTATCATTTTTTAATTAGGAAAGGAAATTACGATATGCAAATGAAAGTGGAAACTTGTTTTCGGGAGTTCTAACCCCGTCGAATTTGACTCCGCACGTGCTTCCACCTGAGTTGACTGCGGCGTCCCTTCAGATGGCGCCACTCGCAAGCGGGGATTCTCGGAACGCGAAAGCAACCCTACACCGTTAGGTATAACTCCCAGGACAATACGGCATAAAAGTATTTTAGCGTATATGTTAATTTAAAGTTGCAAAGCATGTTTCGATTATCGTTGTTTCCCCCTATCAGCCTCTATTCACGTCTCGCGCCCGCAAGATGGCGCGAGCAAAATGGCGAGAACGAAGCGACGATTGTGAATGTGAAAAAAAAGAAACGAAGAAACTGATGTGGATTATCGCGACAAACGTGCGCGTTTGTGGACACTCTTGAAGGCGCCCGAGTGAAACTGTGCTAAGAGGTAAAAGTTGAATCAGTCAGTGGGACGTTTAAATGCGTTACCGGGCGAAAGCCGCGGGTAAGAAGAAAGTTATTCTCGCGTTTACGGTTACTATACTACAAGTTCCGCTTGGCCAAACGTGCTCTAGCTCGCAACCGACCACTTCGTGTTGCACCATGTGGTCAGTAGATAAGACAACGTTCGTGCGCGCTCGGACAACGGGCGCGACGCACTTTAATAAAAATAAACCGGTATTTTGACAATTTTATTTCTCTACATTTTTGGACGTTAGAATATCTTTTTTTGTTACACGCTGTGTATTTTTATCGCTAATATAAAGTCTAGCTTTTTTTAAGAGCAGTCGCCATGAAACGTTTAAAAAAATGATTTTACTATTGTATTTTGGAAGCATTTTTCCACCTCCACCAAGGAAAATGGAGACACATTTCTCGTTTATTCTACTTACAGTCCGAGAAGTCCGTCCATCTTCTTTTCCATTAATATCGAAGCGTCTTGTCCCCGTTGAATCATCGCATCGCAAAATATCCTCTTGGCGCACGGGGTGCTCGTCCAATCACCGGCGATATGAGCAGCCTCGGTGACTTCGGCATTTTCAAGATTTTGAAAAGCATCGTCCAATTCCCGATCGCTCACGGCACTCCGACGATCCCTCCGTCGGTTTTTGATCTCACCTCCGATCGTTTTGAGTCGAAGAAAATCGTCGGTCGGTCCATCATCGGGTAAAACTCTGTTTTCTACTACCGAATTCAGATCCAGGTCTTCCTTCAGCAGAATATATTGGTCGCCATTTTTTTTCACAATTTTCCTCAAATTTTCAGGAAAATCGATCTTTCCTCTGATCGGCACGTCGATCTCCACGATCTCCACCAACGAATCGGGACCGGTTCGCCTGAGACGATTGTTCACCGCTCCGTCGATAACGAAGCGATCCACATTATCGATACTGCGTTTTCTTCGTTCCCTCGTTTCTACGTAACCGGTTTCTTCAATCACCGGTTTCGTGTGCCGATTTTCGATTCTGTCGTGATTCTCGGCTTCCTCCAAAATCATAAAAACACCATCCTCGTCCCCTCTCGAGCGAATCTCTTCATTTTTTGAAAGATCGGTAAGTCTCGAGACGTCGTCCCTTGAATTTTGTCCAACGAAATAAGAATTTTTTGGACTGTAGTTGTAGGATCTCGATTGTCGTGAAGCCTCGACGGATTCTCCCTTGGTGTTCCAATTTGGAGGATCTCCGTACATCGAAGGAACCTCGCTTCCTTCGAAGGACCTGCTCTCCAGTTCCAAGCCATCGTAGCCGTTTCCTTCGTCCTCCTCGTTCCGGCCACGTTTCAGCACATCAACGTCCAAGTATCGTCCGACCGCGACCGCCCCGATTCCAAGAGCCGCTCCTGACGCCACCAAACCAAGGGCCGGAATCAAAATCGATCCACCGGTCGCCACGGTACCGATTTTGTCCTGGGCTTCTTTGCTTCGTGAGAGACCAAGATTCTGCGAGATTTTTTGAGTCGCTTCGACCAAAGGATCGAATACCGGTCTCGTCAGTTGGGAAACTCTTTCCACACCGGTCGAAAATTGATTTCTCAGATTTTCCGATATTTTAACCCAAAATGGCTGATCGATCGGTTGCTTCAGACCATAAAAATGTTGATTTGGATAATAATTCTTCATGGTGTATGAATCGACGACATTCTTGTCATTCAGCACGTACTTCTTCTTATGTCTCTGCTCCGTGAAGGAATTTTGATTGTCAGGAAAATTTTCGGGTCGTCTTTTTTCCGAATTCTTCAAGATTTTTGCAGGCTGGACTCCCAATTCCGGATGCGCGTACTGGAGTACCGGAGCACGGGTTCCTGGTTTCAGAGCGAGTGGCGAGATCTTTTGACTCTCGGGCGTGTACATCTGGGAATTTGGATAAATCTGCGAACTCTCGGGATGCAACATGCGCTTTTGCACGTTCGAACGATAATTCTCGTTTCGGGTCTCGTAGACCTCGGCGTTCAGAGCCGGATTCTGATGAGTCTGTGGGTCCCACTCGAAATAGATGTTTCTGTCCTCGTCAAAGTTCCGTCCGTATCTGTATCGTCGGCGGATTGAGGAAATTTGGGAATTAATGAAAACAGCAAGTCATTTTTTTCTCTTAAGTTTCATTTTTTTTTTAATTTTTTGCAAATTATGATTTTTTTAGTGACTTTCTCATGCAAAGGATTGGGAAACGTTACAAGGAGCGTAATTTCTGTACAAGGATCGATTCATTCGAGGAAAAGGTTAACTGTTTTAGTAGTCGTGCATGCGTTTTAGACGAACCTGCGGTTGTCCCAAAAATATACCATCGCCATTAATTTTTCAGGAATTCTAGATCAAAATCTGACCCAAAAATTCTCCAAGTTGGCCCTGTTGCGATACAAAGAAGTTTCATGCCGACAGTTTTTGCAGATCCTAAGAAAATTACCTTTTTTATCGAACCACTTTTAAGAGGTCGAACCTTCAACCTTAAATTATGAATTTTTTATAATTAACTTTCCGCTTTCCCGTGAAAAGAATATCCCAACAGTTGGTAGAAGAAATGGTAGTTTGTAGATTTATGTAATTTGTTAAGAATGTTTTAATAGTTTTTATTTTGATAAAAATGAGATTTTTATGGTACAAAGATTTTGTGTAGATGCGAGTAAAATTAATCCCATTTTCCAATCGGTTAACATCGATTACGCTAATAAATTGATTGTTTACAAATTGTTTGTTATCAATTTACATTAATCATTCTTACCTGCGATTGACATCTTTGAAAAATCGCTCGAATCTCTGCCTCTCGTCGGTCCCGTCGGCCCCGTAAAATCCGTTCGATGATTCGAGATTGACGGCATTGACGCCATCGGCGACCAGTTTGTTATTGATGACACGGGCATTTCGCCAAGTTTGTATTTTGTCCAGTGGCTCGTCGGGCACTCTCGTACCATGGATGATGGGGGTCCCATCGGAGTCCATCGACATGGGTGTTCTCTTCGGCAACGATTTTACGTTTATTTCCGATCTAACGGTGACTTCCGGTGGTACATTTTTACCACCACGATTTTTTGACAAATTGGCACCGATGTTGGTACGAGTGAGGGGTCTCGCCTGATGCGGCAAAAACGCGTACTGCGTCATTTGACTCCCGATTATACGACCTCTAAAACCGTCCTCGACATCTTGGCCCGACGTTCCACGCTCGTGAAAATTTTTCCCAAGGATCAAACCCTCGCGACGAGTCGATAAATTCCGACGGGATAAGCTCGTCCCGTCGTTGGGAATTATTTCCGGACTCGGTTTAAGGGGCTTCCAGTTGGAAAATTTGTCGTTTTTCGATTCTATCGTCTCGAGGGCGCGGCCATCTTTGCTCAACGGTGTCCAATTTCCGTAATCGATTATTCGTTCGTTAAAGATCGTGCTTCGAGTCGACACTTCCTGCGTACGAGACTCGCTTCCGTCGCTCCGGTTGCTCGAAACTCTCGCCACTTCCGGTTCTACGGGGTGAGCGCTAAAATTTTCCAGCGACGTTTTTTCACGAATCTCATCGACCTGCTGATTCTCCAATCGTCTCACCACGTCCTTTCGCTCCTGAGCAACGCTTTCCGCCGTTATCAACGACGGGCTCGAAATATTCTCGCTCTTATCCGTTATTTCGTGATTGACTACCGGTTCTCGCGAGTTCTTCGCCGCATTCTCATCCCCTAATTTTCCGCTCTTGTCGCGACGTTTTACTATCAGCGTCGCCATGTTTCCCTCGCTCGTTCGTACTTTCAGCTCTTCCGTCTCGCCGGGCAAATTTCTCCCCACCTTGAGCATCGTCCGAGTGTAACTCGGTTTCGGAATTTCCGCACCCGATGCCAAGAGACTTCCGGCGATCAAGATTACACCAAGGATTGTCTGAAGAATAAAAACAAATTGTTTCTTTTTATCCAATTGTAATTAAAACTTTGATTCGCGGGACAAATTAGCGAGCGCTCGTCGTGATAATATGTCAGCGGCGATTTCTACGATAATCGGTGCCGATCGCGAAACGTGGACGTTTTTATCAATCTGCATACTTTCATTTGTACAAGTTCCTACATATTTATGAGGACGATCGACTAATACTAGGCTTTAAAGACGACGTTCATGTCCGCATTATACGGATGTGTATATAGCGAGAGGATCGTAAATGGTTATGCACACGAGTGCACGGGCGTCTACGGTCTGACCACTACGCGCAATTTCTACTTGCACGAGTCATGTGGCGCCGGCTCGCGATGGAAAGCTCCCCTGAAAATTAATGATGCGCGATTCGAAAACTTTTCAAATATACGCGTCATTTCTTTTTTATTTTTATGGAGAAATAATGACTTTTCTCTTAGTTCGTAATTAAGGCGATCGTCGTTATACGCAAACGTCCGATCTAATTTTTTGTTCTTGTTACGAACTAAATAGTCAGTTTTTATTCGAATTGTAAGATTTACAATCGGATTATCATTATATTCGAAATAATTTTCTTATTATTGTCGAAATTTTAGAATTATATTTACATCGTTATTAAAATCTGTTAAATTGTTTTTCGATCGATCGTAAAATGCTTCTGATCAATTTTTAATCGCACGTAAAATCGTAAAAACAATTCTGAATCGAACATAAAATTCTAAACTCGTTAAAAACACTTTCTCAAAAATTTCTATAATTAAATAAACGTCGTTATAAAAAACTTAACAATCCTTCCTATATCGATCGTAAAACATTGACTATATCGTGATGAAATCACAATATCCAGATCTCAAAAGTAAAACGTACAAAGTCGTTTTTCAAATCGTCGCGATTCGATCGAACAATTCCAATGATTCGTATTTATTTCCCATGGGAAACGAATCGTCGTACGGATCTCTCGTTGTCCAATTTGAAAATACCGTTTCGTACCGTACGATCGATCAAAGCGATCGGCAAATTGTGCTCGATCGACGACATGTGTTCGGTGCGTAAGCTAATAGCCCTTTTTCTCGTTCGAGATTCTCGAGTCATATCTCGCGTTGTTACGTCCCGCGTTTACAACGAAAATGAGCGATCACGGGGGGTACGACGAAGTGTAACAACGAACGAGAAAAAAAATAGAATGAAATGAAAAAAAAAACAAAGTAAAAAAAAAGATAATAATAATAAAATACCGTTGACTCATCCGGCAGTTGGGAACGCTTCGAGACAACTCGCGATCTCATTCTACGTGTATATCTAATACTCCCTTTCGCGGTTTGTAATACGTATATCCAGAGAAATTTAATCGTTCGACGCGAAATTGCGGGCTCGCCGAGATCTCGCGGAATTTCATCGAGTTGGGGGGATTAGAGAAAATGGTTTTTGCGGCTTCGGACTCTCCGCGTCAGTAGCGAGCACAGCTGGTGCTGTCGGGTTACTTTCTACGATCTGTACCATATATATATATATATATATATGTATTTGTGTATAAAATGTTCGCTTATATATCCACCACAGCCTCCTTAAAAGACAAATACCTCGAAACAAAGATGTGCAACAGTTTCAGTGAAAAATCATTAAAAATTGTTTCGTAACAAATAAAAGCAACGAGCTAACATTTTTTCTTCATCGATTATATCACATTCTTCCTTTTTATCTAATCGATAATTCATCAAAAATTGCAACAAGAAACATTGGCGTATCTTTTTTTTATTACTCGACAAATATTCTGTTGTTATGTCGAAAAAAATGATAATATTAATTATTTAATTAATAATTCATCAACGTTCGTTTATTAAAAATTCCATAAAAATATTTTCGCGACGTGAAACCACTGTGCAAACGTTCTTTGACCTCTTATCGAGTATTATTTGTCTTTCTCTCGTCGATAACTGTTACAAATTGTCTCGAGGCAAACAAGAGAAAATGCTAATACAATCTTTTTATCTCTTCTTTCTTATCATAATTTTGACAATATATTAATTTTTTTTAACGAATGTTGACACAATTTGAACGATTCGTCAAATTAATTCTTCTCGATATTTCGAATGTTTACGGTTTCTACTAACTAACCATTTTCTTATCACGATCTATCGTTTTTTTTATTCGTTTATTCAGATGCGTACCAGGACACGCGCCAAATGTTACGCACCTTTGTTTTTCTCAAATTCAAATGTTTCTAAGCGCCTGCTGTGCAAACTCTTTTTACCAACTTCCTCGTCTATTCATCTTTCTCTATTCCCGCGACGAAAAATGTACGATCGTTCTCAATTTATTTTTTGTTCGTCCTTTCGTCGACTATTCCGTCTCTCTCTCTTATATAGCACGGATCCTCCGGCAAATTCACTTTCTACGTCGTTTCTCCTCCTCTCGATCGCTTCCTCGAGCTTCACGAATGCTTATTCTTATATGCTACACCACATATAATATATACACCACAAATATATATCTATATATGTATATATACATATATACATAGTTATATATTACGAGTGTGGCTCGCCGGCATGCGCGCTGTAAATCTTCTCTTGCATGCCCGTAGCAACTTTCACCGAGGAGTATAGTAAGTTCCTGAGTCTCGGCTCCTACATGCGAGACGACGATAACTTTTTTTTTTTTAAATTTTTTTCTTATCCTCCTTTCTTCCTTTCCCGATATATTTTATCAAGGATCCAAGAACGAGAAGAATAAAAAAAAAGAAACAAAAAATGTTAGTTGTTTTTTTTCCCTATGCGGAAAATAACTAGGTGCGAAGTCGTCCTCGGGAACGAAAAAGAAATGCATGTTTAAATAATAGCGATGGGGGCTTTTTACGCTTACGAACGCGTCCAAGGAAATATCGGGTATTAGGCTGCCCCTCGAGATGCCAGTGTTTTATATTTATATCTAAATATATATATATATGTGTGTGCCCCTGAACCGTGTCACACACACACGGAATTTCCGCTCTACATAATGCAACGTTCAGACATTAATTGCGCGGCAATTAAGCCGATCTAGTTCTTTTTCTTTTCTTCCTTCTTTCCATCGCATCGTGCTCTATCGCCGCTGTATTAAATATTATTGAACTCGATCGTCCGAAAACTTCGTGGGAAGTGGAGTAAAAAATGTTCGTTTTTTTCCTCGTTTCTATGTTTTTTTTTCAAAGATTGTTTTTCTAGGATGTGAATCACGACAGTTGATCACTTGACAAATGATCGACGATGCAATGACGTTTGATCAAAAAATCACTGGAATTCTTCTTATTTCTCCCGATAATTAGTCGTTATCGCGATTATTCGAAATTTTAACTGTTACGATTATTTTCCGGCGAAATTTGTATCACGCTGTTGATTAAATAAATAAAGGTGAAAGAAAAATATTGAAAATTCTCTCACCTGGAATTTCCTCATGGTGAAAATGGTCGATCACTCGTGAGGAAAAAAAATTGCTTTTTTCTTACAGAATTTTTTGTTGTTTTTAGATAGTAAAAAACAAAACAACGTTCTTCGATCTTTACGCTTCTTTTTCTTCCTCCTCTTCGCTAATTCGAGGTATATCTCCCTTTTCAAGGAACCATGGCACGTACTTCGACTTTACTTACTGAATTTTTGATTTAAAAAAAAAATCAAAAAACAACCAAAAAACAACAAATTTTAAAAACAATTTAATCAAAAATCAAGAGACCTTTCCCGCAATATATTAATCGCGTCGTATTATTGTGACCCGTGGCGTTTTTTTAAATTGTATTTCGTTGGTAACGTGCAATCGTGGTTTTTGGCCCGAAACCACCTGTTGACTCCCGGAATATCTTGGCGAGACTGACGGCGGTTCACCGGCGACTCCTCATGTCGCGCTGCAGACTTCTTCGCTGACCCACTTTGACGCCATTCTTGCCGGTCGCTCTTTTACCGCTGTGTGTTGTGCATCCACACAACGTCGCCGTTACGAATACGTTCGTACACACGTGTATACGAGACACACAACGTATAACGTCGTACAGTTTTACGGTGGGAGGGATGAAGGGGTACCCTCTTCGACGTCTCGATGGTATTTACTTCGTATATCTATATGAACGTACAAATGAGACTCGATGGGCGTGTGAATGAACGATTCAACGATCGCTACTCATCTCGCTTCTCTGTCTTTCTCTCTAGCTTGCTTCGTGAATCAATCCACCAACCACATCCTTTCCACCCTCTCGCGCTACCGACAGACTGGACGACGTGATTTTTGTGGGATTTTTTTCTTTTCTGTTTTTTTTATTTCTATAAGATCGATCGTCGATTTTTTATTTCAATCAAATGTGTTATGTGTTAAATTTTTATATTCATGAAAAATCTTATTTTCACGAGGTTTTTTCCAAAAAAAAATTTTTTTTTGTGAATCGTTAACTATCTTGTTAATTTTTTAATACTTTTCGTGAAATTGGTTTGTTTATCTTTCAATTTTCGAATCGATTCGCTTAGTTTTCGTTGTTTAATTTTTATTGAATTTTTCCATTTGATTTTATTCGGATTGGACTCGACACTCGAAAACGATCGATCGTTCGAGAGTGGCGAAAATAATCGTTAGTGGGACAGGCCGATATTGAGACGTAGATCGTAAGGGGTAAAGGCCACTTAGATTTCGCCGAATATACGTCCGATAATACACATTATCGCGTTACTAAGTAACCTCCCCGTAATAATTATCTTCGCGCCGTCTAGTGAATCGGCGCGTTAATAATAGTCGTTAGAACGTGAGAATGGGCTCGTATAGACCCGAGGATATAATCGTTCGAACGTGGGCCCCTATCTCCATCTTCGTCGCTCTCGTCAATATTGCTTTCGAGTGGAAGAGGTCCATCTCGTGGTGCCGGTCTGTCTCTCGAGATTTCGAACGAGACGACACGAGGGGAACGGAGCGAGATGGCGCGATGCAGAATCGGTGAAAGCTGGACGCGTATATAGAAAATTATTTAAACGTTCGAAAAAAGAGAATTCCGAGAACGAAAAAAAAAATTTTTTTTTAAAGATTTGCCCAAATGACAAACTTCGATAACGATTTTTATCAAAAAATTTTCGTTTCTTTTTTTGCGCATATTTATTTAAACAAAAGTATTGATATTTCGTGGTGGCGTATGGAAAGAAGACAAAAAATAATCTGTAAGCAACGAAATAATCAAATGTACGATGAATATTCGATTGCGTCGAGATTTTTGTTTAATCGCGATTAAAACAAAAAGAAAAGAAGGAAAAAAAACAGGAGACGATTTTATAGAGACCGAGATATCTCTCGGACGACGAGACGATCTGGTTCACGAATGGAAAGTGGCCGAGGCACGTCGTTGTACCGTGCCGATCCTAATTCATCTTTCGCACGGGCGCCTCTCGACGATCTCGTTCTTTCCAAATCGAAATCGAGAATAAATACTGGCGAGGGGCTTCCTAAAGACGGACGAGGAGCATCGTGCGCATTCTGTGTCGTTCACTCGCTATTCTCTCGTTACCTGTCTACGATGCGACATAACAATAATAACCATAATAGTAATTATTAATTACTAAAAAATAATTTTTTGTTACTTTTTTTTGCTTTTTTCTAAATTTGTCGGCGAAAAGGTTGAAAATGTGTATATGTACGTAAATTGCAATAAACCTAAGTCTTTATCAATCAATTTTTATTTTTATAGTAATTTTAATAATAATAATTAATAATAATAATAATAATAATTTTTCATTTATTAATTTAAATTTTTATAATAATAATAATAATAATGATAATAATAGCGGTTTCGTCTTTAACTGTTACGTTCCCGTCATGTTCAAGTTCACGTTCTCGTATGCGTGTCGCATAAGGTGGACACTCGTGCGATCGTCAGCAAGGATGTCTGACCAATAACGAGGATAATCCACTACTTGTACGCGTGTCGGCGATGCGTGGCGACTGTTGGCCTCCTGCGAGCCGTGCGTGGCCCCCGCCGTGGCATGACGACGACACACGAAGAGGACACATGCCGATGGCCCACACGAGGTCAGAGACCTTCACGGTGAAAGTCCAGTGGCGTGTAACCCGCAATGCGCGCACCCGTAACCTCCGCATCCTCTTCCTCGTGTATCTATAGAAATATGTATCAAAGATCGACGACAGATCGGATGTCAAAAAAAAAATCAGTTTGCCAACAATTTTATTATTATTCTCGACAATTGGATCGCTGTCATTAATCGAAAGACAGGAAATACGGTAAATTTGATTGTTTATCGTGGAATGTAATAATTATGAAATTATTCACCAAAACGTAGATGAGATTTAAAAAAAAAATTGTTTCAACGATCGTATGATTTTTAAAAGATTTTTTGGATTAATGAATTTTTATTCACATTATGCGTTACTGACGTAACGCGATTTTCGTTCGATCGAAGGTGAAATTTGCAATTTTTTTTCGTGAAAATAATACTTTTCGTGCGCGAGGAGAACGATAATCGATAGTTCTCGAGGAGAAATTACGGGCCCGCGAGCGTTCTTTTCCCTAGATCAAACAAAAAGTCATTATAGAAACCGTGAGTATAGATCGGTGACCCGTTCACCAAAAAAAAAATATTTAAAAAATACAGAAAAATGTTATTCTTGGCTTCTGGCGATACGGCCGTAAGGATATAGCTCTAGGGTGTTTAGGTAAACACACGCTTTTCTTTCGGCGTTAAGCCGCCTTGTCCCATTTCTCGAGCCTACGTCAATATTTTTGTTTCTCGACACTGAGCCAAGTCGAAAGAAAATATTTATAAAAAACAAAACAAAAAACACAAAAAATTACATTTTTACAAAAAAAAATACGTTTTTCACAAATTCTTCGATCGACCTAATTAATCGACGTTAAATCGATGAAATTTGTCTATTTTTAATTATCGTTCGAAAACTTTTTATCGACCCGATGAAAAAAAATGAAAGTGTCAACGTCTCTTTATATTCGCCGGCACGTGTCGTCGCGCGACCCGTTCGTTTCGTCAATTTTTCGACACATTGTCCGCGCGTGCAGCGACTTCGACGCGTGCACGTTTCTCGCTACGTCGTACGTATAATCCTCTCGCGACTAAGTAGAAAAAGAAAGTTCGATGAAAAGCTTTGGCGAACGAAACGAGCCAGGTAGTGAGCGGGTGTGTATTCCCGAAGAACCTGCTGCTAGCCGGTACCTATAATAGTATTCAATTTGCGACGCTCTGCCAGTGCGACTGTTACGTGACAAACGAGCCACCGAGACACTGCAAATTCCTCTCGACGAGGAATTATCTACTTTTTTTTCTTTTTCTTCCACCTGCACAAATATATAAACCGTTATAATGAGAATTTTTAATACTCTTATGTTGTATATAACGTTTCGCGTTCTGGGACTATTATTATTTTTATTAAAAATATTTTTATTATTTTTTTTGTTGTAATTATTATTTAGAAAAAAAAAATTCTAAATTATTTCTCTTAGAAATAATTATGATTATTACTGTGATTATTATGACGATGACGATTATTGTTAGAGAGAAATGCGAGTCGAGTGACGATAAACGAGCGTTTTCTTTTCGTTTTTTCAATTCGAAGAGAAAAAAAAAAATTCTCGTGAAATCAGATCGGTGGGTGAATTATGACTCGAGCAGGCCACCCGCGGTGTTTAATGCTCATCTTTGACTCTCATCTCGATCTTGAACGCTGTACCGAGAGGCCTTTCGTGACTAGACTGCTTTGTCGTTATTTGCCGCCTGGACAGCATCGAGCACTCCACTTTATCTCATGAAATATCTCATTGTTCACGTATTTTGTTTACGTTGGTTTCACCATTGATTTGTTTCTATTGTTTCTCAAATTAAAAAAAATACAATGTTTCTATGTTTACATTTTTATATAATTTAGATATCAAATTATTTTTATAACGAGAGTTCGATTTGCACATTTTTATCAATTATTTTTTGTAATTTTTCAATTTTTCTACTCGTGAATTCATCGATATTTATAATCTCGTTGTCATTGACACGAGTCTTGTCGTCAACGGTAAAAAAAATAAATAAAAATTGACGAAAGAGCCCACGTACGTGCACATTGTCTCGTTAACTTTCAAGGCCTGTATCTCTCTTTCTCTCTTTTTATATGTCGACACATTCTCCTCTCGCTGCATTCGATTGTGTACATCAACCGCTCGAGTTGCGAAGAGGACCCGACACGATGTACTAAATACTCGTTTTCCTTGACACGACATGACGAAAGAAAGAAAAACACGAAGGCGACAAAGAGTGTCGAGCCTACGCTCGAGAGAAAAAACAATTTTAATCGCACAAAATTACGAAGAATAATTAAATCTACGTAATTAATCAAAAATACGAAAAAATTGATTAAATTTAAATTAATTATTTTTCTCGTATTAATTTCGTTCGATTCGATCGTAATATTCGTAATCAAGTTGCAGAGTCAATGAACAAAATGCGTTTCAAAATATTTGACGACTGCGCATGCGTATAATTCAACGAGTTTTTGACGGACCTTGAAACGGGAGCAAACATTATTACGTGTGTTATTTACGAATATAAAATATATTCCAGTGTTACAATACGCGGGTTTAGAAACTTTGGAAAATTGGTGTCAATGGTATACTAATATTGCGGGTCTTCGCGCATCTCTCTCGTCTCTTTTACCACGTTCGCGCAATAGCCACTTCGCCGATAAGAAAAACACGATTTAGTAGTCCGCGCGGGATGACTTTTATGATTCGTTTACCAAGAAGCCTATTATCTACGTGCGTAAAGTCTGAAGAAAAACAATTTTTTTTTAGACACGAAATTACAAAAAATAATCGACGTCGATCAAATTCGGGAAAAAATAATCGATCGATATGTCAGCGAGAGGAAAAAAATGTTTTACGGAAATCATTCTCACGATGAACCGTGAATATACGTTCTCGCTCGAAACTCGTAAAGTTTGAGCGTGTCTTAGCGAGCGTGAAGCTCAAAATTCCTCGAGTGAAAACGACGAATGGAGAATATAGAGATCACACCATGTCGCCGATCGAGTCACGACCTGAAATTCGACACCACCCGGTCAATTAGCCTCTTATCAACGTCATCACCATTTTATGTTTTTTTCGTTTTTTTTTCTTCTCTTTAACTAGGTCTTTCTTTCCACTCGGCTTATAAATTGAATTTTTATTGAATTATAAAAAAGAAATGACAAGTGTATGAAAAAATACAATAGTAAAGTCGAAATAAAAAATTGTTAAATAAAACCCAAAATAATAATGTATTGACTTTCTGATCACTTTTATCGTTGCTGTTTGAATTTACAAATTATAGCTTGATTTATTGACGGATAATTTAAAAAATGGAATTTAAAAATTGTTTTTTTTTTAAGTTAAATGTTGTTATTGCCCTAACGATATTTTTTTTAGCTTTGTGATTTTGTTCATACTCTAACGAATGAGAAAAATCGGCCAAACGGTGGAAAGGGTTACGAAAATAAAAAAATTACCCACTTTTGACCTCCAGGGGCGTTTTAAAAACTATTTTTTTTTCATTTTACTGCCTCGTACAATTAGAAATTTATCACCAATGACAAATCACGTGGACTTGCTCTCAAAATCTAAAGAATATCGTGTGAAGATATACAAGATTTTTTTATTTTAATTTTGTTAAACAAAAAAAACAACAACAGAAAGAGAGCGCGTTATCTTATATCGACGATGCGCATTTAATTCTTGTTTGTAGCTTTTTCACCGCTCGTTTTCACACGATCGAGCAAACTCGTCAGAGAAAACGAGCCGGATCATGTGTATACGAGACGAGAGTTTTCCTCGGATCGAGATCGAATAGACCGGTTGCTACGAGTAACATCTCTCGATGCACACGTATATGGGTCGTTCTATCGAAAATCGACAGGCCCTTACTCCTCCATCCCTCTCCAATTCGCTCCAAAATTTGTTCAACATTCCTCGAATCTTTAAAAAAAAACACAATTATCATTTTTACACTTTGCCCATTTGATTAAAATTTCCAAAACAAAATAAATCTTCAAAAAAGACTAAAAAAACGTTTAACCAGAATTCAAGAATCTGTAAAAATGCTCTATAATTCAATCTTTAATCGATCAAAATGTAGCAATTCGCATAAATATTATTCATATAAAAAATTGAATTTTTTCAAAAAAATTTCGATTCTCAAAATCGTGTCGAGACGTTGACATTTGTCGATTTGGCTCGAAACGCCCCGTATATATTGATATACCTACGCGTCGACAACTCGCAATCTGCAAATGTCGTTACCGATAACAGCCGGCTATATTTTTCTTTTCAAAAGTGGAACTTGAACACTTTTGAAACATCTGAAACTTTCCAACGTGTGTCTCGTATGCAACGAGGTACTTAGGGCGTAAAGCAAACCCGACGAGAAGCCACCGCGTGTGTCGTGCTCGTGGAACGACGGCAGCACGTTTGATGATCGTTTCAACAACGTTTTACCCATTCTCCGATATCCGGCGAGTTAACACTTTACTACTCGAGAGTTTTGTTTTGTTTAGGTATATACGCTTATATGCCTAAACAAATCTAAACTACCGTCTATATATATGCATATATACACACATATATATATGTGTGTAATATTTATGGCAGTTTTATCGTGATACAATCGCTCTTGGCTTTGTCGCACCGCGTTAATCGTTTTAGTTCGCGTTTTACCAAACACATGCAGTCGTTCCCGTTCGGTACCAGTCGCAAGCTCTCCCTCACTCTCGCAACAACAAAATAATTTTCCACGGAAAAACTGGCTACGTGAGCACGAAGCCTTTTTTTTGAGAGGCCAGTCGATAAGAAAATCTAGGTCAACACTTCGACAAACTCGCTCGATAATACGCACTTCCATTGTTAATGAAAAAGAAAAGTAAAATTAAATAAAAAGAAGCAACGTTTGTATCTCGAGGTAAATTCAACGATCGATCGACGTCGATATATTCCTCAGTGAATTTATTTTTAATCAAAAATAATTATCGATCGGTGATAAACTTATTTTATTTCAAAAATCCGTTTATTATTCGTAATGACAATAGTATCAATATTAATAACAATAATAACAATAATAGTGATAATAATAATAATAATAATAATAATAATAATAATAATAATAATTACAAAAATTATAATAATTACTATTATTACTATAAAAAACGATTTTACAATATATTCGTGTAATATTTCCTCCGTATGTTTTCAAAGCCAAACCGTTGCGTAACAAATGATGAAAAGGACGTATGAATGAATTCGAGAAACTTCCGGTTTGGAAGGGGGGGGGGGGGGGGCTCGTGAAGGCGTGGACCCCGTAGCGACGTCAGGGGGTCACGCGCGAATCCTACGTGTGACCGATGGTCGGGAATGAGTGAAAACGAAAAAAAAATCGAAACGAAGCATCTCGAGAAAATAAGCATAAGAGTTGGTTTGATAGAGAGGGGCAGGCAGGGGGAACGGGAGGAAGAGATGAGGATGAGACGAGGTATCGAAACGCGAGAGTGACCGGATCGGTCGAGAAGGAATTTTGCCGTCGCGTTCACACACACACGGCGGGGCGCGTCTCGTCCACGCGCACGACCACCTCTGACCCACTTCCGACACTCGTATACTTTCACTTGCTCCGACGTGTGTGAACGATTGTGCCGACGCCACCGTGTGTACAAAGATAAATGTAAAAGAAAAAAAAATCAAAGAAAAAACGAGCGAAGAGCGAAAGAGCGCGAAGAGATGACTCGATTTTTTTGGGCAGACGCACCACGGGTCGCCCGACCCGTCTTCTCACGTACCAAATTTATCGAGTTTTCGCTTTTTTTTCTTTCTCTCTTTATCTTCTTGTTCTTATCGTTTTCTTGTCTTCTTCTTCCTTCTTCTTCTTCTTCTTCTTCTTCTTCTTCTTCTTCTTAACCGATGTCACTTTCACCCCGAGAATCCAAGGGAACGTCGCGAAATTAGTCACAATAAAGAATGTAATTTATGAGCTTGGACGCTTATGTATATTTGTATTTTTATTGTTGATAGGATTTGGGAGAGAATTTATAGTCAACAATCAATCGTCGTACAGTCTTTTCTCTTTGCCGCGGCGAAAATCTCGTGGAGACCGTGCTTCTGCGCTTCCTCGTCGCTCGATCTGCGAAGCAAATTTTTTTTTTATATTATTCGTTCCATTTTCGTTCAATAATTATTAAGATTAATTGTATTTTTATCGTCCCTTAGACGTTAGAATTTTTCGAAATTTTTTTGCTCAATGAACAATTGAGATTTTTATTTTCGATAAAAAATGCTTGATGCTTATAAATATATTATTCAATACTTATAATTAAGGTGATTAAAAGTAATTTTTGCGCAAATAGAAGTTTTACGTAAATTTTAAACGCGCGTGTCTTTTTTAATATTTTATCGGTCAAATTGGATCCGATTTTCATCGATTCGATAAAAATGTGAAATTTTACCTCGTCGTAAGATTCCAAAGTATATTTTGCAACAAATTCGAGTTCGGCTCGCTTCCACTGACGATCATTTCGCATATGGATCTGTCGTCGCACGTGTCCTGCCGATATTCGTCCGGTCGCCCGTCGACGAGTCTGGCACGTTTGTGCTCAGCCGGCAGGTCAACGACTCTCAGCTTCGAGAGCACGATGTTCGGTTGTCTGCCGGACGGAATAATTTAAACGATATTCAAATCGTTTCTTTCTCTCGCGAGTTCTCGTTGATAATGAAAAAAAAAAAAAAAAAAAAAAAAAAAATTACACGGTAGAAACGAAGTTCGTGAAACTTTCGAGGGTGAAGAGGGTAAGAGGAGGGTGAGACGATTGTTTTACTCACGTCGTGTTCTCGATTTTCACTACGTTCGGCTTCAGTGTCGCGAGAAGCAAACCGAGAGGCAGAAAAGCACCGATTAGATGAATGATCTTTTTCCACGGCGAGACCCTGAATAATTCGAGTCATAAAATGTATAATGTAACGCATATGTCTTCGGCAGGATTTCCCCTCCGAATTTATAATCCGACCGAATGAAATAAATTATGGGATTTCTCTCGTATGTCCTCGTGGAACAAAAACAAAATGAATATCTCGAAATGCATTGACACGATTTCAAAAAAGATTCACGTTTTTTCCAAAATTGATTATTGTGAAAATTTGCTGTTTTTTGCATTAAGTATAAAAATGACTATTTTGATAATCAGAGATTAAGAAAAGTATGAGAATTTAGAATAATTGATGATATTTGCTAATGAAAAAGAAATTAATTTTTGACGATTTTAATTCAATTTTTTTTCGAAAATCAAAATGATATCGATCTCGAACTTTTTGTCACACTAATTTATCAAAATATATTTAAATGAGGAGCATTTTTCTACAACCAAATCGCGTATTCAAAAATAAATATGAAAATCAAAACTTGATGATAATATTTGTTAAATTTGACTTTTCGCATCACGAAAATTTGTGTTAAAATTTTTTTTTTCATTTCTAATCATCATACCTCACTTCTTTGGGATGATGCGGGTTTTCCTCCTGTACATAATGAAAATTGCCGTCCTGTTGTCCGAGAACGTTAGGCTCGTAAAATTTATAAGGAAACTTTCGCATTCTCGTGAAGGCGGTTTCGCGATGAGACGTGAGATAAAGAACGGTATCGGGTTTTCCAACGTTTCCGATATCGTGATCGTGATGTTCGACCTGTTGATAAGTGACTCCCGGATGATGATGATGAAGATCGTGATGATAATTGTGAACTTCCGGTTTATCGATGGCTTCGCCGCTGGCCGGTGCGGCGTACTCGTAATGTTGAATCTGAATTTCGGTAGGACGCGTAGGTGTAACGAGGTGATCGTGAAATTTCGAGGGTTTGACGTAAATCGTGTGTACGTTATCGACCGCCGGCTCGTAATGAAACGGCGCGTGGTGGATCGGCTGATTGTCGGTCAAGGTCAAAGGATATACGGGTTGCGCCAAGGTCATGGGTTTGGCGGTCACAGTAACGTATGCGGGTGACTTTGGGTATTCGAAGGTCACGTGAGATTCGTGGCCAACGGGTACGCGTTGTTCGTTGTTATGATAATGATAATGTTGATTCTTATCACCGACGTCTTCGTTATCATCGCCATTGCTATTCGCAACACCGATCTGTTGTTCGTGAGTCTGTAGTTGAACCGGATGAGGCATGAAAAATTCCTGCTGCTGATGAACGATCTCGATCGGTACGGCTAGGCCATACCGACTGTCGGTATCGAAGATTTTCGCCGGTTTCTTCTCTCGCGCGGTAGCGATCGCGGCGTCATCGTCGTGAAAGGACGAACCGGGCGCTCTTACTCGATCGGTATCCGGCGTCGACTCACTGTCGATTCTTACCGTATTATCGAACTTGACGCGTCGTACCTTGTTGAAAGGATGATGAGAGTTCGATTTTCTCGATTCGATGTCACGTATCTCGCCGAGATGGACGCTCGGCTTGAAATCGTTCATTTTTGAAAAAGTTGAGAAATCACCGAGCGACAATGGCCGCCGTGTCGTCGTTGCAACTTCCTCTTTCGCGTCGTTCGCGATCGTCACGAATAACGTCGAATTATCGGTATGACGAGAAATCTTCTCGGGTTTCAGGTACGTCGTTCTTTCGAGTATTCGCGATTTGATCGGCGCGATCGAGATTTCGGTGAAAATCTCGATTTCCGGTAAGATCGTCGAGGTGCTCGATGTTACCGATTTTTCGAAATAATCCGCGATCTTGGTCGTTGTCTCGTGGGCGATCGAGGCGTTCAAGATCAACGCGAAACACACTAGGAGCCGCGACGATCGCGAATTAACGATCGACATTGTTGATTTTTGATAAAATCGACGCGTTGGTTGCCATAAATGAATAAATCGGTATTAAATCATACGCGAACGAATGAAAATTAAAAACAAAAACGCTATAAACAAATGACGACGATGAAGAGAAAAACAAATTGAAGAAACAAAAACGTCGACGGACTTTGAGTAACGACGGTGCTGTCAGCGTTGCATGAAGTCGACAACTAAACCGTGGCTTTGGGAGTAACGCATCTTTATTCCCTTTGTGCCAGAGACCGCGCGCTCGGGATGGAAAAATGACGATTTTTAAAAAGCGTGAACGCCGGAAAATTGTCTCTTTCGTTGTCTCTCGTTAGGGTGTGCAAAATGCGGTAGTCCTGCAACTCTCGTATCTCCCTGATCTCTCTTAATCGCTGGCGCTCAGCTCCAATTGTTCGGCCATTAGGAGAGAAAGAAAGATTGTACGTGCGTGGTTCTTTTTTTATGAGAGCGTTTAGTTCCGGCAGCGTAACAACAATGGCGACAACGAGCGTCGATGCAACTTGGGTCTGTAATTCACGACACTGTCGTTTATTTCACAGCGAGTGAAATAAATCATCCCAAAATGGCGGCTTTACGATCACGAAATGGATCGTATTCAAAATGGCGGCTTTGCGATCACGAAATGGATCGTATTCAAAATGGCGGCTGTCCACCATATCGACCGTGCTTAAAGAATCACAATTTCCTCCGTACTCATAAAAATCGAAAATGGCGGATTCTTTAAATTTAAAATGGCGTGGGAAAAAATTCAAAATGGCGGATTTTTTCTCCTCGCAATAATTTCAAAAATAGATACGAAGGCGTACGGTCATAGAGGGCAGCGCGACGAGCGTCGATGAACGTTAGAAATCATAGATAAATATGAATATAGTTTGTACGTGTAATAATCGTCGGCGTCATTCGATGAAACGGCAAGAAAGGAGACGCGCGAGCGACCGGAAACGGGGTCATCTCTCACTCCTCCTTTACGCCGTGCTCTATGCTTATATCCCCCACCCCCCTTTCGAACTGCTATGTTAACATCGCGCTTGCGCTATATATATACATAGCCATTCGTCTATATATACACACGATTGTAGAAAGGAAAGAGTTGAAAATTTCGCTAGAAAGTTTTTCCTTACCGAAGCAGCATAGACGGACTTTAATATATGTTATATATATTTATATATATATATACTTATAAAACAGATAGAGATCGGGCTTCATTGTTTTCCGACGATGGTACAAACTTGGTCGAGGTACGGGATAATCGGTTCTTGGTCCTTTGGCGAGATGCGGGTCAGTGGGTAATGTACCAGTCACCCTTTCCTCTCTTTCATCTTTTTTTTGTTTTTTTTTGTACCGATATCAAGATCGTCACACTTATTCTCGATTATCGCGTCGATGTATGTGAAATACGAATATATTTAGGGATTATGAATATCTCGTGCTAATTTAATCCCCGATAAATAATTAACGAGATACAAATGTTAATTTACGTCCAATTAGCATACGTTTGAATAAAAATAAATATTCTTTTTATTTCTTTCGTATAACAATTTTCTTGTTAATTAACTGATACAATAATAATTAAAATAAAAATGGCCATCGTATAAAAATTGTAATTTATTTATCAAAAGTTATTCGTGAAAGTTTGAAAAGATCGTAATAAATTCATAAAGTTTTGCAGATTTTTGTAAATCGGTAACAAATGTTAAATCTTGATGATAAAACAAAAGGCGAATAGTTCGGCGGTTATCGGCGATAGCGGTAGAATCCTCGCGGGGCACGAGTAGATTGTCGGCGGACAATGAAAGTAGCGTTCGAGGCACCTCGCGAAGGCACTTTTTGCGGTAATCACACCGCGACTGACCCGATTCTCGAGAATCGAGTAGGCCAGTAAGAATCACCAACGGGCAACGGGGGATTGATGCGCGAGTGCACGCAGACACGAATATACATATATATATATATATATATTTATATTTATATTCCATCGCTCTACTATAAATCTACATCTACCGCGCGGCGTGCATTAAATTCAAAGACGAAACATTTTATCGTCAAGAATGGAAGTAAAGTCCACCGATCGTTCCCTCGTTGATCCGGATTTCGCGCCGATTCTCGATCCTCGTAAAATCCTTTCTTTTTCTTCTTTTTTTGTTTCGTTCCCACGATGTTGCACCATCGCATTTCTGTACAGGCGAAAATGTCTATAAAGTAAAAAAAAAAAGTTTGCCTCGAGTCTCGTTTTACTTCGTGGGAGAAAAAAAATCGGTCGTACGACTGGAATGGCGGGAAAAAAAATCGAAGCGAAAAATGGCACGATTTTAATGTCGTCGCGGTACGATACGAAAGATCCTCGAGCGGGAGGACTCGAGGAAAAATATTAAGATGTCTCGAGGGTTTCTGGGCTAATGGCCTAGGGAAAGATCGGCAAAAATTTACGAGAGATCTCTAAGAGTATTAGTTATGGACATATATAGATATATATATATTTATATATGAAGTTTATCGTCGTGCTCTCAATGAGCAGTCGTTAAGTCTCAACTGCGATCTATATTTCGTTGACCACGAATACCAGTTTGTATATGTATAGGTACGTGTACATTTATATGGGGCATTCGAGTCCAAATCGACAATTGTCGCGGCCCTAGAAACCCTCTAGGAATCAAAAAAGGCAGAATTTGTTTTTAAATTTGTAACTTGAAAATTCTGGTGAAAACGATTTCAAAAATGGTTTCTCGATATTAAAATGTATAAAACGACTTCGAGAATTAGCTGACGGTCGATCCGATTTTTTCCTATTATTTCGATCGTTTATAGAGTTCGTTAGAACAAAAAAAAATGTTTAAACAAACGAAGCGAAAATCGATTCCAAGATTTTTCTGAATTAACGAACAATTTTTAATATTTCCGATTATTTTTTAGATTTTCAAAACAAATGTTTAAAAATGTTAATAATATTGGAGGAAATTGTAAGTTTCCTAATAATTTTTATTCAAAAAACGATCGTCGAATAACGATTTGGTCTGGAACGTCTCGTGGATAGAGAGAGACTGAACTATTTTCCAGGCAAACGAATACTTTCCACCGGCCGGAAGTCGCGAGGTACCACTCGTGAGAATATTCTCCCGTGTATAATTGTCCGTGTCCCTTCGGCTTTCATCGGTGCTCGCGCATCTCCACCGCCACCCATTTTAACATCTCCCTACGAGGTCGGAGAAGTGCTCGCCCAATCCTTTTTTTCCGGTTACTTGGAGAATTTCACTTTCCGCTTGTTTCACCCGACACCGTGATAACCCGATATCAAGACTCGAAAGTCTTCAATTTTGAAGAACAAAAAAAATTTTTTCGTCATTTTGTCTAAATAAATAAACATTTGTATAGAAACCGTAGTTTTTGCGAGAGTGTCTCAGGAATGGGAACACAATTTGGATGTTTTCGTTGCTCTTGAGATTTGTGAACGTATATATATAGCGTGTAATAATGGGAAGCATTGTAAAGAAAGTTGTCGTGACTGCGACGAACTCGTGATTAGTGAGAAAGACGAATGTACTGTTACTTTTCTATATATATATATATGTAAGTAGAAAAGTAATAGTTGGTTTGTAAGTATATTTATATTCATACATGTATTATTACTTATATACCTATATATATATATATATACGACTCGTGTATTATAATGACGCCACACGATGACCTACCTTAAAGGGGATCTCCTTATCAATTGCAAGTGGTGACCGCGGGCGTTGCGGTGATCGCGAGAGGCGAGACGTTCTCCGTACGAGTGAGAGGGAAGATATTCGCCCTCTTCTTCGAGTTATCTACTCTTTATCTCAAGCAAACCAGTTCCAGGTCGAGAAGTCGTTAAACGGTGAAAGTAGGATTTTGATAAAAGGTTCTCATTATACATGAATATATATATATATATATATATAGATCAGGACAAATACTTCAATATTTATGAGTATACGAAGCACACGCATTCTCACAAATGTTGAAGTATTTGTCGTGATCTTCTTGTTATATATATATGTGTATATATAATTTATAAATCAGTGCAGGAAACGCTAAGAGCCATAACGATTAAGAGACGAAGGGGTTGGGAGCAGGTACAAGCCTTTCTCGCACGATATTCGCTCACCGAGCGTACGGAAAATTAAAGAGAAAGAAAGAGATACGTTCGCGGTGTAGGTGTAAGATTGTCTCGATGCCCTGACTGAAGTTATGAGCTCGTGCGACAATTAGGCCGTGACGAAGTGTGACCAGTCTGTCGCTGTCGCGAGAAGAAGATTTAGAAGAAAAAAAAAGAACGTACTATCCCGCAGATCTTGACGTTTCTTTTAAGATTCGGAAATGTTTTAATGTTTCGCTGCTCTATTTATCGGAATAATTAAGCTCTCCCTGTAGGCTGTCGCTAAACTGATATAAACTAGAATAAAGTAAGTAAAATAAGTAAAGTAAGTAAAGTAAGTAAAGTAAGTAAAGTAAGTAAAGTAAGTAAAGTAAGTAAAGTAAATAAAGTAAGTAAAGTAAGTAAAGTAAGTAAAGTAAGTAAAGTAAGTAAAGTAAGTAAAGTAAGTAAAGTAAGTAAAGTAAGTAAAGTTAGTAAAGTAAGTAAAGTAAGTAAAGTAAGTAAAGTAAGTAAAGTAAGTAAAGTAAGTAAAGTAAGTAAAGTAAGTAAAGTAAGTAAAGTAAGTAAAGTAAGTAAAGTAAGTAAAGTAAGTAAAGTAAGTAAAGTAAGTAAAGTAAGTAAAGTGAGTAAAGTAAGTAAAGTAAGTAAAGTAAGTAAAGTAAGTAAAGTAAGTAAAGTAAGTAAAGTAAGTAAAGTAAGTAAAGTAAGTAAAGTAAGTAAAGTAAGTAAAGTAAGTAAAGTAAGTAAAGTAAGTAAAGTAAGTAAAGTAAGTAAAGTAAGTAAAGTAAGTAAAGTAAGTAAAGTAAGTAAAGTAAGTAAAGTAAGTAAAGCAAGTAAAGCAAGTAAAGTAAGTGCAGTAAGTAAAGTAAGTAAAGTAAGTAAAGTAAGTAAAGTAAGTAAAGTAAGTAAATAAAAAATTTTGAAACAATAAATAATTTCCCGTAAATTTTCTCTTCGACTTTCTTTACTCACTTTTCGTCAAGGGGTTGAGTTCACCGAGATAAAAAAATTAATCCAAATAAATAGAGGGATAATTTGCAAAATTGTTGAACGAGCGATAATGCGCAAAATGCAGACTGAATGAGTTCCAGGAACTTTTCTCTAAAACGACGATCGAAATTGCACCGACACGCGAACGGTGACCGGGGAACGAAGAAAAAACAAATCGATCGATCGGTGAATGGCGAGATCGAAGATAGTCACAGGATCGAGAGAGTGAGTTGGGCGTCCTCGCGACTCTACAAGTCATCTTCCTCGTTTTATCGCATACGTTCTCTCGGGCGAGACTCCAGGACAAACGCCGCAGCCAAGAGAACCGCAACGAACACATACTGACGATGAGGGAAGGGGGTGGAGGGAGGGGATCGGTGGTGGAAGTTTATGTCGGCGAGCGAGAGGGAAGGAAAATGTGGACCACTTTGGCAAACGAAGTGGGGACCTGGATTAAAAGCAAACGAGGCCATAGACCGAGTCCCAGAGCTATCTCGTGTCTCGACGAGTTAAGGTCATTTTTGTATTAATAACAACGAGGAAGTAAGAAAATTTGAAATTCGAGCTGTAGAGTCGTGGGTGGTTTCGGTACAACGCGAAAAATAAAATCGAAACGCGCCGCGTATTATTCACGAGGATCGTGAAACACACGTTATCCAGGTGATTGACAGGCGACGGGGTCCAAATATCCCGCTGTCCAATCACGATCGACGGTCAGTGCCGATTTAACTGTGTTATTTTTGTGATTATTGTGCGAACGACAAATCTTACAATCGTATTGTTTTTTTTTCATTCATTCATACCGTGTGAAAAATAGAATTCATGGACAAAAAGTTTGTATCGTCGATCGCTCGATTACATTGTCAATTTTGTTTTGACAAAAATTCGTCGTCATAAGGAAAATGAATTATTTAAGATTTTGAAAAATATTTTTTTTTATCTACCATTTATATTTTGATTGATAAATTGATAAATTGTTGATTTTTAATTCAATAAGTAGTTGACAGAAGTAATTTACTTGTCAGCATACGAAATAGTAGTGGGCGAAAAAAACCGAAAATTTTACGCCGTCAGGCTGGCCAAAAATTGATTGCGTTTTGTTTTCCTATAGGCCATAGGTACCAACGTATTCAAAGCGTAATTACTTTTTGGCCAATTCGATGATAATTTATTGACGAAACTTTTCGACTATTTACGTTGTATTTATGAATTTTTCAGATGATGGAGTCACGAAGAAAAATGTCGATTCTGCTGTTGACGATCGGCCTGACGATACAATTGTCCCAGGCCGAGACTCGTTATTACGTCAAAGTACCAGCAAATACGACGAGTCCTTTGCGGAAAGTCATGGGTCTCGATGGAACGAAAACGATCGATCGTCAGGACGAGATCGGCAGTGGGGTTCGTCGTGTCGTACCTCAGGCCGAGAAATCTAGGTCGTCATTTCGCCTCGACGACGAGACGATGATCCGCGAAAGCCTGAAAGCGAATCTCGAACGTCGCAATTCCTTCGTCGAAAGTTCGACCTTCGATCCGGACGTATTGAACAAATTTCTCGACGATTATGCCAACAAGATCAAAAGTACTACGGAGAGAAATTATAATTTTCCGTTTCGCGTCACGAAACCAAGCGGTCAGAAATTAAATGGCGATATTCGGGACGAGATCGTGACCTTGGCCAGCGAGCAGGAAACGGAAACGACGGGGCCGACTGAAAATTCCGTCAATTCTACTCTCGACTCTGTCATGGTGAGTTGTTTATTTTTATTTGCGATAAACAAATAATAATTTCTTAATTTGAAAAAAAAAATTATTTTGATTAATTTTGTATTTAGTTAAATCCTCAAGACTTAAACGACACCATCAAGAGAAACAAATACTTCGGGGCCAATGCGAACGACGATCGCAACGGTTGGGTCACTCTCGAAGCGATTCCTTGGTCAAAGAGTAAAATTTCCAAGTGGCAGGCGAGCTCGAGTTCGCAAAGACCGTGGCCGGAAATGAAGGTTTGGGAGAAACCAAACGCCGGAAAACCGTGGACTTCGGAGTTCCCATCGAGACCCGCTTACATCAACAATGAACCCTGGTCAGTATCGACACCGAAACAAGTTCATTCGATTTTTCAATCGGGAGTTTTTTGAAAATCGATAACGAGAACATCATATTCGTATTCTACGAAAAATTTCCGATCCCACGATACCTCGCTCAAGCTATTTCTATGAAAAAATAATTTGACCTCTCCAAGGTGCTCAAGGTCACAGAATTTGATCGCAACAGTATAAAAATAATAAATAATTGGGACTTTCTTCATTTCAGGCACGAATCGCCAAAGCCCCTTCGACCCGATTACCCGTCTGACAGACCGTCGTCCAGGCCTCAGGTATCGACCCGACCGTCCTATTTCGACGATCGTTTCGACTCGAATCCAAATCAGGCCGAGAAATGGCCGCCCGAGAGGCCAGTCTCGTCCTGGGAAAAATTTCCATCCTCGGACTCTTACAGACCCAGCCTCGACATTATAACCGACGACAGACCCTCGAATTTCCCAAATAATTGGGACAAGTACTCACACTCGTCGAACAACAACAACAACAACAACAACAATAAACCGAGTTACTCGTACAACGACAGAGACAGATACACGAGCATCAACGATAATAATTACGACAAGCATCACAATAACAATCATCAGAATCAAGACGAGAATCACGATTGGCCGGAACGCCCTAACGATTATCCATCGAAATTCGATCGTTACAAGGAAAAACCGCCGATTTTCGGTCGACCGAGCAACGATCGCCCGTCTCATCAAAGTCGACCTCAGCATTTGTCACATTATCAATACACACCGGAACATCCGCCGAATCATCCGTCGAGCGGTGATGGCCAATGGGTCTTGTTATCGACGAATCGTGGCTACTCACCATTGTCGCGTCAGCGATCGATAAAGCTCGACACGATTAACGACCATCGGGTAAGGACGAGCCCGACGAACGCGACCTTACCCGCGAGATCGACCAAACAGGATAACGATGGGACCATTGCCGTGATGACCTCGAAACGTCAGGTTGGTGTAGGGATATAAGAAAAACAAAAAATCGCAAAACGAACAGACAAAAAAAAACAAAAAAAAACAACAACAATCTCACTCGTCTACCGTGAAATCTGTTGTACCGGCCGAGGTTTGGAGACTGAAGAACTATGGGATTTTCCACACGTGCTTCTTTTTTATGTACGGGGCTTCCTATAAACACCATCTTTTCTCACTCTTCGATGTCACTCGCAAAAAAAAATCCCCAAAAAACTGAAAAAAAAGAAAACAAGCTTTTATCCTCAATAACGCACAAAATCGTTGAATACGTAAATGACATTGCTCCGTCTCAGGTACGTTTGACCGTCCTACCGTCGATAAACGGTACTAACACAACGACCTCGCACGGTGGGCTTCTCGAAGTCGAGAAAACTTTCAAGACCGTCGATCAGAGCCAGAAGGAGTACGAGGCGAGCATACTACCCGAACCTACGGTAAGACCGAACCTGTTGAAGAAGAGACCGATCAGGAACACGATCGTCAGTAGGCCATCGAGCTCGGCCGTGCTGGCTGCCGTTGGCGCCGGTATGTTACCGGCCACGATGGCGATGATGATACCGATGATGCTCGGACGGAAGAAACGATCGCCGGAAGTCGACGCGACGTTGCGTCGTTTGATCAATATGGACGGACGCAACGAGACGATTTTGGACTTTGCGAGAAGATTCGATGAAAGAGGAGTATCGAGACTCGGGGAGAAGCGATAAATCGACCGATCGATCGAGATACGAAAAAAAGAGCCCAGGTTACTTATCTTTCGTTGTTTTTGTCCAACTTCCGGGTTATTTCGTCTACCGATCTCATCGTTTACAGGTTTATCGAAATGTTTTCTTTGTTCTTATTCTAATTTGTTACTTCTTTTTTTAGCTAGTTGCAATTTTTATTCGATTTATTAATTTATACTATTTGTTTTCTTTTTTGTTCGATCGTTTTTGTTGTTTATTCCTGAAAGAGATCATTTTTTAATTGTTAATAATTGTTTACGATTCAACGCGCCCACTCGTAAAGACCTGCTGCTCGTTAGTATTAGAGTTTCGTCGACGAAACGCGTTGTTTTAGAGATCGTGAAAAAGAAAATAATAATAACGGCAATGAAAAGTTTTGCCTCGCGTTCCCATCGAAAAATTCACCGGATGTTACATGAGCTTTTGTGTTGTACTTGGATGAGGAAATGCGAGAAAAGAGAACATCGAATTTTGTGTGTGTATGTCGTTTCGAACGTTTTATTTACATAATACATGTTACAGTATTTTATCGCTTAATGCATCATATATATTTATATTTATATTTATATTTATTTCCTAAACGTTAAAAACTTTACAATAAATTATATTGCGAAATTTGTCAACACGAGACCCACCCAAAAATTAATAATCCCGCGCGTGACGTGGGAAGAATAGACGAGTTTCGATTGTCTATAATTTCCCTCGCAGGATCGTAAAACCTTTCGAGACCCAAAAGTATCCTTAAGTACGTGCGAGTGCCACTTCGAATATAAAAAAAAATCTTACTTCGTCCAATCTTTCAAAATCTAGCCTTTCGCGCGAGAAAGAACAAAAAAAAATCACGAAAAATCGTCGCAGATTTTGAAAAATAATCGCCAAGATGAATGCGCGCGTTCACGAAGAGAGCTCGTACGAGTCGAAAAAAGAGTGAACGGGGGCATTCAGGATGGCGAGGAATAAAGAAAAAAATGACGATTTTCGTCCTTCGTCCTATTCGTACGCGATACGTATTTTCTTAAAAATAACAATCGGAGAAATCCTTTATTCCTCGCCGTTGATGCGTTTTTGGACATGACCGAGATACCTGGCGAGACCCTCGCTGGCGTGTTTCAAAATGGCGACACCCAGTCTAAGTTTGACCTCGGCAACTTTTTTAATAAAATTGAATACATTGAAAGATTCCTCGTGTGGTTTCGGGGTCGTCGAAGGTTCGAGCCACTCGATGCTCGATTCCTCGGGATTCTTCTCGCTGGACTGAGTAGACGTACCGCTTATCTCATCTATCGTCAAACCTGGGACTGCCGTAGTCGTACCGATTTCTTCCGTCTCCGAACTCGCGGACGACGAAGTTGGACTCTTTTCCGTGATTCCACTTCTTTCCGTAATTCCAGGACCTTCCGTGACAACGCTTTTTTCCGTGACTTCATGTTTTTCCGTGACCTCGACCTTATCGATCGCGTTGCCAGAATCGGTAGTCGGGTTAGTGCCGATTTTCTCACTATTCGATCCAGCTTGTTTGTCGATCGCGTCGTCGCCCGATGCTTTTTTCTCAACATTGTGTTTCTTCTCGTTTCCATCTAGGTCGTGACTTTTCTTATCATTCTTTACGGACGGATCGGTATCACCAGGAATGACCGAGTCGATGATATCGAGAATTTCGTTACTGAGTGGCTCTTCCTTCTCGATTTCCTCGACCTCCTTCTCGATCTCGGTCCTCGAAGGTATCAACTGTATTACCGATTCCCTCTTGCGTCTTCGTAATTTCGGTGAAATATTTTTTAACGATCTTGGACCGTGTTCGACCGCCACTGCGCTCGGTGTTATCTCCAGTTCGTCGTAATCGTCGCTCGATTTTAGAGCCTCCGCGTGCGCGTAATTTGGCGAATCGTTGGTCGGACTTTTGGAAAATTTGAAACCGTCCTGCTCGTAATTATTCCTCGGACTTTCGGTCGTGATCGGTAAAGTACTTGGGAAATTGTCCTCGTAAGCGTACTCCTTAGGTACGTTACCGACGACGAATTGCCGATCGCCCGAATGTTTCCCAACGAAATCCGGTTTCTTTTGTCTCTCGTAATAATTCGGCGTCGACGATACTTCCGGATATTTGAATTCCGTATTTCTGTATTTGGTACTGTCGTAATTCGTCGTTTCCAACGGTCGGTAAAGCAGCGCCGACGAGGTCGAATATCTGGTAGGATCGCGTCTCGTCGTGTGAGACGAAGCGTCGTAAGCACCGTCGTAAGCTTGCTGATATCTGTAGAAGTTGTTCTCGTAATCCTTTATACCACCGTACTTGCCATCCTGATTCGTCATTCCTTGAAGAACTTTGGAGAACACTTCCTCCTCGTTCTGGCCGTAATTGCCGCCATATTCGTCCATGCTGTATTTGTAGTTCGGCTCGACGACGTAATTTCGTCGCGCGATGGCGCCACCGAATGGATAGAGGAAATACGAAGCCAAGCCAAGACCCAGGCCTACCAACGACATGACACCGAAACTCGGCATAACCTCGCGCGACAAGAAATTGTATATCTGCGTACCGATCGGCTTCTGAACTTGCTTTTTCTTGTTTTTCGTGTTATTGGCGCCGTTGCTCGGGCTGACTTTCGATTCCGCAACGATTTTCGACTCTTGAATGGAATTATCAATTATTCCTAGCTCGGTAAGATTTTCAGTGTTCTCTACTGGCGTAGTCGTCGGTAGAGGGCTCTCGGTGGTCGGCGCTGCTGTAGTCGAGAGAGTGGCCGCTGAAGATGGCGCGACTGTCGTTGGCTTGCGTCTTCGAACCTTGTTCTTCTTCCTTTTGTGAGGTCTCTTTGTCGTCACGCTGGTGGCGTCCGTCGACGTTTCCACGTCGACGTTCGTCACTTCCGGGTTAAAATCGAACTTCACGTCGACGGGAGAGTTATCGATGAGCACGGAGTCGTAAGGTTTCGTCGAGTTCTTCCTCGATGATTTGTCAGCGATTTTCTCGATTTTTAGAATCGGCGCACTGACCTTGATCGGCTCGATCTCGATACTTGTCGAAGATTCCGTTGGTTTTTTCAATTGCACTTTGAGCACGTTATTCGCTTTTATCGGAGTTTTCTTCGTTTTGGAAGGTACATCCTCGTGCTGGCTGGCTGAAATATTTGATTTTGTTTCCTCGCTCTTCGAAGTCGTATCGTTCGACAATGATGACTGAGAATCCAACGGAGCCTTCAAGGACGAATCTAACAGGATAGAACTTTTGATTTTTGATACGAACATCGGTCTCTCGACGTTTTCCATGCTTTTCGGGGTCGTTATCATGTGAACAGGCCTAAATGTCACTTTCTCGATCTTCGATGTGTTCGGATTTTTCGTCGTCTCTACAGGAGTCTTGGTCGAAGTTCTTCTCGTTGGCTTTGCCGACT
Source organism: Netelia inedita (assembly GCA_964017225.1). Classification (NCBI taxonomy): domain Eukaryota; kingdom Metazoa; phylum Arthropoda; class Insecta; order Hymenoptera; family Ichneumonidae; genus Netelia; species Netelia inedita. The sequence goes on along the minus strand of OZ024922.1, from coordinate 3,171,802 downwards.
GCGGTTTCGACACCTTCGTCGTCATTGGCTTGGACGTTACGTTCATAGGTTTTGGCGTCGTTATCCTGGGCCTCGTTGTCGGACGGGACGCACTTCCGGTTTTCTTGGTCGTAACCGTCGCTTTCGGGGTCGTGACTACGTTGTTCTGCTTCGTCGTGATTGAGCCGGAAGTCGAAGTCTTCGGGTCGAAGGTCGTTTGAGTGACCTTCACCTTCTCTATCTTCAAGGTCGTCTGAGGTGTCTTGAAAGGCTTCTCCGTGGTCGGGGTTGGACGTAACGTAGTTTTCTTCAGGCCGGAAGTCGTACTTTTCGTCAGGGTAGTGACCCTCTCCATCGGGATCGTTGATTGCGTCGTATCGACCTTCTCCAAGGTCGTCGCGGATTTTGCATCAGTCTTCGTTGTGGATTCTAGGATCGCTACCGGTGTCATGAGTTTGTTCTGGGAATGAACGTTGACCTTGACCTCTTTTACAAGGTTATTCTCTTCATCGATCGATGGCTTGCTCGTCGTGGTCGGAGGATTGAGAAGGATCCAAGTCGAAATACCACCAGTCGTCGTTGGATGATTCTTGTGAGCTGTCATTAATCTCGTCGTGCTGGCCGCCATCAATTCTCTCTCAAGCTCCTCCTCGGTCATCGCCATCGCTTGGCCTGGATGGCTCGGCTCGAAAAAGCCAAACTTTGAGTTCACCGGTCTACCAAAATTCATTCCCATCGAACCCATCGAACTTATCTCGGAATTTATCTCGCGCACCAAGTCCATGTCGCTCTTTTCATTTTTCGCGATGCTCGAAGACACGGAATTCTCGTTCTTCTTGTTGAACAGCAAAACTTGCGTCGGAAGGTTATTGGTTTTGGCAATTTTGTGATTTTCACGCGTGTCTTTCGGTTCGTCGGGACTCGTCACGTTAAGCAATTGTGTTGCCACAGTCCTCAGTGATTGATCCATGTACTGAAGATCTTTCGTCTTTCGCTTATCACCCGTTGATTCGCCCCTGCAAAATAGACAACCGTTTCGTAAAAAATGATGCTCGATTTTTTTATTCAACGTTTGATTTTAATTTTATCCAACTGCGAAAATTGAATTGGATATACTCACCGAGATAGTTCTTTTTTTAGGTGTTTCAATTGATCAAGTAAAACAAGATATAAGTTAAGATCTAGTAAATGAAAAGACTTGTCGTTTCTAATAATTTATTATCGATACAAAAAAATATATTGTCAGCGTGAACGCCTGCTAATGCCCTGAAACGTTGAAACTGGGTTGATTAAATTACAAGAAACACGTATAAATTATAAATAATACCATGTCAGTTCTATAGTCGAAGTTTCATCTACAATAAGTACAAAAATAAATAAATCTATTAGCTATCTATGTCTAGTTACTTAAGAATGGTATTTGGGGAACGTAATTCGTGTTGTTTTTTTTATTTTGGGGATTGATCGAGTCAATTGTCGACTGCTAAAGAAATCGAACGATCCAAATAAACGGCACGACGATCACTCAAGCGAAGGCATTGCGGAAAATAAAACAAAGATCATGATTTTCGCATGGGTCTTATCAGTTCCCCGAGTCATCTCTTTCTCTTCCTTCGTTTACTCTTCCACTCGTGCCAATCTCTGTATTTGTGGATCGATTGTCTGACGACTTCGTCCAGGCTGGGTTTGAATCTAATCGTAACTTTGTCAGCCGCACGGCCAAAATCTAAAACACCAGGTAATGCCCAAGGGAAGAAAATAGCAGCGATACCGAGAATACCGGCTGCCATTGCTGCGAACGGGGCAGCGGCAAGACTGAATATGCTGTAGTTCAGAGGATTTAGAAACGTAAAATAAGTGAAGACGGAACCCATCGATTGTATCAGACCGGATGGACTCATGTCGTAATCATCGTCATCGTCGTCGTCATCGACGGTCGCTAGAGCGGTCGAGGCAGGTGAAACAGGTAGACCGCCGGCCGGGGATGCCCCGGCTAAACCCGCAATGGGACCACTAGCACCACCTGACAAACCTCCCGATGACTGACCGACCGCCGGGGCGCCACCGACCGCTTGACCGACTGCGACACCGGGATCGGCTATAGACGCTGGCAGCACTTCCGGTGTGTTTCCAACTACGGAAGGTTCACCTATCGATGAGATCCCCGCGCCATCGGCAACTTCCGATCCGCCCAGAGCATCGAAAGCTTCCTCCTGAGGATCTCCGGTAGAGATGAAAATTTCTGAAACTGCTTGAGAGGTTGAGGTGAAAACACCTTCTTCCCCGTAATCAAGGGCTTGATTCTCAAAAAGATCATTCCTATCCGCATCCTGTTCGTCGTCCGAATTAAAGGTCCCCTCTGGGGTACTCCCTGTGTAAGGATTTTGAGTGTTCTCAAAATTGGAACTGGCATCTTGAGGAGTTTCCGTAGAAATCACTCCCACGTACTTGTCCTGAGAGTCCGCATATGATTGCGAAAGACTTCCAGGTTTAAAGACATTGGTACTGAGAACTTGGGAATTAATGACAATGTTCAGATCTGTACAGCCCTCTTTGCTCTCTATCGTATTGTTGACTCGAGTTATAGAATTGATCATGATCGTTGGACAATTGTTGTCCTGAAATGGTACCTCCGGTATGGATTGCGAAAGAGGATTATCGGGACCCTGAACCTCCTCGTTCATGAACATTATGTGAACATTCGGGGGTGTCGCAGATTCGGTCATGTTTTTACCCAACATTCCCGAGGGTTTTTCTACCTGAGGTACTTGCATCTCGCTCACTGTGACGTTCGGTCGTTTAGAACCTGTGTTGAGTATGTGAACCACCGTATTTTGAGATATTTCCGATGTTGGCCTGAAAATCGGCCATCTTGAGGAATTTGGTTTTTTATTCGCGAGATCGGTCAGAAGGGTGACGACGGACGATGGAAGACTGACCATCTCGACTGGACGAGTCGATTCGGTACCTTGATGATTCGGACCTTCGAGGGTCGGGGTTTGAACATAATAAGTGGTCGACGGTTGTTCGGAATTATGATTGCCGAATTCCTGATAAGGATCTTTCGGCGATTCGTTGTAACTTTCCGAATGATGATTTTGATTCTCTGATTGATAACCGTTAGTCACCGATTGTTGATGACTTTCAGACTCTTGATGGTAATTTTCTCCATAATAATCAGAGGGCTGATAGGGCTTAGGACTTTGAACCTGAGGTTCGTGATTGCCGAGCATCCCTGGAATTTCGTCAGTGTAAATCTGCGTTGACAGGGGAGTCCCGGAATAATCGTTCTCAGGTTGAAAATAGGTGATCGCTGTCACCGGTTTGGGACGACCAAGATCGGGATAAGGCCGATCAAAGGCGTTGGTGACGGTTTCACTGGATGGAACGCTCCCTGCCGAATAACTCTGATTGTCTGCCGAGGCAAAGGCAGGAATCTGAAGCCAGTGGATGATCTCCTGAACATTAGGCTGCATGAGTGGTTCTCGATCGTAGGTCGTACTCGAGCCAACGGTCTGAGGGGCGGAAGTCGTCAATTTTTGATTATTTCCATGACTCGTAGGGGACGAATTTTGATACTGATTTTTTATGATTCCAGGTCTGACCGTTTGATTTGCTGGCCTCTTTCTCTTCTTCTTTTTCGTAATGTGATAAATTGGAGCATCGCCATAATTTTGGGAAGAGGTTGGATGCGAAACTTTCTTAATGCTCGACGTATACTTGTCATAATTGAAGAGATCGTGAACGTCCTGTATAGCCTCATTGGGCCAATTCTTCAACTCGTGCTTCGTCGTGTCGTTACGATCTTTCGGTCTCACCAGATTCACCGGTTGTAAATTTTCTTCGTATCTCAGGGGATTGTGATAATCCGATTTCAAAATAATCCGATTTTTTCCGTTTATCGAGATTTTTGGGCGTGCGTTAGAATTTTTTCGCGTCTTACTGAAATCTTGAACGTCGTGCCGATTATTTGGACTCTTTGATTTTTCATCGAGCATCGACGGGGAATATAATTTGATGAATTTGTCATTGTGATTTTGACGCGAGGCATTACGGCGTATTTGAGGATCGATGATTGAAGCATCTGTGGTTTTTGCGATGGAAAATCTGAGACTCTTAAACTCGTCGATCAATCTATCGGATACTCTCGATCCAGCTTGAGAATTTGACGATAAATTTTTCGTACCTCCCCAATATTGCCAACCGCTAGATAGACCAAAATTCTCGTCGCTTTTAAAACTATTTAAAATACCGGGGGTGAAGCTACTACGATAATAATTATCCCTATATTGTTTACTATTTTCCGTGCGTCCTCTGTACCTGCTATCGGTCTTCGCGACCGACGAGCTCGTCGGCTCGAGCGGTCGCAACGACGACGAATCATCCGCGACGATTTTCGTCAACGCCTTCTCCTCGACGACTTCCGGTATACCTGCAACGAGATAATCGTATCAAACGTACAATTTTCTGCTCGATAGAATTTGATTTTATTTTGTAACGCACTCCATGAAAATTTCTGAAGGAAGACAGAGAGAAAGAGAGAGAGAAGGATAAAGAAAAAATCAATGAGAAATTCATCGCGGGACGTGGTATTATTTATTCCACAAGAAACTTTCGCGACTGGGGGTAGAAACTGTGGCAAATTGATTGCCGGTCTTTGAGGACTCCCGACCTCGAGAATTTGACGCCCACTTCAAGCGGATGACAACCCATCGTCGGAATATTACTTTCCACTGTTTCAAAACTATTATCATATTGTTGATGACGAGAATTTATCGGTGTCGATTGAAAAATCCTTAAGGGATGATACACGCAATATTTTTATGATACAAAGCTGACATATATTTCTTTCTTACACTGTTTGATATAGCATAACATTTTTTTGAAGGACGAATCTTGATTTTCAACATTTACGTTTTTTCTTTTATTCTTGAGCAAATATATTTTGCTAATATTTGCTAAGATTCTTTATTTACTTTTCCATAATGCTAAGCTTTTTTCCAAAATATTCACCGACTTAATGGAATAAATTGCATGGGTTGTTATACGCCTATCCATCTCTTCTCTCGCTTTAAATTTGACATAATTTTTAAGTAAACAAAATTCAGCAGTCTGTATGAATAAATAATTTAAACAAAATTTGTTGAAAAAAGAAAATGTTTCACTCGTAAACAATTTTTTTTAACTCACCATGTATCGAGGGCCTGGCATCGTTCGATCCTACGATTAGCAGGATCGCGAGGGCACCCAACAGCTTGAAACGCATTTTTAAACTGGAACAAAAAAATAGAATGGAAGTCAGTAAGAGACACAAACTTTTATTACTCGCGGAGATAATGGGAATGCAGGTCAGGGTATTTTTGAAGATTCGAGAGACACGTAAAAAACGAATAAAAAATGTTTCCTTCTCGCGACGAGCGATTCTACGAGACCGAATCTTATGGTGTCGTAAGATTTTTTTTATTCGCACGCAGTCACAAAAATATAATCTTGTTCGATAAAATTCAAGGCTCGCTTAAGAAATAAAAAAACGATCTTAACGTTAAAACTATCGCCGTCCTAACGGTCGGTACGTGAATGAAATTATCATTAAATAGCATTTTGCGAGATTTTTAGTTTCGTTGTCCCGGAGCGATAACGCGTGAGTTTAATCTGAAAATAAGTCGACGATCGTCGTGACGAAATTTTTTCGATCTTTGCGCAAACCAAAAACGATTCGAATCGACGTGAGGTAAGGACAAAACGAAATAATAATAATAATGAGAAGACAATCGTTCGATCGTCACTGGCGATAAAAAACTGTGAGAAATAAATCGATCGATTGAAATGACGCAAGTACGTCCCGATCGGCGCAGTGTGCAGTCGAAGAAGCAGCATGATGCGAATCCTTTATCGTCGATTTAACGGACCAAGGCCCGCAGATCGTTCGTATTCGATCGTCGCAACGAACCGATCGTGTCTCGAGGTGATCGTCTCGGGTCGAACATTGCCTACTTGCTACCCAAATGAGAATTTACCATTTTTACGAGCTCAAAAAATGTCTTCGCTTGAATTAAAAAGAAAACCAATATCGTACCTAAAATTGTTTGAATTCAATCGAATAAAGTGACTAATTAATTGATTCAACTCTGATGCTTTCGATCGATGATAAATCAGATTTGATCGGTTTATTTATATTCAATTTTTTCCCTATTTTCCGAACTTGAATACAAGTTTTTATACTGAATCGAATAAGTTGACTAATTAATCGATTCATCTCTGATACGTTCGATCGATAATAAATCGGCATTGATCGTTTTATTTTTATCGATTTTTTTCCCCTACAAACTTCGATACAATTTTTTATACCGGATCGTTATAAAACATAATTTCGATCGGTAATAAATCGAATCCGATTGATATTGTTTATGGCTTCGTTGTTTTTTTCTTATTTTTTAAACTTCGATGCGCGAGTCGTTCGTCTCGAAGACCAACGATCGGTATTTTTTTTACCGTTGCATTTTCCTGTCCACTTTCGAGAGTTCCTCCTCCTCGAGAGAGGCGACGATAACGGTAACTATTGGTACCTATAGCTCTCACGCTACATACATATACATATATATATACATACATTGCTCCGATTTTGCATCGAGTTTCGTTAAATCGAACGCGTGGGCGTTACGCCGGAATGTAGATATAACTGTCGAGCTCGCTTTTACGATCCGGCGAGAATCGGCAGATCGTCGATCGGATCGAAGATCGATCCTATCAAAATCAAATATTGTTTACTCGTTCCGCGGCACGATCGTCAGTCGTCTCACGATCGGGTTGGAAAAGCCTCTCGAATATTCCTCGAACATTTTTCGTACTTCCGGTTACGCTCAATGGCGTCGTAGAATTAAAAAAAAATGTGCGTCATCGAAGACAAGAAAATTGGTTAACGTTGTTATCATTATTATTATTATTATTATTATTATTCGATATTTCGAACGTACCCGTGATTCGACTTCCGGATCGTAAAACCTCACGAGCGCACGAATAAATCTTTACATCTGAATAATCAATTTTATTTCCGGTCGATAAATCTCGCACAATTTGAATAAATTATTTCTTTCTTCTACGTCCATATCGATTTTATACCGATCTTTCGTGGCTCGTAAAAAAGAATTTCGCGATACAATATACGTAACTATGTAGAATATATTAACGATTAATCGCGAATGGTAATATCGAGGACCTCGCGGCGACTTTATTACTCGACTTAGGCAAAAATCGAGATCGGTGAATATCTCGACGCGTGGGTTTACGGAGCGTCGAGCTCAGGCGGAACGGATTCTTCAAGGGTAATAAATTTTTGAATTGCTAATCTCGTGTTTGCCACCCGTTTCGTACTATCCCCTTTTGTCTATATAAAAAAAGTAACTATATATATAGAGAGAGAGAGATAAAATATATGATATTGTGTAGGGAGTAAACTCGTCGCGTTCCGCAACAAAATTACGAGTTTTACTATGTTACTATACGCGATGTATTACACGCAGGACGAACAACCATCATCCGGGTTAACCTCGCTACATTTAATTACAACCTTGCATCGGTAGACTTTTCATGATATAATTTTTTCTCCTCCACCACGGTAAAAGAAAAAGAAAAATCGTGCCATTTCCTCACCACTTTTACCTCAAATGTATCATTACGCATTTTCCACGATAAGCTTTATAAAAAAATAAACCGTATCACCCAATTTTTCTAATCCAACGTAATTTTTTTAATTCCTCATTATAATTGGCCAAGCAACAACCGAGTATAAAAAAATATAAACTTAGGATGAAAATTCGTTCTAACAAAAATCCACCCAAATTAAACTTACCCCTTAAATCGATCGCTCGTCGATCCCCCTATCGCGACATTCGCACACTTCGATCGCACTCGATAAAAAGAAATAATCAATAAACTAAAAAAAAATCAAAAAACAAAAAAATAAAGTTCCTTCAAAGATTAAAAGAAAATAAATGACAACAAAAACGCGACGAAAAGACAAAACAAAACACCGTATCTCTCGCGGGGCTTGCGGAGTGTAACGCGCGCGAGTAACGAGAGACGAATAACCGAGCGCGGGTGTACGCGTCGCGTGGTCGTGGGTACCAAACGTGGATGAACGTTTGCCTCGTAACGTAATGCGAGAAGGGACAAGTACCGAGCAAAAGACGCAAACGAGCCAATGCAGAAGAGGACGATCTTTCGACTGCACGGCTGACTGAGTGCCTGGGCACTCGTCTCCAACCACGGGCCACCTCCTCTACTCCTTACGGATGGCACGACGCGCGCGCTTTGTAAAACGCGCCACGATACCAAGGAGGCGAGAGCGAGGTCCGCGGAGAAGTCTCCAAAACCCCGTTACTTATGCCAAGACTGGACGAGAGAACGATATACAGGTATACGAGAAGGGTAAAAAAATCAAATAAAATAAAGAAAGAAACATACCAACACACGTATACGAAACACGCTTAGGGCACCTCTTTGGTCACTCTTATAGGCAACCAGGAGACCGGGAGAACGATGACGATGAACGAAGCTACGAGAACTCTCGAACGGGTTGAATAACCTTCGTGTATGTTAGCGTATGCTAAGCGATCTTTGTATTACCATATATATATATATACACACACACACACACACACACATATATATATATATATATATATATATGGATATGTACGTATATATTTATAGATGGAAATGTATAGATATACACAGATTGAGTAGAGGTTGTAATCTGTGAGGCACGAGCCTTCTTCAGGGTCTTGAGATAGGAGAGAGATAGAAAGAGATAAAATTATACTCCATTCAGTGGAGAAGAGCTGAGGGAGAAAAATATATATATATATATATATGTCTATATGTAGATGGGAGTAGAGAAGAAGAAAAAAGGACTGGGTGAAGAGCGAGCACCTTGAACCAGTGTAGGAGACACGCGTTGTCGTAGGCTTGACGAGCCGAACAAGAAACGGACGCAGGGTGAACGAGCTTCTCGTGTCGATTCGGTCTGATGACGAATTTTATCGGGAGACCTGTTACGTTTTTATTTACAGTTTGGTTTTTCTGTTTTTTTTCTTTTTCTTTTTGCTTTCGTGACCCACTTTGCGAAAATTGGTTGGGTGAAGATTGAGACAGTGGGAAGGATGGGGGATGGTCCTTGAGCGATGTTTGTTTTGGGGTGAAAGTGAGGTCGAGGGATTTTTGTTTGATCGAGTGATTAATTATGATAATTTCTTATTTTGTGAGTTTTCGTTATAAAATAAAAATTCAATAATAATGTTAGTTATGCTTTTTTTTCTTACTTCTTTAGAATTTTTATTGGAACTTGAGAAATATTTGTAAATAATCTGGTAAATTAATTTTTTTTTTTTATTTTTGTTCGATCAAGATTTATATTTTTGTTCGTTTAAATTATTTTCGTAAATTTAGTAATTTATTCGTATCGATTTGTTTTAATAGAATTTATAATCAAATCCGAATTTATCGCCTGCATTTTTTTTAGCTCGATGATTTTGTTTTTATCGCAGCTTAGGAAGGTACGACTGTACGACCAGGTGTTATTAACCAAGATCGAGATTTGGGATGTGGTGGATAATAGTATAGGGATAGATTCTAACGCCGGGGAAAAGATCGTGAGCTGCTTACCGTTAGAAACTGGGATCTCGTTTTATGTATAAATATCTCAACTGAACGTTAACGATCCTACTACGAAAGAGGGAAAGAGAGTGAGAGAGAGAAAGAGAGGAAGAGAGAGAGGAAGAACCAAGAGAGTCTCCATTAGCCGCGAGCTCAGGGATGTTATAAAATCTTCGATAAATGGTTGTATACGTTCGATTAAAAAAGTAGGATATGAAAACGAATTACAAAAAATACCAATTTACAATTCAATAAGTATAACTAGATATAAAGGGTGTTAAGCAACTACAAAGACATAGAAACTAGGCAGGTAGTAATTGTGGGGACGAGCAAAACGATTTTTTAAATTGTCCTAAGGTTGAATGATAAAAAATCATTTTCTCTCACCGTTTCGACTCGTCGTTCGTTTACAAACAGTTATTTTGTCAAGATTTGCAAAAAAAAGCAACGATTTGTAAAAAAAAAAGTGTCCTGAGCGGGATTCGAACCCGCGATCTTTACATTTATCGACCCACGGCGGTCGATCGAATTTTGTTAGGTTATATTTCAAATTTGTGAACTTTGGGAATTAATATCTCAGTCAATTTTCATCGTAGAATAATTTTTAAAAAATGGTTGTGATTGTATCGACGCCAACTACCTGAATATTTGCTATGTCTTCGTAATTTCCTAACACCCAGTATATATTGATACATATGATATTGATGGGTTTCCTGGTAGAAAAGAGTTCGCCCCGCATTTCTCAAACACCTGTAGCTCCTCTAGTGTATTCATGGGCAATGTAATCAAAAGTTCTAGAAAAGAACGAGTCGATAACGACTGCGAGACGTTACGAGAATGTGCAAATTGTAGAAAAATCAACAAGAATAAATAAGTTGCGAACTTTCTTGTAACGATGGCGTCGTTAAACGCCGATCGATTGTGAATTGTGACATTCAAACTTCCGGATCATAAATAATATACAACTCGCTCGAGCGATCTACCATAACGATGCTCGTTGCATCTCGCTATTGGCAATTTTTTACAATCACTTAAGAAATTGCGTTAGCTTTTTGTACATAAGAAATTGTGTCGAGAATAATTGGATGCGAACAGGATTTGAATTGCATACAAAAATGGAACCTGGCGGTTGCGCTCGATTCTTGAATCTCGCGGATTTTTTTAAACAACGGGTAATACGGGTCAGTCATAAATCTACCGTAAAACAGGATTACATTGATCCTACCAGTGACTTTGAGAAAAATCACTCCCGGTTCAAAAATATTCAATTGTTCTTAGTCGACCCGCATTGCCCCCAACCTTCAACCAAACAAAGAATCGACCCAAGAATCTTTGACTTTGCGTAGTTTTTCCCGTGAACCCCCCCCCCCCCCCCCCCCCCCCCGATAATCCAACAACGAAGTGAGCGACGAGCCGGAATGGCGTTTTCCACGAATTCTCAAGCTGGTTGAATCCTCGAACGTTACAATGCACATTATTCATGTAAACAAATAAAAATACCTAGAAGTAAGAAAATATATACAGATATAGAGATATCCTTCTGAAAAAGCACCGTCGAGTTATCCCAAGAATCTCTTCGGGGTTGCGGAGCTCGGCAGTAGGTTGATGTTCACGGGTGGAAAGAATCTGGTTACCCGAGCATATTACTCCCGAAATGGCGAAAGAAGGAAAAAAGGAAACGAGGCGAGGGAAAAAAAGGAGGATGAAGAGAAGAAGAAGAAGAAGAAGATGAAGAAAAACCCGACGTCATTGGCTACACCGCATAATGAGTCGCGAGAGAAGTTACAACGAGACCAGACAAGAAATATAATACGTAAGGTACTTCTTCGCCTCTTTTACTTCGCCTCCTACTCGTATCCTCGGTCTTGCAGAATCGCGAACTCGTGTTATGTGGGACATAGCGGAACTTCCTGTCGCCTCAACGTGCTCTCGGGGGAGCTCGTGCGTTATATAAAAGACCGGACGAGCTTGTGTCGATACCTCGATTCTATCAACCTCGATATTGTCAAGGTTTCACTAATATTCGTAGACTTTTCGAAAACGTCAATTTTTTTTGTTATTTTTTGCGAAATATAAGAAAATTGATTAATTGAAATTTTTAGTTCGATGTTTATTCGAATTTGAATATTGGCGAAGAAACGACTCGATAGCTCCGAGTGTCAATAATTATTTATCAGCGTAATATAATTTTAAGAATATTTAATATATAAAAAAAAATTAATTTTCATTTAAACAATAAAAATGTGAATAAATTATATTTAAATTCCTGGAAAATCGGATTTTCATTGAAATGATTGAAATATTGAGACATTGGAGTGTTTTTTTGTATCAAAAATGTTAATAAATTCTAATGTCAATTTTTACTGCAATGAAAAATATTTATAAACTTGAACTTAAAAATGGACATTAGTCGATAAATTGATAAGCTCGAGGTTCGATTACGACAATTTTTCTTTATCCATCCGAGTTGATAAAAAAGAGAAATTCACCGGGGGCACTATGAGAAATTACACATAGTCTATTACGATACGAACGTAAACAATTCTCGCAATTAATGGAATTTTATTCATCGTCCCGAGACACGCGAACACCTTGTATAATAGACGAGCAACCTGTCTGCCTGAACTTTCTTAGAACGAGTTGGGAGTAAAAGTGACGAGCGGAGCAAGGCATGCACTTAAAAAACGATTTTTTTTACTACAAACCTGTTGCTTCAAGATCAAGGACAATCTCGCGTCACCCCAAGTGTCGTCTTAAACACGACCGATCGATAAAAATTCTAAATTTCTCGTCGATGGAGAGAAAAATTAGAATTTTTATTAACATTTATCGAATACGTATTTTTTTTTAAATTACAAATTTAAATAAATAAATTAAACAAAAATTTTACTTTCCTCTCGACGGTGTCGAATGAAACAAGATAAAAATCTTTCTTTCTCACATAATACAAAATTTCCCATCGATCCTTATCAAACCTCGATAAATCGTGTCATAAAAAAATCGTCGAATCTCGATCGAACGAAGATCGATCAAAATCTCAAACATCTCACTCGAGCAAAGATCGTCCGGATGTAAAAAATTCATCCCGCGATTCACCGAAATTCCATAAAATCGGTAAAATCGGTCGGTAATTCAACCGTCGACGGTAAAAAGAAAGAAAAAAAAGAGCGAAGAAATGTGTCAAGTTCCTAACGGATTTCCTCTTACGCCGAATCGACGATAAGATCTACGGTAAATGATAAATCGTACAAAAGACTTTACGGTTGAATTTAATGAAACAGGACAGCCGGTTGATGTCGCGACTGTTGCGGTATTGTGCGTTTTACCGCGTGAAAATGACTAATAGCGCGAACTCGAGAACGAAAAAGCGAGAAAATAAAATAAAATAAAAAAATAAAAATAAATAGACGTAAACGCACAAAAGCGAGGAAAATCGACGAGAGAAGTGACAAAAGGAGACGAGACGATCGTTCGTAGCGACCGAGTGTCGGAATGACTCGTACCTTATCGGCTCGCAGGCAACAAACCCAGATCTCTCGGTCAATTAAATATTTTTCTCATTTTTTTTCACACTCTCTTTCTCCCTCCTTTCGCTCGACTTGGTAAAAAATAAAAAAATTTGATTCCTCGGCGGATAACGCGACGAACAAAAAAAAAGAACAATTTTAACGACGTCTCGAACGAGAAACTAGCTGATAAGTTTACGAGATACGCATATCCCGTATCCCACGTGCGGCCTAACGAGGCGTCTAATGTACCAAAAAAATGAGAAAATAAAAAAAAAATTTCAAGTTGAAAAAAATGTTTAAAAAAAATTTAATCACGTGTCCTGTGAGATTAAAAAAACGCGATTGATAATTACAACGATAATTTCAGACTGCCGGGATTGACTCGAATCCCTCGATCTTCGTTGGATTAATTTATCTTCATTATTATTCGTAATTAAAAAAAAAAATTGAAAAAATAGACCAGAATTTTATTTTTCTTAATTTCTTTTTTTTTTACGAGCTCTCGAACGATGGTTAGAGACTCGCGGTCGACGTCGTAGTCTAATCGCGTTTTCGTATAATACCGTCGTGTGGTAACGGTGTTTGCGTGCCACGAGCAGGAAATATTCCCGTTGATGGGACATCGAGAAACATCCTCGTCGACGGCACACCGAGCAATGCCAACGAATATCAAAACCTCAACAACCCCCTCCCCTCCGTCGTCGTACTGGGCATGGAGTGAAACAGTCGATACGTATGGTAATCATTGCGTCTGGACTCGGTGAAGCGTACTCACGTGTCTTATATTTATTACATACTTATATGGAAACGTAATAAAAATATGAACGGAGTTACGAAGCTTCGTTCGATTGACTCGCGTTACCCCGACATTGTTGGTGTACTCGATGAGAAATTTATCGATTGTTCCGGTCGAAACATTGATCGTTGAGATTCGAGATCGAGATTTATTGAATATTATTAAATTGAGGATTTATTAAAACGACGATTTATCATTTAACTCAATTTTATCAAATTGATTTATTATTCGATGTGATTGAAATCGATCGAATTCAATAACGATTTTGATATCAAATTTGATAGTTCGATAGATCGTTTGATTTTATTTACAAACGAATACTATTCGATCCATTCAAGAAAAATTAATGACGAATCGATTTAAAAAAAATTATTGATAAGAGTTAACAAATAAAAATTTTGTAACGACGTTAACGGTAGTTAACGATCGTCCGTTGATTCGCGACCTGTTGTGCCAACACTCCGAGCAGCTTTACTTTTCCGCCCCACGATATAGAGAAACGTAATGCCCCTAAGAAAAAGGAATACCATATCGTCTATGGTAATCGGTGGGCGTCTCGATCCGAGCTAGCGTTATGAATAAGTCAGCACGAAGCGAATTCCCCACTTGTCTCCGGTCGACTATCGGTTCGCGAAGTTACTTATTCGCACGTCATACATCGCGTTATGCCTTTTCAAAGAAACTTATAATCTCGAACTCGTCGATTTGTTCCCTCGCAAAATTAAATCGACCGGTAAGACTTCTATTTCGACGAGATAAATTACTGTCCATAAGTTGAGAAGAAAACAAAAAATCTTCAATAAAAGAAATATAAATCTAATTGCCGTTGGAACGAGAAATCTCCAATATTACCGTTTTGTTCCACGAAAAAAAAAACGTTTTAGAAAAAAAAATTCTCCCATCGTGATTATCGACTTCCGGTTCTTCATTAAGGGCAAATATTTAACGGTTCGCTAAACTCTCGAGATCAGAAGTCCAATATTTTTATTCTCGACGGGCTAACTTCTGTGATTCTTTATTTTTTTTTTAATTAATTTTTGTTTTGTGTTCTGGACGTGAGAGAGTTTGAATTGTAGATGAAAATTAATCGAGATGAGCATTAATCGAGATAAAAATTAATTGAATTAAAAATTACTCAAAGTTGCGAAATTCTTCGATTCGACGAGAAATATTTTTTAAATCGTCGAAAGAAAAATGATAATTTTGTGATAAAATTGAATTATCTCGATTCGAGTCGAAGATGAGATAACGAGGGAGTTCTAATTCGCATAACGATTTCTCGAGGATCGGGCACGCATATGTTTTCTCCCGTGTACGACGGTGCGTTCTCGCGAATCTCGAAAATGACTTTTTAATCGTTCGTCTGTTTGTAAACAGAGAGCACGATGCTCGGAAAGCTAAGATTTACCGTTTCGCTCGTTATCAATTCTTATCTTTTTTTTATTACGAAATATTACGGAATTCTTGACTCACCGATTATTTGCACGAGGCACGAGACTCTGCAACCCTCGGATGCTTCCGCCTCGTCGAAATAAACTTCCATTTGATTGGATTAAGAATTCTACTAAAAAAACCAATAAATAAAAAAAATTAAAAAAATTGATTGAGAAAAATTTTAAAAAAAATTAAATTTTTCGAATTTTTTAAATTCTTACCGTTTATTTGTTTATTCGTCCACGCTGAATTTTCGTTTCTCCCCTTAGCGAGCTTTCCGATTTTTCGAAGCCTCGAATTTTCGAAATTTCTTGTCGTTTTTGGTAGAAAATTGTCTCGAAGAAACTTTGACGATTTACCAGCGATTTGGTATGGTTTAATTTTTATTTTTGTCATTTATCATTTTTATATATATATTTTTTTCGAATAATTTTGTAATTAATTATTTTTCATGACGTAAATTCGTCTTCGGGTTGTTTTATGAATGTCGAGGGAAAGTTTTGAAATAATTAGTTACACCGCGAGTCGTCGATCTTCGTTGGTTTTGTTGACGAGTCGACAAAAAGCTTTGCCTCGCTGTCTTCAAACCTTAAGGACGTTATTTGATGAACCGTGACTTTCTGGTCCAGCGTTGATTGTCGGCGGTTTTTCTTGAAGGGCCTTTCTTGTCGACACGTTGATGAAATACTTCGAGGTCTGAATAATCACTAGGTCGTTTCTTTTTCTTCTTCTTCTTCTTCTTCTTCTTCTTGTTCTTCTTCTTCTTCTTCTTCTTCTTCTTCTTCTTCTTCTTCTTTTCTTCTTTTCTTCTTTTCTTCTTTTACTTCTTCTTTTTCAGCTCGTTCCTTTTTGTTTTCTATCTCATTCGTTGCACAGTCACGTTCAAATTAAAACCAGCGATTGTCACCACAGTAAATTTCGAAGGCTGCTCTCCTGGCCCAAGACGAACGACCTTGAAGAGACTCGAAATAAATGATCGTCGAAGAAATTTGTCCACGTTTCTATTTACGAATTTTTAGCAAAACAACGATCCAAAGCCTTTGATCCTTCTCCATTCTCGTCAAAGAATGATTATTGTTCTTTAATTTAAGATTTCAGGTACCAAATGACCGTTGAATAAAAATCCCCAAGGTCACCTTTCCACGAAGGTCGAATTACCATCGAAGTTCGATGGTAACTCAATTCTCTCAACCGTGCAGAGATTAAAACAATCCCGAAAAAATAGTCCTCGAGTCCTTCGCGATGACCTTCAGTGTCAAGGACACTTAGAGGTCAAAGTTTGAAATCGTCATCAACGAATCAAAAAATTCAACCCAAACTCCGGGTGACGATTTTTTCTTTATTTTATTTCCTCGTCGTCATGAAAATCGATCGAGATCGACGTACGTCGCTTCTCAATGTCAAGGGCACTCGAAGGACGAAGATGCCAATTTAAATCAACAATTTGGAAAAAAAATTTCGCTCGAAAGCTCCCGTTGAAATATGAAAAATAATTTATCTCGTTTTCCTCGCGCAAAGTCGAGGAAGCTCGGACGAAAATGTTCGCCAAGAACTACGAGACGAGTTCTCCAATGTTGTTTAGTCCGTACGGAAAGTCGAAGGTTTTGTGATAGTCCGACGTGGTTGATGTTGAATTTGTACTGAGGCTGGATAGCGAATAACGCCCCCGTCGTAGCCTTTCCCATGCCTCTTCTTCTCTTCTTCTCTTCATCTCCTTGGCTTGCTCTTGAAATTTAATAGGTGGGGGGGCTTAATCCCTTCTTTCGCACTCTATATACCTCCATAGAAATACACTAAGACAGCCCATCAGCGTATACGCGGGGCGTTCCATTCTAAATCGACACACCCCTCGCTTCCTCGTTCTTAAGAATTTCAACCCCTATTTTTTATAAGACTGTCGCAACCCTAAGAAACACACAATTTTTTTTATGTCCTTTCGTCAGGATCGAAATTAAGTAATATTTTTGTGTGTAAAAGAAATTTATATGAAAAAAAACATCAGATTCTATTAAATTTGTTTCATTATTGAGCACAATTTTTGTGTTAATTGTTAAAAAATTGAAATAAATAAATCTAGGCAAAAATAGAAACTAGAGTACTTCTTTAGGATTTTTTTCAACGTTTGTTATTTTTTGTAAACAATTCTTGTAAATTTATTCAAATTGTTAAATACTCTCCTGTCCTGGAACGAATTTTCGTTTCTCAAAATTATTAATCACAGCTCGATGAAAATTTGCGATAAGAACGAATTTTAGAATCGTGACAAAGTCGATTAGAATTTAATTAAAAATTAATTTGATAATTTAAATGATATAACGAGAACGACGATAATGTCGCGTTTAATCGAAATGCCCCATACAAGTATCTCGTGTCCTTGCCCATTTGCGTTCGCCACCGGCACTTTCCTGCGTGTGTCTCCTACCTCGACTCGGTTTGCTCGAGAATACGTTTTTCCCACGCGCCTATATATTTTTCTAGTACTAGTTCCTAGCCGCATTTCGCACACAGAAGCCACAAGCGTTACTACCAGTAACTCGACGCGCAAGCCACTCGGGTACATAAACCAGGGAGGCAAAGTATAGAGAGCGAGCGAAAAGAGAAAGAGAAGAAAATTCACCGGTAGGTACCAGAAACGAGACGAGAGACAGGTAAAGTGTCGTGAACCAGGGCGCAAAGTGGAAACTCGTGTCATCTTGAATATTTTCATTATACCGGAGGAAGAAACGGAATAAAACGGCGAAGAATGGTAATAAGACGGTAAAGAATGGTGGACCTAGAAAAATGGTAATGGGACGGTAAAAACGCTTTTTTTTCTCTGTCTCTGTCTCTAAGTAACTCTTTGCGAAAACGAGGATGAAATAAATGGGAGTTATTGCATCGTGAGATTATGACCACGGGTCCATTATTGCGGTCGTCTTTAATAAAAATTTTCCTTGTTCGAATCGTCGTTATCCGAGAAAATAAGCAGCTTTTGGTGAGAAGAATAAAAGGTACTTGGCTATTTTTAATCGTGTCAGTGGATGTTGTACGTTTGAATGAAAAAAAGAAGAACGTGGGTTAGTTAGTCGGTCGGGTTAAACGAGTAAAATGTGAAATAGTTGATTTTTTTTAAATCGATAAATTAATGGAAAAATTGTGACGATTTTTAGTTTTTTCAATTTTTTACCGGTAGCGAGATAAGAATTTTGGATGAGCGTGTTATATTCTTTTTTTATGGAAAATTTCCGATGTCGTGAGTAGCTTGACTATTCGATTTTGGTAAAATGAAATTTTGACCAACTTTGAACGATTCCAAGTCCCGGAAGTGGATTCTCACTTGTGACTGTTTAGTCGTCTTGAAGAGGGTGAAATTTTGTATTCTTCGAAATTATTTGACAATTCTTCGTTGCAAAGTCGAAAAAACTGAAAAAATTCACGATTTTTCAATTTTTTACTCGGAAACTGATAAACGACTGTAACGAGAATATTATATTCGTTTTCTGAAAGAAATTTACGACTACGCGACTAGCCTATGATGTACATTTGGATAAAATTTGTTCGTATTGAGAAAAACAATTTTTAATTATTTTGTCACAACTCCACATTGCAAGTCCTTTCACGCTGCGACTAATACGATATCATCGACATGCATTTCTCATCCTCTCGATGAATTACACGAACAAAAAGTTCTCATCAATAATTGACGATAATTCACGTTAACGTATCGCCCGGTAGACATTATTTTCTTTAAGCATAGTTTCTTTCGTCGTAATCTCAGATAACTAATCTGCGATATGAAAAAAGAAAAACGTGTACGTAGGAAAGATAGAACGCGTGGTAAAATCTACGCAGCGTGACGAAAATTATCACGCAATATAACGTTGTTATCGGATAGTCGAGTGCATGCTCGTGTTGTGGTAAAACGTAACGAAGTCTCGGTTTAAAAAAAAATGCGAGTCCATCCACAATCCATTCCCTATATATACCCCGAATATAGATAATTTTGTATCTCCGTCAGAGAACATAAAAATAGTAAACAAAAATATATAAAAATACATCTCGATGATTGAATTCATAAAAATTCTTTCGAAAATCTCGTATAAAGTACTTTCGAGTCGTGAATAATGGGAAAAATTAATTTTGCCTAAATATTTTTCTGTCTGTGTTAAGATTATTTCACGCATAACGTTGTGTGCATAAATCTAGGCATAATGATAATAATATTGATAACACATAAATATAGGTATATACGTATACGCATCCTCTACAAAACTATATACAGTAAAATCGTAGTACACGCATTATATCAGTACAGTAGTACGAACACGTACAAAACAGTACTGAAACGCTCACGAGGTTCGTGGTGTAATAATTAGACGTAACAATTAGTGTTACGGTAAATCTGCACGTGCATAAGCGTGCTCGATCCTCAACGCTAAAAAGGGGCTCAACGTCCTGCAGTCGGTACGTGAATATAAAAAAAATATATATATATAAAAAAGAAAAACAGGCGCGCACGACAAGAGAAAGAGAGCTCGAACTTCGCACAGTTATCTATTGTGATTGTTCGTCCTCGACGAGGGGAAAGAAAAGAGGTAGAAAAATTACTCGAATTACGATCTAAGACTCGAAAAAAAAAGTTGCTGTTTCGCGAAATGGATCACCGGCAAAAGGGATGTCTTGTTCGTGTTAGAAAAAAAATTAAAAAGAAATATTTCCGTATCGTAAATCACACGTGATAAAAATTGGAGTAATGTTAGCCGAACGAAAGAGTACGATTTCAATCTGCGAATTCGCCAATTTGTTCGTCCGATCGTTAAATTTAATTCCAGCGATTTATTGGCTCGCTGGCCTCGACGCGGAGGCGAGAAAATAAATGGATCGCCTCTTCTCAACACCCTCGAAGCAATGGCCGAGTGCAAGACCGGTAGCGCATATTTTCAACGATTGGTTCTTCGATAAAGCAAGCTGCGATGTTAACGATGTGCGGAAACGTAAACTCGAGCAAATGCAACAGCCAGCTTTTACACCGGTGGCGAATCCTCCTCGTATTTCATCGCGAAGCGTCCGCCGAGATAAAGACCGAGTCAAAGATGAAAATGGATAATTATTCGATCTTCCTAAATCTCGTGCCACAAGCCTGACGGTACCTAAAGACAAAATTGTTTTTAATGAGGTTCACGCGTCATAATCATAATAGTATATACAAAGTAATGGCAAAATCATCAGATACAATTTTTTCCAAGATAATTTTTTGAAATTTTGCGTCAATCTTCTTGAGCATCGTATTATAATGGGTAACAAATTTGAGAAGGTTTCACCGTCTAGTAATCGAGATATTCAGTGTTTAAAATCGTAACTTTAACACGAGGTCTTATGGGAAGTTACGTAAAAAATACGATTTTTGACAATAAATAACTCGATTTTTCTAGACGGTAAAACTTTCGCAAATTTTACCCACAGTTGAGTATTATTGTTAAGAAGGTTCGTACGAATTTTAAACAATTAAACTTGGAATTCGTCTAATGCATGGACAACGCTTCAACCTCCTTAACGATCATGAAAATATTAATGTCGCACTTCCCTCGTTCATCTTCCAGTATATATTGATCGACCGGTAATTGTAGAAAAAAAATGATAATTGTAAAAAAAGGAATTCCGGAAAAACAAAGAAAATACAGTATTTTTATGGTAAATTTTGATTACCGCGTTTTCGCCCTCTCGAGTTTAAAACTCGATTGCCCTTCCGGTTCGTAACTGAGTTGGATCTTTCAACTTCCCGGTATACCTCGTTGAATTATCGAGTCTCGACAATTATGACGTTAATGAGTCAGCGACGTTGATCCTTCGCACTCGTTTTGCTGAAAAATATTTCCAAATGGGAAGCGAGCGAAACGAGGAGCGTGTACGACGAACGAGGGGACCAACAGGAAATTCATTGTTACTCCTCCGTAATTTCGTGAAATAAGCGATAATCCTCCTACGACCGTTTCATATATAATTCCTCGGTCGTTCTTTTTTTTTGAGCTCCACTTTGCGTTTTTTTGCCGGGGCTCGTCGTTGTATCCGGCGCCGCTCGACCGTTAATCGGTTTACTCCGTCGATGCCATTTGGCGGACAGTAGGAAGAACATCGCGTCGTTGTTCTCGTTTTATACGTAACGTATCTCATGAATATTAAAGAGGTCCAACATCCTAAACTCGTCGAAAGTCTCGAGCACGCCGGATACGTCAAGTTTTCCCTCAGCTTCCTCGTGATGGATCGTCGTTCGTTTCCATTCGCCTCGTTCCTCGTTTCCTCGCGGGAAAGGCAAAAAGAAGAAAGGACGAACGGGAAGCCAAGAACGTCTTCGACGCTTTTGGCCTTTTCCGGTCAATTAAACGTTTAGAAAAGAAGAAGAAAAAACGATAATAAAATGCGATTCGATCGAATTTGCTCTTAACTTGGTTTATTTACACGCAAATATATTATATCACTGTTATCGTTTTGTTTTTATACCCCTTCAAGATTTACACGTAACGACTACAATCTTCATCGCTCTTCCAACATATTTTTTTACCCTTAGTTGCGACGCTCTCTCGTTGCGAAAAATTTCGGCACGTGGCATCGAGTTTTCCATCGTTTTCTTTTTCTTTTGTGACTTCTTTTGCTGCCAATCGGTCGAAAGATTCTCAAAGTAAATTCTTCGCACTTCTCCATTCTCAAACGGCGCCTTTGCTACCTCTTCTCTTCCTTTCTGTCTTTGCTCCACTTTTTTTTTCTCTTTCCTTCCTCGTTTGCAGATAAGATATATAGACCTTAATGATAATCATAATAATATTAATATAATAGTAATAAATTGTTCGCGTAAACGGAAACGTCGATGAGAACGCGTCGAATTGGATCGTCCAGAGTGAAATAATTATTCATTCTTCGATTCTTGATTCGTTTGTATTTTTCGTATTCTTGTTGTTTCTTTTTTTTTTTTTATTTAAATCGCGACGCGCTCTTTCACTTTGGCAAGAAAATGTTGGCTATCTCGTCGATCAACGCGCTGTTCCATTTTTCGGCTTTCTTTCATTTTTTGTTTTCTTCTAAACTAATACTGCCGCGTGTTGATTCGACACCGAAAATTCGACATCTCACGAACCGCGCGAATTCTCGACTACGGTCCCAATTCTTCGTGTTCTCCCACTTTGATCCGCGCGATAATTATACATGTAAAAAAAATCGCGCGCTCTCGCATTATTATTATAAACATTATTCTTTAATCGCGAAATTATCATCGTTTTCTTTTTTCATTTGTCGTTTCGTTTGCTTTCTCGTATCTAGCCTCTCTTATGTTTAAACGTACATTCCTTTCGTTCGTATTCGCGTCACGAATACTTCGTGACATTAGTTTCGTCGTTTTCCTCTTAAAAATCGTATCCACCGAACGTAACGGAGCCGAGTGCGCGATTCTCCGCGAAAATACAGAAAACAACGCAAAGCTCTGAGCCGGTTTGTCTCTCGTCGTAAAAGAAGAAATTGTCAATGAAAAAAAAAACAAAAAAAAAGAAACAAGTCGAATATTTGAACGGTAAAGAAAAAATGGCCGAGGCTCGACAGAGTTTTCAAAAAATGAATGATCGGCCGATGAGAAAAATAAAGTCTTGAGAAAACAGTCTTGATTTTGACTAACGGACGAGGAAATTCTTCGCTCCCTAACTGTTGGGGCAGTGGGTAGGAATGGCCGTTATTACAAATAAATCACGTTCTCATCTCGTCCCGAGTAGAATTGCAATCTGCCATTATCGTCGCCTCTCAACTGAAACGTTTACAAAAAATCAAAACACGCCGAGGGCGAACCGACAATAATTTTTTTTCTTTTTTTCCGAAGAAGAATTGGCACATGTGGATATAAAAAAAAATGCTTCGAATCGATTGAAACAATAGAAAACAATTGATCCCGTTCAAGAAAGAAAGAAAAAAAAACGAAGAAAAAAAAGTTGCAACTCTCGAACAGAAAACAGTCAAAAATTATTCGTCGTCTTTCACGCTTCGAGACAAAGAACGCGCACGAACCGTCGACAACAAATTTGCATTATGCTCGAGTTTACATATGGCAATCGAGAATTAGGCATAACAAAAATGAATAACGTAAACGAGAGACGGGGACAAAGTGAGAGGAGGGGGGGGGGGGGCGGGGGTACAGGGCAAAAACGTCATAAAGTTAAAATAAAGTCACAAAGGGAGAGAACCAAAGTCTGCCAAGGAGCAGTAACTTGAAATATTTACAGATCGGTATACGCGGTTCACGCCTCCCCTTTCTCCATTGAAAACTCACACAAAGCGTGTATATGTGTAATATTGCGAGTCGAATTAAAAAATCAAATAATTGTAAATGTGTAAAATTGATCGTTTTGTTATTTTTGTTCTTTCTTCTTGGTTTTTTGTAACTAGGCCCTCTCGCAAAGGGTCAGGGATACGCTGTATTCGCGATTTTGTTGGTACTTTCGTTTCGACGTTTATACCGCAAGAAAAAAACAAAAATTGAAGCGAGATTCGCGCGTACGCGCTCCGAAAATAATGGGGCGAGGGCGGGGTCGGCAGAAAAGAGAGAAAATAGAGGATATATATAAGAAACGACGTGGCCGGAGAAGGCACGTATTCGACCGAGTCCAAACTGTAGCACGGAAGCCATCGTTTTCTACCCGATTGCACGATAAAGTTCTATCTATAGTAAAAATTATCAGTAATAGTAGTGTCTTTGCGTTATTTCCTTAATGCTTATATATCAGTTTGTTGTTTGTTGTTTGTTGTTGTTTATGTTTTTTCTTTTTTTTCATCCTTATCCTCGTTCTTTTGATGCATATACGATACGAATAACATGTTTACGCTATTACCAATGGCTCGTCGTCCGAAAAACCTCGAATCACAGGGCTGTCTTCGTCGACTGCCAGCGAAGAAAAAAAAACATTATATTTCGTTAATTATAAATTTCTATCATTTTTTCGTCGATTAAAAGTAAGCAAAAATGATTTAGTATCTTTCTTGATAATTACCCAAACAGTCCGTGGTGCCGTGGAAAGTAGCCTGTCCTCGTCTCGTGTCGTAATGACTATTGGCAAATTGTGTGAAGCTGTTCGACAATCTTCTATGTCTGACGACGAAATATGCGAGCCCGGCGCCGAGTGCAACGATCAAAAGACAGATCGGTATCGCCACTGTTAGTAATACGTTGGACGTATTTATAATGGAAGTTGCTATGACCGGCCAGGATACATCTACGAAAATAAACACCATTACGACAATAAATACACGATCGTTAATTTTTATCATTTTTTTTTAATAAAAAATGACAAACTCGTTTATCGCGACTTACCCGAAGGATGCTTGACACTAACGACCTCGCTGAGCATACTGCGATATCCTTCGTCAGTGACGAGACGGACCGCGTACGAATAAATAACGTCCTTCTTCGGAGCTCTGTAGACGTAAGGCGGTTGACGACACTGAAATACGTGCGCGACCGTCTCGTTGACGGTACGATCACCCTCGGTTATCAACACCTCGTAATGATAGTTGGTAGTTTTGGCGATACTGTGAGGCAAATCGCGACTTTGCCAGTCGATCACGAAACTGTTGTCCTTGTGCTCGACTTTAACTTGATGAGGTGGCGTTATCGGCGGCGCTATATACATGACCGGTTGACTCGGTATAGCGTCCTCGACATCCGTAGAAACGGTTATTCGATACTCTCCTCCATATTGAATTCCCTTGAACGTGTGTTTTATTATAGTGTCGTTTGTCGGCGGGAATGTAACGGTCATTTGTTTGTTGAGCTTTAATTCGGTAACGGATATCTGTAATATCAAACGTCGGGGGAGTAAATATTAATGAATCATTATTGTTTTGGTCAAAAGAAAAAGAAAATTTAAATCAAGTGACAAAAACAAAGTTAATCTCTAAAATGATTAACGAGAGACTTACCGTGTAATTAATCGGTTCGACGATCATCGGACAGCTCGCGCTCCAAGATACGATAATAGTGTCGTTCTTGTCGGACGGTGTGACTCTGAGTCTCTTGGGCGGTGCTCGTACGTTGTAATAAGTCGGCGCGGTAACTGGTTGACTTAGTGGTCCAGCGCCATAAGAACCTCGCACACCAACCGCGAAAACATACGCCTCGCATGCTTCTAGATCATTGAAAACTGCCGTTAATTTGGTTGTATTGTATTTGGGTGCTTTGAAAAGATCTTGCATATTCAAAGCATAATGCACGGCGTATTGCCATTTGATCTTGCTCGAGCTTTTGGGTGGACGCCAGCTTAATTTCACCGCAGTTTCCGGGAACTTGAGAGAAGCAGCGTATACATTGGGTACAATTGGCAATGGTTGTCCCTTGGTAGTACCAGCAACGATCACGACTTTTCCAACGTAAGTCTTCTTCATCGCGTTTACTTCGAAGGTATACTGAGTCCCGGGAGCGAGTCCTTTCACCTCGAAAGTATTGTCGAGCGTCAGCTGAGTAGGTAACAATGGATAAGGCGATGGATAAGTCGGTCCTCTCGGAGTTACGTGATAACCATCGACGTCCTTCATTTTCTTCCAAGTCAGTAATACAGAGCTATTGGTCGTTTCCAAAACTCGTAATTCTCGTATATCGTCGACGTTCGCCGAACCATCGAAAGTCAGCGTCGCGACGTTGGAAGACGATGATTTGTGTTCGCGATTTTTAGCGATTACCCAGAAAGAATAATTCTTCTCAGCCTCGAACGGTATGTCGATCACCATCGAAGTTTTCTGAACCGAGATTTGCATGGGTGGTATCGGTGGTGTGACGAAACCCTCGTAACCGGTGATCGGACCGTTTGGCTTCAACGGCGGTCTCCACGAGACTTCGACCCTCGTACCGTTTCTCTGTATCGCCGTAACGTTCCACGGTTCCGAGGGTACACCCTCGCCGGTTCTCATCACGAGATACTTGAACGGTGGAAATACCGTGCTCTGTCCTTTGAGCTTGACGTAAACCGTGAGATTGTAAGGTGTGTAAGGCTGAAGTCCGTTAAACTGATACTCGGTATCCTCGATCCAGTTAGTCGCGTTCGTCCATTTTGCGTCCGGTTCGACGAGGGCGTAAGAGGGTAAAAATTCGAAAGTAATGTTCGTCGGTATCGGCATCCACCAGAATAAAAACAAACTGGTCGCGTTTGTCGAGCGTTCGTCCATACCCATTATCATAACTTGATAGACTCGCGAATCGTTCTCGCAATTCGCTTCGTCGAAACCGTCGAAACAGTCCTGTTTACCGTCGCAGTACATGGACAATGCGTGACAACGTGTACCGTCGCAAGGGAAGAATCCAACGTAACAAGACGGCATAGCGACAGTGCTGGGATGTTGATCGTTGTTGCAGCCAAGCTCGTCGCTACGATCCGGACAATCCTCGATACCGTTGCAAATATTGGTTAGAGGAACGCAAGAACCATCGGTACGACACATGAATTGATCGTCTCGACAGCCTACGTGTTTTTTGTCGCAATAAAGCTCGTCCTCGCCCGATTTACAGTCGTCGGTACCGTCGCAGACCCAAGCACCGTCGACGCACTTACCGTCGTAACATTGGAACTGATGATCGCGACAGACTTTCGGTAATTCGGTCGAAATCGGAGCTTCGGAAGTTTCGTCCGCGTTGCCGCAGCCCATCTCGTCGGAAACATCGCCGCAGTCATCGACGCTGTCGCATTTCCACCAATAAGGAACGCATTTTTTATTGTTACACATGAACATCCAATCGTTGCAGGAATTGGTCGGTAGCATCGGTGGCAAAGGTGGCGGTAGAGTGGTAGTTTTACAATTCATCTCGTCCGAGCCGTCTTTGCAATCGGCATCGCCGTCGCATTCCCAAAATTGATAAATACAATGACGATGATGTTCCTTAGCTCCGCATTGGAAGAGCCAAGGCTCGCAGGTCGTATTGCTACAATTCATCTCGTCCGAATTGTCCTCGCAATCGCGCTCGCCGTCGCACTTCCAGTTTCTCGGTATACAAGTCCGATCGCTACGACACGTAATCTCTTCCGATCTACAGGTCATAGGTTGTTGTCCGTTGGTACAGTTTTTCTCGTCCGAGCCGTCGCGACAATCATCCTCACCGTCGCATTGCCAACGATGAGATATGCAACGTCCATTGGCGCACTTAAACTGCAAATCCGTGCAATTCGAGTAAGTACAGTTGAGCTCGTCCCGACCGTCGCGACAATCCCGATCTAAATCGCAAAGCCAATATTTCGGTATACATTTATCCTCGTCGCACTCGAAATTATTCGGGCTGCAGGTCGCCCGATTGCAATGAAGCTCGTCGGTATTGTCGCCGCAGTCGTTGTCCCCGTCGCATTTCCAAAATTCGGGTATACACACGCCATTGCCACAGGCGAATTGATTCGTCGCGCATGTACTCGCGACCCTTGGACACGTAGAATTGTCGAAAGGTCTTACGTTACCTGGACACATACATTTTCCATCGAGCATCTCCATACCATCGGGACAGAGACAAACGTAATTATCGTTCGGCGCGCCGAGACATATGTGCGAGCACAGAGTCGCGTTCGAGCATTTATTCGTGCCGGATTGTACACTGTGAGCAAAAACTTTAAGATCCATGAGACCGGCTAATTGTCCCAAGGTCGTCGTTATTCCAACCCCGTGATCTTTGTCAGCGACGAATATCATCGATTGTTTCCAATCGTCCCAATACATATTATCCTTGAAAACAGCAACGGCGAAAGGATGAGAGACGCGATCGTCGTCGTGGATTATTTTCTTGAAACGTTTGCCCTCGAAATCGGAAGAACCGATATAATCTTCGCGCGCATCGACCCAGTAGATTCTCTCGGCTATGTGATCGATCGTAATGCCATTCGGCCATTCGACGGTGCCTTTCGTGAAGAGACGCTTGATATTCGTTCCATCGAGATTAGCTCGTGACACGGAGGCATTACCAGGCGCCCAGTCGGTCCAGAACATATAACCGAACATAGGATGTACCGCGATACCACGTGGTTTTTGCAAATTATTCGGACCCATTATCGTTCGTCTCATTCTACCGGCGATCGTCAAATCCGTGCGAATAACTTGTATACGCATTTTTACACCGTCGACGAAATAAAGAACGTTCGAGACCCAATCGAGAGCCATACCTTCGATCGAGCTGAGATCCGTCTCGACGAGAATTTCCGGAAAAGCACCAGCAGCGCTATTGAAACATCGACGACCTATCGTATCGTTAACGATATCGGCCCAGTAAAGACATTCGTTCTTGAGATCGAACTCGATCGCTATTACGTTCTTGAGATCCCTTACCGGAAGTCTGACCAACGTGTGATCGCGGAGATTGATACGGGAGATGTGTTCGCGCTGTGCGACGAGCAAAAATTCCGAAACATCGTCCATGGGACAAGGTATCTCGTCGTAAGCCAATTTATTAGCCAAACCGCCGGTACACTCGTCGTCGGCTATTTTTTTGTAGCCTTTCGTACGATTGTAAAATTGTCCGGGTTTGCATTCCGTTGGTACGGCGTAAGGATCGTAATCAAGCATTTTCTTGTCTCTTATGCAATGATAGGGAGCGCCCGAACGAACGAAACCAACGTCGCATTCGTAATCGTTGATGTCGCACTGACAAATCTCGAGTTTCACCGGTCTGTCGTAATTGATACCCGTGTAACAGTTGGTCGTAGCTGCGCGTCTTTCGTACGTCTCTTTACGTCCAAGAATGCAAGCCATTACAGGCTGTTCCGTACTCGTCGGTGACCAAAATTTAAAATCATCCTGTGTACAGTCGCGTTCGAATACTTTGCGAAGATCTACCTTGATTATCAACCATCTGTGTTGATCGGGCATCGAACCGAACATCGTGAATACGGTAGTATTCTCACCCGGTTCCGTCATCAATCCGTAAACTCGCAACATTTCGTCGTGAAATTTGTAAGTTTTCCAGGATTTTCCTTCGTCCGTCGAGTATAACAATTCTTGAGTCTCTCCTCGTGATTTGAAATATTTCACGGCAACGAGAACTCCGCCGTGATCGCCCATGTTGAAGAAATAGAAATCCTTGAGTACCATTTTCCAAGTAAGACCAGCGTCGCGGGAAACGAACAAAGCCGGATGAGCCTTGAAATTCTGTCCTATCACGCCCGTTGCCATTATTATTCCCGGGGCGGAGTCGGAACTCATGATAGATACCGATCGCGTCACAGGATACAGTTGACTGAATTTCTGGCAGAGATGTAGGGAACAATCGTTCGTACAACGAACCCAAAAACCTTCGTGATTCACGGACGGTGCTTTTATCTTCGTCCAGGTTATACCGTGATCGTAAGTTATCAACGAGCCCAAATGTTCCGGACCTATCGAGCCAGCTTTCGGTGTTTGTTTAACCTGCGAGGCTATGTATATTCCTCGCATTCCCTCGACCTTGTAAAGATCCGTAAAAGCTTCGTCAGCCACGTCGCTGCAAGAACAACAATTTTGCCTTTATTTTTTGTTCGTCTCCGATAATTAAATCGACCGATAATTAAATACGAAAACTAACACGTTTCTAATTTCACCGCGAAAACCAATAAGTTGCGATATTCGACGCGAAAACTGGCATGATTCGGCTTCTGCCGCGATAACTGGCATGATTCGGCTTCTGCCGCGATAACTGGCATGTCCGAAATATGCTAGTTTTCGTGGTAAAACCCGAAATATACTAATTTTCGCGGTAAAACCCGAAACATGCTAGTTTTCGCGATAAAACCCGAAATATGCTAATTTTCGCGGTAAAACCCGAAACATGCTAGTTTTCGCGGTAAATATCGAAATGTGTTAGTTTTCGTGGTAAAACCCGAAATATGCTAATTTTCGCGGTAAAACCCGAAACATGCTAGTTTTTTGCGGTAAATATCGAAATGTGTTAGTTTTCGTGGTAAAACCCGAAACATGCTAGTTTTCGCGGTAAATATCGAAATGTGTTAGTTTTCGTGGTAAAACCCGAAACATGCTAGTTTTCGCGGTAAATATCGAAATGTGTTAGTTTTCGTGGTAAAACCAGAAACATACTAGTTTTCGCGCTGATATCAAGGCTTGCTTGTTTTCGTAAGTAATCCGAAACATGCTAGTTTCCGTAAGCAGCGTCGAAATAATCACGTTTGATTCTTATATCATTTTTACTTTACTCACTTTAACCAACTGTCCTTCCACGTCGTGTTGGGAAAGAACGTGAGAATGGATTCGAGCGAAAGAGCGAATCTCATAGTCGTTGGACTTATAGTGTCGAGCATGTAAAGATTGACCTGACTCTCGCCGTGTGCGACAGCGACGAATACACGATTGTTCGAAACATCGGCGATGTGATAATCCCGACGATCGAGCTCCGTGTTGAACTCGGCTTTGATGAAAGATTGATTTTTATACGCTACGTAGAGATCCAAATTCGGTGTCGTACTGTTAGAAGTCTGTGTGAAAAAACAAAACAAAAAAACAAAGAAAAACGATAATAATAAATCGTTACGAAACTGTCTCGCGACGTAATAAATTTATTCCGATAATTAATCAATTATTTTCATTGCAATTTTGAGAAAGAAAGAAGCCTTACCGGATCCTGTTTCTTCGTAGCGAACATCCAGTCGCCTCGGATTTGGAAATCCTCGACGTTCTCGATGACGACTTTGACCTCGCGCTCTTGTTCGTTACTAAACATATTTAATTCCAGCACGGTATTTTTTCCCGATGGCTCGGCTCTCTCTATCAGCAAGTTGTTACGCCGTATATTCGACCAGAAGAATGCTTTTACGTATACGTGAACGAGGGTCCATGTCATTCCGAAATTCTGCGTCATCCAAAGCTACCGAAGAAAACAAAACAAGAAATCGTAAGAATAATAAAATTCTATAAAATCGAAATCAAAATTTATCTCTTCGCGTGACAAAACCCGTTTTATTTACCTCTCCTTTCGGATCGACTTTGTCGAACGCCAAAAACATTCTCGGATTGTTCTCGTGAAAGGCTATCTCGCTCGGATGAAAATCCAAATTAAATCGAGCTATAGTTTTTCCATTGTCAGGCGTCGAGAAAATGACTTTGTGAGCGCTGTCGGCAAATACACACTGCAACGAACGATAAGACAGAAATAAGAATTGATTATAATTACTTCCTCGAACGCTCCGCGACACTTGCGGCGTTTTATGGAACTACAAACGGAATTACAACGTTACCGCAATGTTTTTTCTCGATCGTTTCAAGGACCAACGAATCTTTTAATATCCTTGAACGTTCCAATTTTCTTACTCAAACCTCTTTATCTCCAAGCTGATATAATTAATCTCTGTTTTTCGTTTTTTTTCTTTCTTTCTCTATTAATACGTACAAAAGTGTTGAACTTTGGATGATTGTAGAATTTGTCGAGCTGGGCGTATTCCGGATTTGGGCCATCGGTGATCTTGAAATGCTCGTTCTTGTTCTCGAAAGTATCTCCGTAGTCGTAACTGATGTAAACCGTGCTCGGATTTACCTTTCTCGTCAGTCTCATATCCTGCGATCTCACCGGTATACTGTCTCTCGCCAGACATATTATAACGTTTGATTTCTCACCGACCCAGTGTACCATCAACTGTTGATGCGTGTCGTTGAGAACGTTGACCTGTGAATGTTGGAGAGTTTGCGGTTAATATATAGAAGAGTGAGTTGGAAGAACGAACCGAGAGAGAGAGAGAGAAAGAGACCCCGCATGGAAAACGATCAATCTGAATTGACACGAGAGGCTTTGTGCGGCATACGTATATCGTGTATTACAAGCTGCGGTGAGCCAGGACGCTTCTTTCTCTCTCCTCGATCCGAGGGTGAAGCTTGCGAGCTTTTAGCCTCTCGTTGTCGCGTTGATTCTTTTTTTTCATTTATTTCTTCTCTACATTTCTTTTTTGCATTATTCCATTTATCACCGAACGACTGACTAGACCGAGAACGTTTTTTTTTTTTGGTAATTAGAGATTAACAGATTTTTTTGTTTTCTTTTTGGAGTTTTGCATCGGTGAGTTTGAATTCTTTAGGAGGATGTTAATTTTTTTTTATTTTTGTCGTTCCTAGGTGGTCGTTACGTTTTCGTCGTTCTTCGGATTAGAGGGAACTCGACCGGTTTGGTTTCTTCGAGACTCATCAAACTCGAGAGATAGCTTCTTCTCGCTTCTCGCGTATCTCTCGCTTTATTCCTTTGTGCAACTGATACGTTCCTACCGAATCGGTCAAATGTGCACGAAGATATATATGTGGTTGGGTATATTAACGCTTACGTATATTCAACACAGCGAGCAAAGAGCAGAAGGCGTCTCTATGACTAATAGAAAAGTTTCCGGGAGACTCATCGATTTGCTGTAACTCAATCTCGTCCGACGAGTATTCGATACGACGAACGTGAAACCAACGAGTATAATAAAAATTAAAGAAAAAAGTTGGGAAGCAGAGGTTGATAACAAAAATTGCAAGGCGAAGCGAGAAACAAAAAACAGTTGGGTTAAAAGTAAGAGGGTGGAAAGAGTTTGGACGATTTTAATGGACAGCGAGAAAGTGTTTTTTAAATCTGATGGAAGAATTGTAAGCGAGGCAGCGAGAAAATGAGATAATTGGCCAAAGATGAGAAACGCGAGGAAGAATAGACTATTTTCGTTGATATGACGAAAAGAGAGAGAGAAAACTAATAGCTGAGAATAGTGGGAGTGTAAAAAAATGAGATAATTGGTAAAAGCGAGGAAATGAAACAATTGAAACAATTGATCCATCGAGCCAATTCGGTTACAACCGGCTCGCACCACTTTGACTCTTGGAGAATCGATAGCGCTCTCCGTTATCATATTGTGCAAATAACAAAGACCGACGCAACGTAGCGTCCTTTTTTTTTCATGGATATTTTTTTGTCTTTTCGAGTTTCGTTAGCTTCCTCGAGCCTCGATATTTATCAGGCGGGACATAATCGCTCGGAGCGGCTGATATCCGATAAAGGTTTAGCACACTTGCGTCATCGTCCGAGCAAGAGTTTTAGAACTTGCATATACACGAAGCGCAATTGTAGCCGCTGGGACAGGCTTGAAAAGTTACTCGTTACATATATATCGGGGACTGGCCCATTATGTGGCAATTACCATCGGTAATTCCTTCATCGCTCGCACTGTGCTATGCACAACGACGAAGAATATGAAACGTTGAAATGTCACAATGGAAGCCGAAATAGAATTTTGACAAGTCACCTCGAATCAAGGAGGCATTCAGGTTGTTGCTGAAGAAAGGTTTTTGTCACGATGACAAAAGATAAAGTAGATTGGTCTATATAGCGGAGCGTTTGAAATAGCTCAAAGGGAAAATGAATTTAGGAAGAAGCGTTGAGAGAGTCAAACTCGAAATTACTGTAAATAAAGCGATGTTTAGAAAGTATAAAGCGAGAATTTGGGAAATGTAAATTAGGAACGAGAATAACAATGGCATAAAAACTTTGTCGTAAGTTTGGGATCATTACGAGAGAAAATAAAAGTTGTAAGTTTTTTGTGGAAGAAGGTTAGGAAGAAATAATGTGGAATGATTGTTTTTTGTCAGCGACGTAGTAAGTTGGTGACGATGTGAAACAGTCAACACACTTTTTAAAGCAACGCGAAGACAAAAAAAAGTGAGTAGACGAGTCAATAATGTCTCGGCCTTATCTTACTCGATTTACGACGATAAATTAGCAACGCAAATGAGTGCGCGACAAACAGGGAGAGATAAGCGGGTTCGGACAGATGGGAATCACGAGGAAATTAATCATCGACGCACGGCTGTCTATTTTCATGGGACTATTTATTTGACTTAATGGCAACTGAAAGTCTTACACGAAGGAATAAATCGCAACACTTTGCTAAAAAAAATGTATAGAGAGAGAGAGAGACAGAAAGAGAGAGAGGAGAGAGGGGTGGGCGGTTATTGACACGATAACAACAACAAACGTTCGAAAATATGTTGAGCATTGTGTGTAGTTCGTACACGCATTAAAGAAGTCGGAAGCGCGTCGATCGCAACAATAACGGCCGAAAACGTGATTGGAATAATTTTTTGACAGAACGTATTGAAAAGAATACAACTCGTTCGCGTCTTGCTCGAAAAGTATTTTTCCATCTCCGTCGTAAATGCGAAATTAAAGCCTGACCATATAGTAGTTGCATCTGTCGGAGATGAAGCGTAGTATCTTTATACCGACGCGCTCCAATGACAATAGAAATTTCGAGAAGCCTCGGAGAATGTCATTTCGTCATAATTTTGTTTCTCGATTTAACGGCGATGATGCACACGATCGAAAGATTGGCGATTTAGCGACATTAAGATCCGAAAATTCTTACCTTGGTCGTGATGTTTGGATTGTTATCCGGAAATTCGGGTGCATCTCTTCGTTTTCGCGTGAATGACGTTTCATCGTCGTCGTCGTTCGATACGTCGTTTCTATTGATGACATGCGACTTACCGCGTCCGAAATCACTCTTCTCGGGGCTTATGTGCAATGTTCTCGCTGCATTGCCGTATCTTACACCATAATCACAATTTACTAGTTGCAATAGAATTAAAATAAGCGCGAAGTGATAGAAGCCCGATGTCAACCGGGCGGCCATCTTGTCCAAACTCCAGGCTCGCGCACTGTCCACAAAACATACACAAACGGAGACAATGCACTTCACTATACTAAATCTACACTGCGGTCAAACGACGTGCGATGAACGATTTTAGCATCTATTTCATGCGACTCACTAATACCGTAATAGCGGGCATGCTTTGAATCAAGAGTCTGCAATCAAGTGGGACAAACACACGCGAGAAGTAGGCTATCCGAATGCAAAATACGGACTGATCGCAATCGGCTTCTCTCGCCGTGCAACGCATCCATTGCGCATGATCGTCAGTTTACTACTATACAACGTGTGTGTGAGAGAGAAGGAGGATGGTTGTACTTTTTTCCGTTGTACGCCCGGTATGCAACGCCTGACGCCGCATCGCATTGGTCGATTCTTATTTTTCTTATTTCGATTTCGTTTCTGATTGGCTCTGATCTTCCGGATTTGCACAAATGACTGCTCACTATTGGCCGACGCAACGGAAATCATTCAAGCACATCCAATCAACGATTCTGTTACTACGAAAGCTCGCCAATGAAAAGCACCGATTGGAGAAAACAAAAACAAGACGATTTCCCATCCAATATCCGGTTTTTCTAGAAATCCTGCTATATTCGAATAGGAATAAAAGGCTTCTCTGTACGATATTCTGCTAATCCGATGTGTTGACAACAAAGCTGCCATTATATTCCTTTTTATCAATGATTCATTTAACTTCGTCTCTCGTTCTAGAATATAATAGATTAGAATTCTTCGATTATCTCGCCCGACGAATAATACCCGTCGTCGTCTCTGTATTATACGCATCGAGCAATAAAAGACATCGTTTACCACTGTTTTTTTTCGAGAACGAGTTATTGTCAACGGGAATCCCAATAAACATAAGCGAATACAAGCTACCAAAATAATGGCAAAAAACGACGAGCTAGAACGCCTCGATATAAAGCCGCGAGAGTGCGAGTGACTAACCGCTTTTAATGAGGACCCCTAGATACAATAATAAAAGTATATTAGATAATGGGATCCATTTCCTGATTGTTCGGACGAGGAACCCTCTCTTGTTGCTCACCCTCATCATCATCAGAACCATTTAAGCCTAACATCGCACATCGCGGACCTCGATCACTATAATACATAGCGGAACTCTACACCCGACCGACATACGAACGTGTGTGTGTGTATGAGTCCGTGAATATGCAAACACAATTCTCCATTGAACGAACTAGCTAGGTGGCGCCCTCTCTCCTCAAATCCCTTCGCGTCCTAGATTTTCTTCGCCATCCTTTTGTTTTCTTGAAAAATTCTATTGAATTTCATTACAAACAGGTGATACGATTTCTTCGGCCCACGAAATAGTTTAATGACTTTAGTGTACGTTGGTACAATTTATATGATGCTGTTTGCAAGCTTGTTTAAATCCACTACAGTCGTTCTAATAGATTTTGGGACAATTTTCAAACTTAAATATATATTTTTCAGCTATATATATATATGTATATATATATGCGTGTATGTGTACATATATATGTATATACATATATACATACACAGACACGCGTATCGTTATACACACACGCGCATACACACATACACACACACACACATGTATAGTTACATTTGTGTTTACTTCTTCTTCTTCTTCTTCTTTATCTTCGACACAGCTACGCGATATCCTTATCTATGTTTGATATTTGTAAATATTTGATAAACCTTTCACTTTTTCCAAGCAAACAAAAAATCACTGCTGGATAATCGCCTTTTTTATCTCGACGAAATCCAATTTACAATGGATCACACCGTTAAGGGCTATATTAACATTGATTTCTATTTGTTTAAGTGTTTTTCTTCTTCTTCTTCTTTTTTGTTTGTTTGCCATTTATCGATCACGAGTTTGACCGTGAACGCAGAAAAATTACAGCAACGAGATATCGAACGAGAGCAAGAAATAGTGTATTTGCTTCTTCTTCTTCTTCTTCTTCTTCTTCTTCTTCAAATTACATTGATGAAGTTAGCTTCTGATTTTTGTATTTATTTGTATGCGTGTGTGTGTGTGTACGTGCATGTATGCGTGTGTGTGTGTGTGTGTGTATGTATGTTTAAAGCTATAAAATAACAACGATCCGTCTCGAGAAACTTTTGTCTTCTCAAACTCCATTTTTTTAAAACGGCCATTTTGCGCGTTTATACATTATCCGTATAAAGTAAAAGATTTTAATTCAGCGACATTCAAAGCTCCGCGGCGACGACAGAAAAAATTGCTCGATGAACGAGAATAAACAAATTGATATATATATATATATATATATATACGTTTCGTAGAAATAATCGTGTAATAAAAAATCACATTCACACGCACATTCCCTTTTACGCGCGCTCGTTAATTGCATCCAACGTGAAAACGATTTTTTTGCGGATGTTTTTGTTTTTCTGTTCTTTCTTTTCTTTTTAATTTTTAATTTTTTTTTTATTATTGAGAGGGGGCGTGGGTAGGTACGAGGATGTGTACGAGAGGAAGGCCGTTTTCAAAACGAAAAAGAGCGAGCTATTTAGTTTTACAATTATATATTATCTATAATAATTTTTGTTTGCTTTCCTCTCTCTCTCTCTCTTTCTCTCTCTCTCTCTCATCTCTTATAACTTATTTTATTTCATCTCCTTTCTTCTTCTTCTTCTTCTTCTTGTTTTTTTCTTCTTCTTCTTATTATTATTTTTCTTCTTCTTCTTTTTTTTTGTTTTATATATATATATAAAAAACACAGAGCGATGACATGTCAAATATTTTTTTATGATTTTTGTAATCCTTTTGTTGTTGTTGTTGTTTTTTTTTTATGTTTTCGTTTCTTCTTTTGCTTTCCGTGCGACTCGGATTTTTCGGGAGAGGAGGTGACGACAAACATATTCGCGCGTGTACGTCTGTATCTGTGTGTGTGTGTTTTTACTGCGTGTATGCGTGTTTACGCGTATCTTCGTAAAATTTCTCTTTTATTCAATTAGCGTTTGTCTCTAAATCATGATAATTATTGACGCGTTCGCGTGCGATTATTATTATTATTATTATTATTATTACCGGCTGTGCATCGTCTTTCGGGCATCTCGTGCATTCATATGTACAAGTCCCTGTCGTGCAAATAAGCGCCCTTTTTTAAAAAAAAGAACAATTAAAAAGGGAAAAAATATATAAAATGTAGACGAACATAAAAAACGAAAAAAAAAATCAACTGAATTCGATCGATCCAACCCCTCTCCCGTTCTACATCCGTTCGGTTCTCTTCTGATTTCGAAGTTTCAAAATTCAATATCGCGTGTGTTTTAAGTCGCATTCGCTCGAAATTATATATATATTTTTAATATATTTATATTTATATATATATATATATAATATTCATAGATATAAATTGAGGGAAATACTCAGAAGCGGCAGCGTTTCGTAAACGAAGAGAAAAACGTAAAAAGCATTCGTGTAGGAGTCGGTGAAGTTTCGAAGATTTTCTTCTTTTTTGTTATCTCTCTCTCTCTCTCTCTCTCTCTCTTGATCGAGAGAAACTATTATTGTTTCTTATCGTTCGTTCGTTTTACGTTTGCTTATCGCGATTATTAAAAACGTGGTTGATTTCGCTTTTTTTTGTTTTTTTTTTCTTCTCTTTCTTCTCATTTCTCGTTTATCTCTTATCGTCCTAGATTAAACAGGATTGCGAGTTTATAAATATCGATAAAAAATAACAATCGTGGGATAGCCCGTAATGCTGGACGAGCGAGTAGGAAAAACAAAAGGAAAAGAAAAGAAGAGAAAGAAAATTAAAGCCAAAAACGAATTAATAGAATGGAAAAATAAAACAAAGGCTTTCGAACGAGATGAAATCGTCGTTTGCAACGACCGCGACGCGACCACGTCGTCGTCCTCTTCTTCTCTCGCGCTCGATTAAAGATCGAAAGAACGAAATGAGAGTATATAGTCGCTCGTCGTTACGCCAAAGTGATTTTTTTTCTTTCGCTTTCTTTCGCTCGTTATACTCGAGAATCGTCCGGGAGGAAACTCTGTTTTCTTCTCTGTCTCTCTAACTCTCTCTCTCTATCTCTTTCGTACACCTCGTTATTACAGCATTCGATATCTTTGTTTTTCTTCGTCTTGTTTGTCATCTTCATTTTTTTCCTTCTTCTTCTTTTTCGCTTCAATATGAATTTTTTTCTCCCTCGGGGGCTTTTTGCATCGATAACATTCGTTAAAAGCTATTTAATATAATAAGTCATCCCAGGTGAGCGCCTTCCTTAAAATATATGGCAGTTATTGAAACGCAAACGTTCTTTGTTTGCTCGAGAATTGAGGGATGAACACATTTTTACAAAAGAAACGAAAGAAACTAAAATTGAAACGACAAGAATCCCAGAGACAAAGAAATTACAAATAATAATCGCGTTTCGTGGCTCGTATGTAACGTTTTCATCTCGAATTGTGCGCTTTGCCGTTGGAATTAAGAAAGTGGAAAAAAACATAAATTGAAAATCGATACACTTTGGAGAAACGTGACGATAAATCGGATCGTGGAATTAAAATGAGCGAATACAAATTGGTAAAACGTTCTCGGGGGCGATCGATACAAAGGAAAATAAGATAATAATGACCCTCGTCTGTACAATCATCGTTGCGAGTTCGAAGGGGGAGGAGGGGAGACCAAATAAAACGGTGGGAAAATACGAACGATCGGTAAATATAAGACTGTCCATCCGTGTCCGTCTTCGTTTCGTCGTCCACGA
Source organism: Netelia inedita (assembly GCA_964017225.1). Taxonomy (NCBI): domain Eukaryota; kingdom Metazoa; phylum Arthropoda; class Insecta; order Hymenoptera; family Ichneumonidae; genus Netelia; species Netelia inedita. Next base: position 3,132,074 of record OZ024922.1, on the reverse strand, counting down.
GGAAATTTAATATTTTACACACACAAAAAAATCCCTTGCGATTCACTCACGCTACAAGTTCGTCCTCGTCGCCCGTTACAATTTCCCACCGGCGTAAATTCTTCATTTTCTTCTCGTTTCGATTCGTTCCTCAATTTCCATCGTCAAAGACGAACGCGACGGTTCAAAATTTCGTAATAACAAAAATTTTCATAATTTCGTATTTTTTTTATTTTTATTTTCTCTCGCGCCAACCTGGGACTCGTTCGAATGTTACTTCTTCATTTTCCTCTTTTCTATCTTAGCGAAAACGCGGACAGTCTGAAATACAGCGAAAAGCCAAATTGCTTTCGATCTTTCGGAAGGCTAACTCCCCTCGGTTATTCTCTTTTTTTAGATTTTCGTTCTTTCTCTCTTTTTTCTATTTATTCAATTTCTCTTTCCTCCGTTTCTTTTTATTTTCTTTTTCACTGTCGTCATTCGTACTATCATTTTTGTTCTTTCGTTCGTGTATCGTTGCGCGCGATCACACAAATACACAGACACACACACACACTCACACGTATTTGCACATACACACAGCCAAGCATACGCACATTTAGACAAACGTAACATCTCGCCCCGTAGGCATTTTTCGCGTGATCCACCGTCCGAGAATCCCCCAAAGTCTCCGTTCAATCTGGCTCTCGGCTAAATTCGAGACTCTACGATCTGGATCTTCTATAGTTTCTCATTAGCGTTGCTTTAACCGTGTAGAGCGACGAAATAGAATTTTCCTTTCCTCCCTTTTGCCCCCCTCTCTCTATCCCCCTCCCCCTTTCTTCCCTCCAGCGTTACTCTCTTTTCCATTAAAAATTCTGTTTGCTTTCGTTCGTTTCTTTTCTTTTTGTTTCGTGAAAAAAAATCTCGTGGCGACGCTGATCCATGAACGTGGAGAGGACGTCTCTTCTCGAGGCGTATCTTCACGGCTCCGATTTAGCTGAAAAATGATAAAAAAGCAAAGTGATGATTTTCGTCGCGAACAGATTCGTATAAATTGTACTAGAGACTTCAACGTTCTTTTTTTTCATAAAGCTATGACCAATTGTTAATATTCTGATATAAATATATGTATATGTATGTATTAATACATAAGGGCAATTCGTTCGTGAACTCTTGGTTCTCTAAGTGGGGAAAAAAAAAGAAACAAAACATAAAACGTACATTTTGAGTTGCAAGTGTGTCGAGACGAAATAAAATAAAAAAGGAAGAATCAAATAAAAATTTGGCGAGTCCTAAAAGTGTCGTTTTATAACTGTTTTGCGAAGATTCGTCGATCGTACGGATCTTCGGTGATGTTTATTTTTTTATCTTTTTTCTAACGACGCAGTGTCGTCGGTCGAAAAAAAAAATAATAATAACGGACACATATTCGTGATACGTTGGTTCATGCGAAGTGTACGTGATACGAAATCGGGGAATTGCCGTTTTTAATTTTAATCTGGGTGAATGTGAAGAGCGATTGAAATGTGACGAATGACACGATGTGACGAACGAGTTGGGTGATGGAAAAATAAAATTCTAATATTGGAACGAAGCAGTGATAACGGTGATAGCGGTGTGAGCTAAACAACGACACAACAATACTTGTCGACAACTACGTAACAATTTTACGAACGAGATGTACTGAAATAAAAAATTAAAAGAAACGAATGGAATGGAAAATTAAAAAAAAATAAAAGTAAAGTAAAGTGGCACAAGCACCTAATGATTTTATTTTTTCTCCAGTCGCTCTTGTACGACCGCAAAGCACGACTCTGCTGTATCACACAGTCACGTAGCGTTGCAATTTCAAAGAAGTGAATTGAGAAAAATAAAATGATTAGAAAAAAGGAAAAAAAAACTAAAAGAAAATAAAACGCATCCGCATATCGTTGACGATTAATACGAAATAAAAATAAAATCGATGAATCAGCGACACATAATGGAAACACGTAATGCCAGTCGACGTCGCGTCTCTGCTTTCTCGTCGTCTCGTCGACGAGGACATACGTTTTTGTTTTCTTTTCTTTTTCAAACTTTTGTGACAATATTTTTCTCTTCATACGTCATTCCGCATTCACAATTGGAAAAACATTCCCTCTTTTATCCTCAATACACATATTTATATATATATATATATGTGTGTGTATTTGACTAATATTCGAAAAATTTATATGACAAAGGAACGAAAAAAACGATCTAAATGATAAAATAAAAACGTAAAGAAGATATGAAAATTAAGAGGGACAACAAAATTGGGGGAGGACGTAATTATCGTTGAAATATCGTGCATACTCAGTACGACGGTTAAACGAGCCTAGAATTGTATCGTCTCTGCGACTCACCGCATCTAAATGTTGTTCCAATTGTGTGTACTCATTTCTTTCTTACGTTCATTCGGTACTTTCGCTTTCTACTTTTTGGCTTTTCTAAAAATATATATATATGACAGATGCAGTATGATCGGATGGGAATTTTTTTCTATTTTTTGTTTCTTTTTTTAAATAACGCTTTTAAGGAACCATTCCAGTGTAAAAATTTCAGGACTTTTCTTCTCATTAAAATTAATTTTAATTTATATGAAAACATTTAAACTAAAACGTTAATAAATATTTTTACGTACGACACAAGTCGTTGGAATAAATGGAAAAAAAACATCAAACTGATTATCGAATTTTGCTCGAAAAGAAAAAAGAAGAATCGTGAAAATTAGCTATTTTCAAGCCAACGCTGGAACGGTCCCTTAACTTTGCTCCGATTACGATACGTTGCGAGAATAAAAGAAAGAAGAAAATCGTCGACGACGATAAGCGCATGATTCGAACGTTTCGCTGATAAAGCTCCGTTTCGATATCGGGCGAAAGTCGTCGCAAACGATCATCGCGGTCTTACGTATATCACGATCGTGTTTGCTCTTTCGTTTGTTTTTTTTTCAAATCTAAAATGGCTCGCGATGTCTGGCAGACGAATGACGCATATGACGGAACGAGAAGAAATGATTAATCGGTGCAACGAGCAACATTTATCGACACACTCGTGAATGGGGCTTTTGCGACGAATAATTATTAAAGCGGTTGAAAAAAAAGTCTTTCCTTCTTCACATCGCCAAGTCTTCGTCGAAATTCTTGCAGCTTTTCACCAATTTATGAATCACCCTGGTGGCCAGAGTCTCAACTAAATTTCTCAACTGCCCGAGGCAAATTAAAGTTTCGTAAAAACAGCAGAAAATTCATCGTATTTTTTATCGTTTCGACTACTTTTCATCTCCAGTGAAAAAAGTGGAATTTCGATTAAGAGCGAAATTTAAAAGAAACACTTTTTTTTCGACCGCTCTGATACAAATATGAATATCTAGATATCGACAGAGGGGGGCGGGGGGTGGTTCACTCGTAACAACGATGCAAAATGAACGGAGAGTGAGCGAGAAGAAAATGCGCGGGTTTTGCAAACACGAAGAGATCAAATATTCGTGGAGCCTCTGCAAAAAACAAAAAACGTCGCGTATACCTTTCTTTTTTTTATGATTTTTACAAAAATATCTATTTCTCGTGTGTTGCTCAATGCGGAAAATATCGGAGGATCGTGGGTAACTCACTTTTTCTTGAGTGTGAAGAAACTACGCCGTTTCGTTTCGGCTTGCGTCGGTGCTGGCAGAGTGTGCGCCCTCGAAGATCCCGCGCCGGATGTTCCTTGTGCCGCTTGATTCAATGCCGTTACCCATTCCTGCATCTCGGCGTCGTCCTTAGCCTGGAACAAGAAATCCGCTCCGCCTTGCGTTCTGCGAACAAAAACAAGATATTTTTTTTTCGTTAATTATCGATCGATCGAGGAATTTCGGACTTGGAAATTAATTTAATTAATTACAGATCGAATTTCACGACTCACTTGACTCGGAAGACGTGTTTCTTCTTCGTGTAATCGCTCGCGACGACGATAGTGGCTCCTCTAAGATCCAAGGAAGCCTCGCCCTTGTAGGTCTGTTCGGGCGTTGACTTGTAAGATTTTTGATCCTTGTAAGCGACCAAATTTTGTCCACGGACGACCATGTAAATTTTGTCCCACGATCTGTTAGTCGCTTTCTTCGTCGTGCTCTCCCATTCGTGTTTTCGCACGAGGGTACCCTCGAACTCGTCGTCGCTCGGACTTCTTTGCTCTGCGAAGAGATTTAAAAGCGTTACGAAAAAGAAAAATTTCAAATTAATACATTTTTTCTATTTATTCATTCTCGTCTATCGTTCTAGAAACACGTGAACTAAATTCCTAATCACTTCACCGACGTTCGAGTCGCTTGTCTCGCTCTCCTGTGAAAATTAGTCGTGGAATTAAACAAATATCGTATATAAAGTGAGAAAAAATAAATATATTAACATGCCACGGTTATTGGAACATCTAGAGGCAATTTATTAAAATGCGAACGGTGCGATTGGTTATTTTGTATTTTTTGTTGCGTTCCATTGACCGTGCCCGAACCTCCAGTGCCTGAAATTGAAGATAGAATGGAAAATTGTCGAAATCTAGAAATATTTCACTATCCTCAGTCCACTTAGCAATTCATCGGTTTACTTCCTGTTTAAAAAAAAAAAAGATCACAGGTATCGAAGAGTCCGGTCGAACCGAGTAATTTTTTGTTCGTTTTTTTTCTTTCTTCATAGATCTACGGACTTACCATGAAAACTATGCTCATCGTCGCTCACACCGCTACGATCTAAGCTCGGTGATTTGGCGGATTTTTTCCAACGGAAGCTCCGGAACGGTGATTTGCTGCGACTGCGTTCCTTACGTCTTAACGTACCGGATTCCGAGCCGCTTCCGCCTCTTGGAGCTTTTATCGATCGGTACACAACACACACGTTTTTGTTTTTTTAAAATCAACTACTCGCTACTCAAATGAAAAACGATATTTTACCTCAATCTCATTTCCTTCTCCACCGGAAACCCCAGAAGTGTTTTTTTGTTTTTGTTTTGTTCGTTTATCTTTCTTTTCTTATATATTTTATCACAAATTAAAATTATCCTCGTCGTGCATTTTACGTCTATTTTCATTCTTTTCTTTTCTTTTCTTTGTTTCAGCTTACAACATGCTCATGCGAGAATTCTACGTTCGAGAACTACCAAAAGTCTAAACTACGAAAAATACTTCGGGGAATCAGTTCGGAGAACGAAGATATTTCACAGTTTCTAGACGAGCGGAGAAATATTTTCTCGCTTTTAGCTTGTTTTCGACGAAGGAAAAAAAACGCGTCGAGTGTCAAAAATGACAACGTAATAAAACATCTTTTGGCCAACGTCTCAGATACAAACGTTTTCTGAAAAATTGACGAAAAACTGAATTTTCAAAAAATTGAAAATAGAAATAGTAAATTTTCTGAATCGAAACATTTTTTTTAATCCAAGATGAACGAGACTTGCTGCGAATACGACATTCAACGTTCGTCGGTCGAGAGCGAACGCGCAACGAAAATCGCGAACGAGCCTGAAACTTCACAAATTTTAGAAATTAGGAAACCAGCGCCGAGTTGGTCGGGAGTCGCGATAGACGATTCTAAAATTGTGAATATTTCACTCACCGACTATAAAGGAAAATATCTCGTATTGCTCTTCTATCCTTACGATTTTACTCTTCGTTGCCCGACCGAACTTTTGCAATTCAGCGACCGAGTCAGCGAGTTCGACGCGTTGGGTAAAATATGAAAAAAAATTGTCCAGTTGTCTCTCGCCCGTACGAGAAAAAAAAAAAATTTACAACGCCAACGTGTAGACTAAAATTAAAATTTTTTCCGTTAAAACAAAAAATTGAAGATTGTAAAGTCGTTACGGTCTCGACGGATTCCGAATTCACGCATCTGGCATGGTCGACGACACCACGAAAGCAAGGAGGCCTGGGTGACATGCGTTTAACGATGCTCGCCGACAAAAATCACAAAATCTCCAAAATTTACGGGGTTTACGACTCCTCGATGGGAATTTCTTATCGTGGCTTGTTCGTGATCGACCGTGATGGTATTTTGCGCCACGTGACGATAAACGATAACGGAATATCACGTAACGTCGACGAGGTACTCCGGGTGATCGAGGCATCGCGTTTCGTCGACGAACACGGCGATATTTGTCCCATGGGTCCGAAATCGTTTGCACGAAATCCGAACGCGTCCCACGAAAAATCTAAAGATTATTTCAGCGGAGATTTGACCGATTCGAAGCGTTGACGAACTGTGAAATATCTTCGAACTCTTACAGGAAATCATCGTGATCGATATTTTTTTTTTATAAGGCGATGTGAAAACAAATCTTTGTTTACAAATAATTGTTGTCACGTTGAGAAAAGTCTTAAGATTTCACATCGCCTCGAGGCAAAATAATAGATTATCGAATAGAACACGATGTGGTCACTTACTTGTCGGTGTCGAAGGGACAGAGGCTCGTGATTTCGGGGTTGTCGGTGTAACGGGTCGATTGCCATCTCCGGGTTGGGACAGTCGTGCGGGCTTCTGTGCATGCACTACGCCACACCAATTGCAAATAAATCATGCGTCTCTCTTATCGACGAATTTCCATAAATTTTTTTCTTTTGTTTTTTCGTTCGAATTAAATTAATATTATGCTCGAACCCGAGCGATAGAAATTAAACAAAGATATGATATTTGACGATTTTTTTTTGATGCAATGAGGAATGAACGAATGTTATGGGAGACCCGGATGGACGAAAGCTTAGAGAGGTAAATGAATTTTAACATGCCCGCTTACCTTGTTCTACAGAAAGAGATTTTTGTGCTTCTACATAGATTGCTCCTGGACGAAGCGTGACTTACAGAGTATAAGCTGTGTTTTCTTTTTAAATTAATTAAAGACAAAATAAAGCGTTATTGACTATGAACTAGAAAACGCTTAGTCGGGAAGTAGAGTCAGCACCTGTGGAATTGTGAAATGTTATATCGAATGACGAATTCAGATGTACATGAAGAGAAAAAAAATCCCAATTGGTCCATCACCTGCTGGAAAAACGTACGAACGACTAAAGCGAGACGAATAGCGTGAAAAATAAAAAAAACAACAACGATACAACAAGGACAATAAAATTATAGCGATCGCTATGTCGATACGTATGTGCGAATTTTGTTTCTGCTACTGTGCTCGTCTATGATTATTCGCTGAAAGTTCTATTGTTATTTCACAATTAACCAGAATAATTATAGAGAGAAATAATTAATAATTTAATAAAGTATCTTAATTATGGCTAATGTTAAATTAACGACACAGCGTCAGGGCGAGTGAAAAATCTATGTGAACAAGTGTGATGAGTAAATGGTGGAACGATCTTGTGACATTGAGAAGAAAAAGAACGAGAATAAATATAAATATTGGCAGTGTCCCGCGTTTCACAGTGTAAATTGTTAATAAGAGAAAGAGAGAAGGAGAGAAGATAGATAGAGAGAGAAAAAAAAGAAAACATGTTTCTTTTTCATTTAAATACTTCGAAATCGTAATTTCTACCGAACACTCACCTTCCTTGGGTTTTTCTTGGGATTGCGGTGTTCGTGTAGAAGAAGCCTTGCGCAGTGCCACTGCGATTTGTGCATTCCGTGCCGCGTTTTTTTTTCAGGGTTTGGGCAATTATTGGATTTTGTTTGTTTGTTGTGTTTCAATTCGAGGAAATTAACAGCGGATTGGAGAGATTTTTAAGGAGGTAACGGTCGGTAAGGGATGGCAAAAACAAACGTGCTGTTAGCAATTGTCATGCTTCACCATGAAACCGCGTTTCTCAATATGAAAAAAAGCTCTCGTCAAATTTCTAATTTATGCGAAATCGAATATTAAAATATCGATCGAAGGAAACTTTCTTCGAGAAGAAATTCTACCGATCTCAGTTGGAGCTTGTTAAATTTAGAAAATACTACCAGAACCAACAATATCTTTCGTCTTAGATCGATCGAGGAAGAATATACTTTTGTTTCTTTTTTTAAAATTTTTCTTCTCTTTGTTTTTACGAATGTGCCGTACCCTGACGTGCTTTCGATATGTTTTTACGGGCACGCAATATTAAATTCTCGTAATACTGGTATTGTTGATTAACATGATGATTCTTACCATGAGAATCCTCTTCTCCGCGATCTCCGCTCGTTACACCGTCGGCTTCGGCTCTGCGATAAATAAAATACGATAATATTGAGATTTTCAGAAAAATAGTAATTTATATCTCGTATGAACCGATAGTCGTGCCTTGGATATTTTTATTTTACTCAGGACATTACCGTTCGCTAGGTGGTTCGTCCGGACTTGTGACCGGTGTTGCTTTCGCCTGTCGTGCTGCTTCGGCAGCTGCTGCCTCTTCCTCCTTGCGTCTCTTCTCCTCTTCCTGTTCCTGCTCTCGCCTCTTCAGTTCCTTCAGCTCGTACTACAATTACACAATTCGTTCTTACACATCGTCTCGTTTACTCCGTATCGAGTTTAAACTGAACAATAATACGAGCAAAAAAATTAATGTAAATTGCTGAATCAACCAAATTTGCGTTTACAAACGTTCAAAGCAATCGTTCGATTGTCAGAAAGAAAATGTTACGCCGCGAAATTAATTTTGCTCCAGATTCGATCGATTCAATAGCTTTTTCCTTAGAACGAGTGCGTGAAAAGAAATTTGCGATAATTTCCGGTATCGGATCGTTTTTATCCAAGCTATTGCGAAAATCGCACGTGCAAATCTCGACTCACCTTTCTACCGTACACTCTCGAGGATAAATTTTCTAAACTGGAAATGGACGCTACGGGAGAGTCTGAGGAGGGATACGTTCTCGTTAATAATGCGTCCGTGCAATCGTCGTTCGTATCGTCCGAATCCGGAAGATCGTCGGTCAGAGCTTGAATCTGATTCTTCAATCTTCTGATATTAAAAATGGAATTTTCAAGATTCAACGTACCCCGTGAGCCAAAAACTAACTCGTCCTCGTCTCGTTTTTCGTCTATTCGACAATTCGACTCGTCCTCGTGTTTTATAAAATCCTGAACGTAACGATACTTTCCACGTTCGAAATCTTTTCGTGCAGCCAAATCGTTTCGAGAACTAGAAGAATTCGAATCGTCGCTAGATTCTCCCGGTGTTTCATAATTATGACATTTTTTAAATCGCGAATTTTCGTATTCACTATCTTTCGATCGTGGCAAACGAGCGCTTATCGTGTTGATACGACGCAAATTTTTTATATCGTCGAGAAAAACCGAATCGTCGTCGAATAAATTCTCGAAATTATCGCGACTCGGACTCGTTGGTTCGACGCTCGAGCTGTGTGAATTTCTCCAGTCCGAGTTCCACAAAAATGAACCGTGTCTCTTGGTTTTTTTCGCTCTGTCGTCGAGAGAATTGGGATAATGAATTTTCGTACCGGTCGATGTGAATTCTCGTCTGTATTTTCGTCTTGGTTTGTAAAAACGATCGGAATCGAGAATTATTTGACGTACTACGCTATCTTGAGGACGTAAATGTTTGGTTGGATTAGCGAGAGTTATCGTTTGGGAACAAGGAGGATATTCGGGTGTGTAAGAGATTATTTGTTTGAATTCCAGCACCGGCATGCCCAACGTGAAGTCACTACCGAGCACCTTCTCGGACTACGAGGATCACAAAAACGTGTGCGAGTACAAGTCGTGAAGGTACCATGCAAAACATACAAAGGATTAATGCAACGAAATACACCAGACGATAGCGTTAAGCATTTTTCAAACACCAAAACCACCAAGTTACGATACAATTTTTCTTTTCGTGAATATGCAAAAATTGCATCTGCCGAAAAAATTATCGTTTCACTTACCGTGGTGAGTCGTTCCAAGGCACTGAATCTCTCCTCTTGTGCAGCTGCCGATTTCTCGAACGCTTCGTGCTTTTTAATCAGATTTTCAACCTCGTCGATAGTGAGCTGTAAATAATCGAGAGTTTATAAATAAATTTTCCTCTCTAGAACAATTTTTTACATTTTTTTCTACGATGATGAATATTTGCCAATACTTACACCAAGTTCTTGGCTCATGAGATATGGTTCTTGGGCAATAAGCCATGCTTCTGCGACTGCCGCGTCTCGGGCAAATTGATAGACTTCCAGAACTGTGACGAATAAAAACAATTTTTTAGTAATATTCTCGTTGTCTCGATTAAACAAATATCCAAAGAAAAATGTAAAGGAAGATGAACTTACTCAACTGTAGATTCTCCCAGCGTTCTTCCCATCGATGGAGAAGGGCATTTCTGTGATCCGTGAGCGCTGACAATTTTTCCTTTATCTGAGTGCTGGCGTAATGATTCCTCGACAAAAGATCTTTGCCAAGATTGATGCAAGCCAAAAGATTGTCCTCTCTCGTGTCGATCTCCGCCTTCAAGCTCTGATGATTGTTCATGAGTAACTCGACACCCGAGACATCTCGTGGTTTTTCCGAAGTGTTCATCTGTCTAACGACGTCGTCCATCCAAATCATGAGAGTTCTGACCATATTGAAGAATCTAAAAAGATCACCGGTATCTTCGAGCTTCGCTTTTCTTCCCTCGCACAAAGCCTGAAGATTGTTCCACGCTGCGACGACTTCTGCTTCGCGATTCGTAATCTCGCTCGCTTTTTCGCCCGCGTAACTGGCCTGTAGTTTCGCCGATTCTTCCTGTATCTGAGTTACTTGATTCTGCAACGTCGACAGATCCTGAATGAAGTTTCCGTGTTTACGCTGAAGCGCGGAAACGGAGCCAGCGTCGCGTCCAAGCTCGTCCGACATGGCGTTCTGTTTCTCGAGTATACGTCCAAGTACGTCTTTGCAATCGTGAAAGAATTTGTGCAATTCTCGACTGGCCGCCAACATCTGAGTACGAGTCTCGATGAGCTCGAGAAGATCCTGCCAGACTTCGTTGAGTCCGTCCTTCCATTCGGCGATCGTAGCAGCATCGGAGTGTCCGGTAGCGATGAGAGAATCGGCGATACCGTTGACCGCGGCTACTCTCTCCGAACCGATCGTCTCGGTGTCGCGAGCGAATTCCTTGAATCTCTCCCACAGCAGTGTGACGTGATCGTAATCCTGTCCAAGCTCTTGACTACCCGCGACTAATTCTCTCTCGGCGATCCATTGCTCGAGATCGTCGACCTCGCGATTCAGCATGAAGAGCTGAAGGGCCTCGTCGAGTTTAGCTCGTCTCTCACCGGCAAGATCCTTGAGGCCGGCGTACAATTTATCGACCTGTGACTGTTTAACGGCGATCTGATCGGCTAGAGGATGTTGATCGTTGATCAATTGTCTCGAGGTCTCGCCAAGCTGACGTATCGTCTCGGCGTAATCCTCGACAGCGTTCTCCAACGATTCGTGTTTCTTCATGAGATTCTGAGCGGATATCTCGTCCTTGCCACGATCCTCGACCATCATGTAAAGCTCCTGTTCGCTCATCCACGATTCAGCCTCGGTCGAATCGAAGAAGTACTGCTGAGCTTTTTCGTTCTGCAGCAACATTTTGTTTCTCTCGTCGACAGCGTCGTTGAGCTCGCGCCATTTCTCGGATAATTCGGAGATCAAGCGTGTAAATTCTTCACTCGCCTCGTGTCCCTCGTCTATCAATTTTTGTCCATTGTCACAGACGAGATTGATACGAGGCTCGTGATTCTCTATCTCCGTTCTCAACGATTGATTCTTCTTCTTCAACATGTGAACGTTGAACAGAGAATTTCCGTACTCGTTGCTCGTAGCTTGTGGCATCTTTTCCGCCACCCATAGTTTCTCGTCCTCGACGTCGCGACGAAATTGGAAAGCTTCCTTCTTCTTCTCGAGCTGACGCTGACGATCGACCAGCGGTTCTTTCAGTTGGGCGAAACGTTGCGCCACCTTCTCTTTCTTGAAGGTAATCTCCTCCATTTTGCCATCGGGCGCGGTGCGTTGAAGATGCTCCGCCTGTTTATCGAGTTCGGTCACTTGGCGCGCTTTAACCGCCATCTGCGTCTCGATCATCTGTTGCTTCTGCATGAGAATATTCACCGAGGCGAGATCCGAGCCGGTGTCGGTGCTCTCGATCTGTTTCTCCAGTTCGTTCATCCACGAGTCGATATCGTCGCAAGTCTGGTGTATCAATACCTCGCGATTAGCGTCGAAAAGACGCTCACCCTTGTCGTGCGTCGTCGTCTCGAGTTCCTCGAATTGATCGGCGAGTTCGAGAACTTTGGGAGTGATGACTTCGGTCAATTCGGGCTTTTGTGCGATGAGTTCGTCAGCCGCTTGTTGCAACTGTTGCAGACGATCTTTGTTGCTCGCGATCTCAGCCTCGAAGGCCTGATGACGAGTCCACTTGCTGTGCACCGTCTTCGCGCTACGATAAGTCTCGTCCTGTGCCGTGATGTGTTTCTCCTGCACCCATTCGCCCAATTCCTCGCAATCCTGCAAGAACATCTGCAACTGTAGCTGATCCTTGAGTTTTTCCATCAATTGATTCGCTTTCTCGCGATTCACGTTACGTCTCTCGCTAATATTCTCCGCCTTTTTCTTGACCTTCTCCGTAGCGAAGTGTCCCTCGTCGACGAGTCTACCGGCAAACTGTACGACGGAATTGATCTTCTCGTCGTTTGCGTCCATTGTCGTCATGAAAGCCTCGTGACGCTTTATAAGATTCTCGGCCTGTTCGAAATTCGTCGGTGTCTCGTCCTTGGCGAGAATGTGCTCCTGCTGAGACAGAAGAACCTCGGCCTGTCTCGCGTCACGATCGAATACTTGAAGATTCAGAGAATTCGAGAGTAAATTCTGTCTATTGGCCCACATTTGATGCAATTCTTCCCAGCCCATTTTCAGAGCGTTGAGTCTCTCGCGCAGGAACATGTACTGAGTATCACCGTCGCCAGCCTCGGTGGTCAAACGTTCACCGTACTCCATCATCTTCTGATAATCGTCGGTATAATTGTCGATCTCCTCCTTGATATTCTGATGCTGAGTGAGTAGCTTCTCCGCATCGGCGAGACTGGTCGGTGTGTCCTCACTGGCGACATCCGTCTGCGTCTTCGTCAGCCATGCCTGGAAGTGATCAAGGTCGCGAAGGAATCTGTGCAAATCACCAGCTTCCTCGAGCTTAGCGTCGCGTTCCTTCAGCATCTGCGTCAATTGTTCCCAGATCATGTGAATCTGGGTTATTCTCTCGCGTATCAGAGCCGCCTCCTCGGGATGTTCGTGCTCGATCATCTGCGCCTCTTTCTCAAGAGCATCGAGCTTCGCTTGTATAGCCGCGAGATCGCGCTCCATGCCACTGAGACGACGCTGAAGCGTCATCACTCCGGTGAGATCCATCTCGAGGCTGTCGGTCTGTTGAAGTATACGCTTCTTGTCCTCGATCCAGGAAACTGTCTCGCGACACTCGATATGGAAAGTTTGAACTCCGTGAGCCGAGTTCAGGGCTTCTCTCTTGCCCTCGGCTTTCTCTCGTAGCTCGGCCCATTTCTGATTGAGTTCGTTCTGTCGCGAGACGATCTCCTCGGAATTCGGATGCTCGACGTGTAATAATTGACGCGCGAGCTGATTAACGACAGCGACTCTAGACGCGTTCGCGTTCATCTCCTTCTCGAAACCGTCGTAACGATGCTTCATTATCTCGACGTCCTCGATATCCTTCGCGGGTACCATAGTGTCGAGCATACGATTTTTCTCGCCGATCCATTGTTCGACACCGTCCGACTCGCTGAATAGCTTGTACAACGAGAGAGCGTCGAGCAATCTCTGTTTGCGTAATTTAGCGAGTTCGAGCAATTCCTTGTAGCGCGAATCGATCGAAGCGAGTCTCTCGAGAACCTCGGCGGATTTCGAGTCTTGTTCGCCGAGGACCGAGGCCTGTTGGTGCAACTGTTCGATCGTAGCGGCGTAATTCTTGAGCTCGTCGGTAACGTCCTTGTGCTTCTTGAGCAAAGATTGAACATTGGCTTCGTCGCGTCCAACGTCCTCGGATGAAACGAGTCGGACCGTGTCCAACATCCAGATGTCGATGTCGTCGGCATCGGCGAATAACTGATGATAATCTACGGCTTCCTCGAGACGCTTGCGACGGAAAGCAGCGAGATCGAGAAGATGATTCCACATACCGAGAATCTCCTCGAGTCTCTCTTGAATACGATCGGAGCCAAAGTGTTGTTGACGAACGAGCTCGTCACCTACCGCGGCGACGGACATTAGTTGAGGCTCGTGCGATTGAATTTCGTTCTCGAGGGCTTTGTGCTTCGAGAGCAAGAGATTGATCGTCGTTAGATCGTGACCGATATCGCCAGTTGACACGATTTGCTCTTTCTCCTTTATCCAATTCTCCTCGTCGGCCATGTCCCAGTAGAATTGCCAGAGTTGACGCGATTCCTCGAGTCTGGCGCGTCTCTCGACCGCGAGACGCACGAGCTCGGCATAAGCGTCCTCGAGCTGCTGTACGCGTTCGACTATTATCGTCGGGTCGCAGGGACGATAACCCTCGCCCTGTTCCAAGAATTTCTGACTCTGCTGTACTACCGCCTTGACACGCTCGCCAAGAACGTTTATATCCGCCTCGACGAGAGAATGTTTCTGCAATAGATCCTCGACACCCATGAGATGTTTGCCGTAATCGTCGGTCAACAGACGCATCTTGATCTCCTCCATACTGTCGAGAATGTAAAGCATCTCTTGGAAGTTTTGTTGCAACTGCAACGAGAGTTCGAGTCTCAAACGACGAGCGCGAAGTAACTCGAGGAGATAATTCCAGAGGCGAAGAACATTGTCCTTGCGATCGTTTATCCTCTCGATATCGTGATAACTCTCGGCCTCGAGCTCTTGGGAAACAGCCATTACAGCTTGTACACGCTCCTCGTACGCGAATATGTCGGTCTCGATAGCCTCGTGCTTCTTAGCCGCAGCTTCGACAGCCGCGAGATCGAAACCAAAATTGTCCTGTGATACGAGACGTTGATTCTCGGACAGCCAAGTCTCGCGCATACTTGCTTTTCTATTGAAACGAGCTGCCAATTGTTCGAGCTTCTCCTGGCGTATGAGTTCCTCGCGTAGAGCCAATTCTCTCTCGTGCTCGGCTTTCTCGAGTCTCTCCCAGGCTTTGTTTATGTCCGAGATCATTTTGCCCTCTTTCGGTGTGTAAGGCTTCTGATTGTTCGCTCGCATCTTCGACTGCAGTGTGAATAAAAGTACCTCGAGATTACCCTTTTCCACGAATTTCGGTGGTTTCTCGATCGTTCGATAATTCGAGAATTGCGAAAGTTGCGATTGCACGCCGACGAGAGAATTGGCGAAACGACGATCGCCGAGTGCCTCGATCGTTCCCTCGATCCAACGCAATAAATCGCTCGTCAGACTCTCGTACTCGTGTATCATACGGTCGTTCTCCATCGCGATACCGACGACTTTGCCGATTCTCTTGCCGTGCACGGTCTCTTGTTTCATCTTCGAGAAATAATGATAATACGTGACGACGTACGTTATGATAGATTTTTCATCGGGATGATCGACGAATATGTCCTCGGCGTCGAGGAGTTTCGTAAGACTGAGCTTGTCCTCGGCAACGTTGAAAGCGTTATTTAGATTGTAGATCGCGTTTGATTTTGACAATCTGTCGAACTGTATGAGATCCGGACGATGTTTGTGTATTATCGCGTTGAAAGCTAAACCATCGCGCCACGATGTCGTGAAATTTCTCACGTTTACATTGTGATAACCTGCGGTTTTCATCTGACACCAGAGCAACAGTGCGTCTTTCGCCGATTTTGTCTCTTGATTGTCAGTTTCCTCGATCGTTATGTCTTGAATTTGGAAACGAAGGATTATCGTCCATATCAGACCGAGACTGAGACGTGGATTGCCGTCGACGATGTCGTGAGAACCCATGTTCTCGAGATGAACTCGCTGCTCGCGTAAAAATTGCAACGCTTTCTCCGCGTTCTCCAGACAATGAATACGCATTTTGCCTTTCGTAGGACGTGGCAAACGCTCGCCGGACAGAATCTCCAGTAGCTTTATCAACATCTTGCCGTCGCGAAGATCCACGTAGAGATCCCCGATGCGACACGAGCAACGGACCAAGTGTGAATTTACCCATTTTTGAAAAGTTTTCTTTTGCACGGATTCACGCTCACCTTGAAAAATAAAAACAATTATTAGATACCTCGTAAAAAAGGTTTAAAATCGTTTTTTTGCATTTAATAAGTCATTGGAATAAAAGGAAAAGAAATCGGACTGATTATTAAATATTATTCAAAAAATAAAACAAATCATGAAAATCAGGAATTTTTAAGCCAGTGATACTGAAATAATTCCTTAAGGAAATCGTTGATTTCACCTCGAAGGTCCAATACCACTTTGTCGTAATAATCCTCGAGGGAATCGTGTATGGATATTCGATTGCTCATTATTCTATTCCCACGATAAAAAATAATATAAATTCGACTCCCTCGCTATTCCACGAATATCGGGAATAATCACGTGCCAAGTGGCAACAAACACTGGCTTTTCGCAGAATGAAAATTTCGCGGAAGCGAGAACTTGGCTCATGGATCTCTCGTCTATGTACTGTTTATCATTTATGATTTTATTTTTATTAACAGAAAACTCGTGAATTCGCCCGCGCGTTACGTTGGAAGAAAAATCGTGCGACCGTGACACGAGCAACGAAGGAATATTAGCGACTGATACAAAAAGTATTTTTTTCTTTTTTTTCAACGGTTGTGCAAGCCGATAGACCGAGGACTGAGAAGAGATAAGCCATATCGATGGATGTGGTCGTAGATTTCCTCCCAACTTTGCGTTCCATTTTCCATTCAACGTCTCGTTGTTTCTCGCGTCACGATTCTCTCGAGATTGGAAATCGGTGAGAAACGTACCGGCAAGAGCCTTGATTCTCGAACGCTCGAAGAGCCTCGAGCTTGAGTTTCCTCCATCGTATTCGTACTCCTCGACGATGTCCTGTTGAAACGCAGGATCCCAGCCCGTACGAACCACTGAGATGTCGGTCGTCATTTTGTCGTTCGGACCAACAGCTCAATTTTTTTGTTTACCCCTCTCAAGGGCGCTCCTGAAACAAACGTAAGAACAATACGTAAGTTAAGTTTTCTTCATAAAATTATTTCCATTAACGTACACTTATCAATCGTTTCTATTTCATTTTATCGGATTTGTGATAAATAACAGGTGATAACGACGGTATCCAAACAGTTTTTAATAGAAACAACATTTCGTATTTTTCTCAATCATTCGTTTTCTATGAAAAATTAAATACTTCGATAAATATTGGCAAACTTCTTTTCTCCAGTTTGTCCCGAAAATTGTTAAGATTCATTTTCATAGATAACAAACTCGTCAACGTTTCCAACCG
The DNA here is from genome assembly GCA_964017225.1 of Netelia inedita. Classification (NCBI taxonomy): domain Eukaryota; kingdom Metazoa; phylum Arthropoda; class Insecta; order Hymenoptera; family Ichneumonidae; genus Netelia; species Netelia inedita. The sequence goes on along the minus strand of OZ024922.1, from coordinate 3,114,751 downwards.
GTGATTAATTTAATTCTACGTATCGATAGAATTTTATAAAATTGTAGAGACTCGTAATTCTCTGGTGAAAAAAAACATGGCAAGCTTTGTGGACTCGGTTAAATTCGCATCTTCGTTAAATACGAACAATCTCGACGACCTTGAACCTCTCGACTATGCATACAAAGATTGGAGACTATATCTACGAACACCGTCATCTCCAAATTTGAAAATCAAATTCCCTACGGCGTGAAACGTCCGGAGAGTCGTTTAGAACCGCTACTAAGTATTTAAACACCTGCGTTGCGTAACGAACGCATATCCGCCGACGCATTATTTTTCTTCCACGTGAATTATTCAATGACTACTGCACGACGCTATTCGTGAGTAAGAATTTATTTATAGAGCTCTCGCTATCGGGCAAATAGAAAATGTAACAGAATTAGGCAAAAAAAAAAAAGAAAAGAAAAAAGGGAGAGAGAGAGAAGAAAAAAAGAAATAGCGTTCGAGCGTATGTTTGATGAGTGGAACGTGGCTTAATAAGAAGTGACGGCAGCTTGGGTAGCGAGTGCCAGTGTACTGTAAATGAAAGGAAATTATTTTACGAGCCGCGTTACCTAAGCTTACTATGTAGTGTTATAGTAGCGGCGATTTGCGTGGGCTTACAGCACACACGAAGAGGCATCATCGCCTTGAATTACGTCACTCGCATGATATCACTGATACTAAATATCTATAGGTATAATGATATAAATATCAACGTATACGAGGCTCTCCGTGTATTTTCGACCAGAGCGAAAGTCCGAAAGCGTCCGAATCGGTTCAAACTTGGCAAAATGTTTCTGTTTGTTGAAAAAAATGTATATGAATTTTTTTAATTCGTTACTGCGAGACTAGAGTCATACTCGAGGGAAATTTAGAATTTTTAGACTGGAAATCTTCGATTAAAAATGTGTAAAAAATTACAAACGATTTGAGATAGCGATGAGAATATTTTGCGAAATATGAAGGAATTTTGAGAGTGGAAATTTAAGCAAAGTCGATTTTACATTAAATGCCTTGTATATATTTTAGCTCGTCGAGTAGACGAACGTTGAGCCTTTTAAAGAATAAACAGCCTTCTCGAAGCCATTCGGAATGATCGAACACCTGCCAAGTATCGTTCGAACTTTCCTATTTCGCGAGTGAAACGAAAAACAAATATTCATCGACATTCGTAAAGTTTGGATGAATAATTCTTCCTCGCGCGATACGAACGTCTTCGAGTCTTCGCGAAGAGCATCGTCGATCTTCGCCCACGTATTCGTTTCCTCCGAGCGAAAAAAGCGAAGAGACGCGGATATTGAATAAAAATGAAAAATATTCGTTCTCGCGGAACGAACGAGTCGGGATGCACCGGGCGAGTGGAACGAAACGGGCAACGTCGAATGAGAAGAAAAAAAAGAAAACGCTCGATCTCAAGGAAAACCACAGAGTCTCGCTCGTACGTGGCCAATATGGGAAACGACCGGAGGCTCGCAAACGGCATTTCGCTCGACGAAAATGGAGAGAAACGTTTTCCAAGAAAGAATATATTTCTCTCGACTCGAGTAAGACGAGAAAACTCGGCTCTAGAAGTGAAAAATAATAATTCACCGATCTCCTCGACGATCCTCTATCGTCGGTTTAAAAAAAATTCACGTGGGCGCGTTCGTTGTCTTTCGGCCGGATAATAAACGCGACGAAAAGAATCAACGTAGCGAGATGATGAGAAGAAAAAAAAAGGTGCGAAGATCGGACGACCAATCGAGGCCAAAAGCGTGCGAGAAAAATCGTTCGTCGATGTTTACTCTCGTTACTCTCGCTCTATAATGCACTCCTTAGTCGAGGTTGGGCCACACGTGGCGGGTGTGTTACGTGTGTCGAGAATTATCCACGTCCTGGATTAAGCTCGTTAATCGAGTCTATCAACAATCGGATTACGATGCTGAAAGTCTTTCGTTGTACGATCGTCAACGCAAGCCTCGTGGCCGACACGGAGAGCTCGCGATGGAGAACGATCTTGTATTAGAATCTGCAATATAATAAAACGAAATTAATCGTAATTTAGTTAATCCCGAAAAATCGACGAAATTAAGCAAATTAAATAATAATTACTCTTCTTGAATTACCCAATGATGTCTATCTAAAAAAAACGTAACTCTTAGAATCAAGCGATTTATAGGGGAAAAAAAACTAAATAAATAAAATTCCAATTTTTCTAGAAAAATAAAATATTTAGGTACGTTTTTGTTTTTCAACGTTGAATTAATTTTGGGTCGAAAGACTTTTAGACTACGTGTAAAAGGAAAAACGAGCCTATAGGAGGAATGAATGGCATTCTTAAGAGTCTGGCAGCCACTTGACGTTGAATTTAGAGCAATTACGCAAGTGGCGTCATATTCTCGAATGCAAGTAGTAACGGCAAACGGGGCGGTGAGCCGGTTCGGAAAAATTCAAGTATCATCGTCGATTGACGCCGACGATAATCTTGCTCACCGCTAAGACAGTGCACTGTCGAGAAGATAGGCGCGGTCCCGAAGAGAATACGGTGGGAGGAACGTTTTACAGAATGTTATGAATCACGATGTGAATGACCATCGAGTTTAATCGCGCACAGGGGGTTCAAGTTTACGTCGCGGTCTTTGGTTTCGCTCGACGCAAGACGAGAGGACTACCTCCTTCTCGAGCGACTCTAACGGTTACGTGGCGAAGGATGACGAGAGCTCGAAAAGATAACGAAAGAAGAAAAACGACTGGAGGAAAGATTCAACCGTGAAATCGGAGAACGTCGAGGAGAAAGAATGGAAAATTGTAACGCGAGATAGCGTCGCCAGCGTGACAAACTGGTCGTTCCACGTTCGTCCAGTCTCGGACAACGATGAATATATCGAACGATTTTATGTCTCGAACCGCAAAATGCGGTAAGAAGTCACGATATTTGTATTGTAGTTTTAAATAGAGAGAGAGAGAGAGAGAGGAGGAGGAGAATTCGAACCTGTGGGTGGACGAGCTTTCAGACCTGTGGCAGTGAAAAGGCGAGAATTCTCTGCTCCTCAACGTGAGAAAACAATGACCCCTTTGTCGATCGAATTCAATAGAGAGTTAAACTAGGACATGGAAGTAAATAGAATTGAGAAAATGAAGATGATCTTGACAAGAGCGAAATTATCGATCGAGTTTTTTCAATAAAAAGATTTTATTCTCGTGGAAATGAAGTATTTTTTAATCCATAACAATTTTGAGAAGTTCTCGGTTCAGGAAAATTTTCCTGATTGCTAGTTTCTCGGGAATTCAAGAGCGCGAGCTTTCGTAGACGGTTCAAAGAGCGTTTTGTACAAAGAAATCGTTCTAAAGTCGTTTCATGAATAATTGGTGAGAATGCGGAGATTTAAAAAAAATATCGTCTTCGGAGATGTTTCGAGGACGTTTGTCGTTCAAGAAAATAGACTATTATTCGAGATAAAAGGGATTTCGTCGGGAAAGACTTGAGAAAGAATGCGCTAATGAAACGAGAATTTGTAACGACGATCTCGCGTACTTTAAGACTTTCTTAAAATTTCGACTGACGAAAGAACTTAAAGCAAGAATTTAATGTTAAAAAAACCTCGCAATTTGTCAATTAATCTCACGATTCTCGTTGAAACTTCTCGAGCTTCGACTCTTTGTTTATTTGAAACATGCTCGAGCGCTCGTTAATATCTCAAAAAAAAAACATCTTGTTTTCACCAACGGAAAAAAAGTGGAGTTTCCTTTAGGAAGAAACAAGGGAAAAACTAGGGAAGTGTGTACGAGAAATTGTAACGAGAGAGAGAGAGAGAGAGAGAGAGAGAGAGAAAAAGAAAATGTATGAACGTGATTTTCCAAGGTAAGAGAGAAAGAGAGAAGGAGACTTTCACGCACACAGGACAACTATTGATTTTCCGATGCAGTCAACGCGGCGCCGGTTTCATAGCCACGAGGAGGCGCGCGTCCACCTCACCCAACGCCTACATAGCCTGTACTACCACCACTGCTGTTTTGCCGCTGTTGAAAATACGTTGTACAAGAACAACGTCCCCAGGCAGAAAACAAGCGAAGGTAAACTCGACGACGAGCGATGCTTCGCCCTGAGACTCTAACAGACGTTCTCCCTGGAACGATGACAAAAATACGATGAGAAGAAAAAGAGATTTCTCGCCCAACGAGTGTTACGATCAGAAAAATCTCGATAAAAACAAAAACGAGGAAAATAAAAATTCGTAATTTGGAGAAATTTTTAATTTTCGTTTGAGATTGCGATCGTTGTTAAAATCGAACGATTTAACTTACCGGTCGAATGGTTTCGAGAGATAAGAATTGGAAGCGAATCGAGACTCGTCGAGTCTTTTTTTTCCTTCTAATTTCTCGACTGGATGAAAAAATTAAATATTTCGTTTATCCTGAGGTATTTCTCGGTTATTCGAGCTCGAGTTTTTTGCAAGACCTCGCGCGACGAAAATCGATCGAGAAATAAAGAATTCTAAGAACCCTCGAGATAACCAGAGTCTTCGAGTGCTCTTCTCGGGTTTACTTTAGCCAACTTGGGCCAATGGGGAGAAGAAAGCCTTAGGAAAGTCACGGGAGAAGAAGAGAGTCCGAACGACGAGTCGAAAAATCTTGAGACGACAATGGCGACGTAGGTACGAGCGGAAATTAGGGTCGTATCATGGCCAAAGGTCAATTCCTCGTCATTCTTCCTTCTTAGTTCGCGCTCTTCGTCGAAAAAAACGTGCTTCGAAACGTTAAACGACCTCATCCTTAACGCCTCTTGTCCTCGATTGTCTTCCTCGCATCCTTGCCTTTCCTCGAGCTTCTCGCGAATGACAAAAAACCGCTGGTGATCTGCAAAGAGCAATAATTAAGTCGAGGCTTCGTAATTTGAGAATTCGATCGTTAAATCGTTTCTAATTACGTTATTATGGCACGTTGCCAGCGAGTAACGAGCAACGGGTCAATAGCTGACCTCGAAATTCGAACGAACCTTTCAATTTCGATGCCAAGTTGGTCGAAGACTTTCGGAGATGCGACTAAAGGGACGAAACGAGGAAATGAAAAAGTTTCGAGCAATTGTCGCGAATTATCGATTAATTCACGAGGCAATTTTTCTTTTTCTTGTCGCCCTCGACGGAAATACGGATAGACCGGAAAATGCCCACTTGCAATCCGAGATCAAAGAACAAAAATTGGAAGATTAAATGTCTCGTGTAGACGCGACGGAGAAAAAAAATATATATAAAGAGCCGACAAATTCAACGAGCGGAGAGCTCGATCGTGGTCGCTCGTTTCGCTTCGTCGCTGTGTTACAATATCGTATCGGCCAGTGCAATGTACACGTGTGTTCGAGAGTTACCCGACGACGAGGACCACGTCACGTCCGCATTTGCGTTAATTTACCACGACGATGCTCGACGGAGGACGTATACGCGAACTCTCGTTCCTCATTTACTTTTTACACGAGTGACATTCGTTATACCGCTTCGACGAAAAAAAAAACCCTCGAGCGTTATAGAAGATTTTTCTTAAGCGTGGAGAAAACTTACGCCCTTCTTGCGAATCGAAGATTTAGATTGAACAAAAATTCGTCGAATCTCGAGATTTTTTCAAATTTATGTAAATTCGCTCTAAATCCTAAAAAAATTCTTTATTTGCCAATAATATTAGAGCGTAAACGAATTTCTTGCGAATCGAAGATTTAGATTCAACAAAAATTCGTAAAATCTCGAGATTTTTTCAAATTTCTACAAATTCGCTCTAAATTCTAAAAAAATTCTATTTTTGCCAATAATATTAGAGCGTAAACGAAGTTCTTGCGAATCGAAGATTTAGATTGAACAAAAATTCGTAAAATCTCGAGAATTTTTCAAATTTATATAAATTTGCTCTAAATTCTAAAAAAAATCTATCTTTGCCAATAATATTAGAGCGTAAACGAAGTTCTTGCGAATCGAAGATTTAGATTGAACAAAAATTCGTAAAATCTCGAGATTTTTTCAAATTTCTACAAATTCGCTCTAAATTCTAAAAAAAATTCTTTATTCGCTAATAATATTAGAGCGTAAACGAATTTCTTGCGAATCGAAGATTTAGATTGAACAAAAATTCGTAAAATCTCGAAATATTTTCAAATTTCTACAAATTCGCTCTAAATTCTAAAAAAAATCTCTCTTTGCCAATAACATTAGAGCGTAAAGGAACTTTTTGCAAGATAAAAATTTGCAAAAATTGTTAGAACTCTGTGCAAGCATCGTACGATTTTCAATTCACCGATGATATTTGCCAGTCCCTCGACAAAATCGTATTTTATCGTTCCATCTCGACGATTATGAATAATTCGCTTTGATTACGGTGTTTATGTCGATATCAGCGTTTATCCAAGCGAAAAACAATCGACCAGAGTTTATTCTTCATCGTCGAAGGGAGTGGTTCTCGGTTTCGTCGATAAAACCGAGATTAACGATCTTCGACGGGGGTTCTCGCCCCCGAGTGCGTGCGTGCCTGTGATCTTCGAGTTACGTGGCCAGGACGAGGAGAGCTTCGGCTCTGTCGTGTGTAGAAGAGAACCGTGACGACCCGGAGACAGGGCGGAAACTCCCTGATTGACTCGGTCGCTTCCCCGGTGCGTGTGTTCCCGATGTGAGTGCGAGGCGAAAGTGGGACAGCGAAAAAAAAAAGGGTGCGTGCCGATGCGTGCGATGACGACGACGATGATGATGATGATGATCGTTTCTCGCGGAAGATACCACTCGTTTACTCGTACGAAGCGTATACCACGAGAACTAACGATCTACTCGCATTGTCGCGAGTGAAAAAAGAACTAGAAAAAAATCAAAATGAAAATATTAATCGACCAGGAAGAAAGATGAAATTTTTCGTCAAAAATTGTTACTTTTTATTGGAAAAAAAAATAAAAACAATTATGAATAACAGACCTTTGGAAAAATCGTGAGATTTCGAGTCACTGGAGGGAACGGGGCACACGCCCATCCACAACAGAAGCATCCCTCGAAAACTTGGAGTGCCTACGTTTCTAAATATAAATTCCAACGCTCAACTACTACTTCCTCCCTCTTTTCACCGATGGGTACGGGATATTCTCGGAGCGGGATTTACACGCCCGAAGAAACTCTGTGAGAAACTTCGCTCGAGGCTGGATTTTCCTTACGACAATAGACTTTAATGCATACGTTCAACCCTTTTTTCCTCCGGGTTGACGTTGGTTCTGTTATTCGTGTGGAATGTAAAAAAATAAAATATTTCTCCAAGATCGAGTAGAGAAAATTACGTATTATTGATTTTCTTTTTTTTCGAACGATTATAAATTTGTATTTTTCCAGGGAATTATGAATTTTAGATTTGCGCAAACTTCCATTTTCCAAGGTATTCGTTCCGAGCGTTCCGTAGATTTTAATTAACATTTTTTTTCATTCAAATAAAAAGAAAAATATCTTTAAAAAAAAGAGACTATTTTTTCTCGCTCTCGTCAGCTCGAAACGAGTCCCGCTCTAATATTAATCAAAACGAGTGACGTCTCGACTCGATAGTTTCCTATCGAGTGGTTCATTATTCTAAAAATAACGTTTTGTAGCAAGAAATTGCAAAATTTACGGTCACGTGGAATAAACGAGAAGAATTGGAACATTGAAGGCTCGGTTTACTCGATAGCGTCGATACTCCCACAGTCTCGAAGACCTCGTTCAATGCTAAATCAAAAGATTACATTGTGAGTCGATGGGCTTGCCGAGAAAATTATCAGGCGGTCTATCGGTCGGGCAGGCTCTCGGCTTTTAACATCGGGAACTCGTCGAGACCGTCGAGTTGGTCGGTTTATTGCTATCAACGAGCGGTATCTCTATCGCGTCGTCCATGTATAGGTAGTTTGTAGTATTACCAACATAAACTATACAAAAACGCACATATACATATATACATTTATATATGTAAATATGTCTATATAGATGAACTCAAGGCACCCCGCCCTTGCCCGTTATACCTACCGTAAATCAAGAGAGAGCGAGAGAGCGAGAGAGAGAGAGAGAAAGAAAGAAAGACGATAATGGAAAGTCTGTACCCACCGCGTTAAACGGCCATCACTGCAGCGGGCTCTCTGCTCGACCGAAAATTTTCTTACGTTAGTCATCGAGCAATAAAAAGTTGAAAGTACATTCGAGACTGTTTCTCGGTACTCGTTCGTAATTGCGCGAATGATGAAATTAATCAGAATTAATCATCGTAATCCGTTAATGACTTTTCAAGGGTTTTGAACGATGTTATTATATATTATTTCACTTCGTGTTATTGTATATAACGTGGTTAACGGGTTTAATATAATAAGAGAATTATTAAAGTGGAGATTATTTAGGCGCGAAGTTATTCACTTTTTCGAGGTTATGTTCGCGATTCTTGGGAAAACGCCGAAAGCGACTTGGCGTTGTTTTGAGTTACGCGCGGAGCATAAAGTACGTGAAATGCAAGATAGCGAAACGAGGGATTCGGAAGTTTTACTTCCGCCATCTATTGTGTGGATACGCGACGAATGTTTGAATAAAAACAGTTACGATACGAGAAATCGTACGGCGCGAAATCGAAATGTCAAATGTTCGATCGTATTATGATTTGTATGTGGAGATCTCTTCGTATCGTGTCAATATTTTGATCCGACCATCGAGCACAGATTTCTTTTTTGGATTTACGTACCGGGTGTCTCGTGTGAAAAGAGGTTAATGACGTACGCGGTGGCGCATTAGAGGGCGATGCGCCATCTAGCGGATGCGCGGTGCGACATCTAGCGATTGGATAATTTTTATGTAATGTTGAGTATATCGGGTGTCATATGCTAAGGAAAACAAACAAATATACCGGTTGTCTCGAGAATAACGAGAGTATGAGCCCGGGTCATGCGCATCCATGGTATATATGTATATACCGCGTAGTACGTCGATATTCCTTTACACAACTCGACATAAAATGTGACCCACATGTAAAAGCCGGTAACGCGAGAACCTCAGCGCTGACGGATAATTCCATCTCGTGTGTCATTTACAACCGCCTGTGCCAATGTTAACGCGCGCAAAAAAATTGCGAACTACGCACAATCGTGACGGCAGCGACAGACCTTTTACGTTTGTCCGTGGCGCGCATTACGAAATTCGTAAAATCGAAAAAAAATCGACGAGTTTATGTCTCAGCGTTCATGATTTTCGTTGCTTGTCATTTTTATTTCGAACGAGGAAGAGTGAGTAAAAAAAAAATAGCAAGCCATGCACAAATTTCTCATTTGGCTGCGGAAGACGCCCAGTACCTTATATATTTCTTCCACCTCCGTAATTTATTCATTTATTCTAAACGCGCGCCCCGACCGAAACACCGTAAGTTCTTGATGACTGACGTAACAGTAAACAGAGCTACGGTACGCGGTCGACTCGAAAAAAAAACATGGCGGAACGATGACAATCTTTTCGTCACGGAAAAGTTGTGACATGGTGAACAAAGTTCGATCGCCAGAAAAGATTGAGAAACGTACAAAGTTTTTAATATTTCCGTAAAAATCGAAGCAATTCTTAGGAAATTTTTCATTAATCGTTTAATGACAATTTCATAGCGATAAACATTTTTAAAGATTTTACACCATAAAAAACTGGTGACTTTCGTACTAAGCGCCGTAAGTTTCACATAAAAAAAAGTAGGTCTAGGGTTTGCAGACCGCGAGAATCCCTAGGGACACTCAACTGTCAAAGCGCCCCCTAGTAACTTCCTAACCATCAAAACATTGTCGCGAACGTTTCCATTAGTACAAAAGTGGACAAAAATCGAGTCACTAAACAGTAACGTTCGATTTTTATCTGAGCTACATTGTCGCTTGTCCCGCTTCACCTTGGCTTCGATCCAGACGATATTTCAATGTTCTTAGAACGCGTATTAATAGTCCCGTCGATACACCGGTGTATGTATCGACGCTCGCTAGACTAAATAGTGAATAAAGCGTCTAGTGCGATCGCGTATCTTCGCGACAGCCTTTGATACATCACTTCACAAAAATCCATCCTACCTGTCAAAATTCAACGCTCGACAAAAAAAAACTCACCACGAACAAAATAAATACCCGAATAAATACTCTCGTGAAAAAAGAAAAATGCTTTATCTCTCGTAGGTGGAGGGGGGGAAGAACCTCGAGTCAACAGTCGTATCCGCGTCGATAAAATCCAACACTCCGAAGCTAATTTTTCAAATTTCCTTACGCGTCACTTTCCATCTACCGCACGAATTCCCATAAATTTTCATTTTTCATCGAGCGTACAAAAGATTAAAAAATAAACTACAGACTTTTATTTACAACTCGTCTAGATCGTAAATATTCGTCGTACGCTGTGAGAGAGACAGAGAGAAAGAGCACGATCATTGATAATTATATCCTCGTGACACATTTGAAACTTCACGAAGACGATACGTGCAAAAGTCGATTCGTAGGCTCCGCGAGCTTTACGACGAAACGATAGTCGGCGAGCGATAAGAAATTGTATTTTTTATTCTTCCATAGGTGGCAAACACAATGGGATAGATTTTCTATGTTGGCTGCAGGAGAGGGGAGGGGGGATAGAGAGGGGGAAGGGGAGGATGCCTCGAATTAGGTCACAGGTTCTCTTGACAGGTGAACGCGCGGGTGCAAGGAACGTCAAGGGAGCGGACAAACGGGTTCGAACGGAAATTACTTCGTCCTATTGTCACGGAACGTTTGCCGCGGTTCTCGTAGAACCGAGGAATAACGTTCGCCGCTAAATTGGCCAAGACCAATCTCGTCGTTCGATCCGTTCCTTCACGGACGCGAAGAAAAATATTGTTCGCGACGCTCGAAGTACCGAAGCGACGCCCCGAAAAAGAAAAAAAGAAGACGTACGGAGGAACGAGAGTAGAAAAAAAACGAACGACGTGCCCGAGAGCTTCCCGTACTATGCGGCTGCTGTTTCGTCTCGCGGCGTCGTCGTTCGACGTTATTATAAATGCATGATACGTTTCTGGTATTTTAAACGTACGTAGAATTTCCCGACGAGCGTTAATTTCGTTTCGGTTTGAACGGAACGAGCTCAATGAACGAAATAATATTCGTTGAAAGAGCGTTCGAGTCGAGAAATAATACGGCTAATGTGAAACGAACGGCGTACGCCATTTTTACATTGGTGTATCACGGTAGCCGCCGCTCGTCACGGGTAAACGCTACGGAATGAAAGCGAGAGAGTTTGGATAACAATAAAACATGAATATAAACGAGAGAACTTACCGTCTCGCAAAGAACACACCTCGTTAACACAACGTCCCACTATCCGACTCGCATGTATGAACTTCACAAGCTTCACGAACAAACAAATTATATTTCCACCTAGCCCGGAGTAAAACCGACAACACTTTAGTCCTTTCACACACTCGACCGGCGCGCAACTGACCTGGAGGCTACGCGACGTCCGACTACGCCCGATCAAAGTAGTTCCTCCGCAAGATGGCGCTGCTAAGCTGCGTAACGAAAAATGGGTACAGGTATTAAGACGTATGTACTTCTTAGCGGGATTTTTTTCGCCGCGGCGAACAACAATAAGATCGAAAGAAAGCTTCCATCGAAATATACACGACGATGCATCGTATTTTCGTCGATATTTTGGATTTATATGACGAATTTCTGAACAAACCATTCGCTATAAATAAATAACAAGTCAGCGTGTGGCAGGTGGTCTTTTTTTGAATAGTTCAGCTATGCGAATGAAAACATCGTTAATAACCGATGGTAACAAAAAATCGCCGGTATTTATTTCAACATCGAGATATTTACCGCATCCACCGTAATTAAACGCTCGAGTAACTTTAATCCTCCCGCATGAAAACGGATTTAAAAAATATTTCACCGTTCAATGCCGTAAGTTCGTGTTTTCGCCGCGGGGCGCTTTAAAATTTACGTACGATACTGAATTTTCGTGTGTATACATACCTCACACCGGGCGTAGTAATACAAGCTCGACTATGACATCATCAGCCCCGTTTACACGTTTTCTGGGACCGGGCACGCCCCATCCTTCTCGCCGCGGCACTTTTTTTTAATTCTTCCTTCCTGATTGTTTCTAATTAACACGCGGGGGATGAGCTCGATCCTACCTCTCGAAATTTCAATGCCAGGGATAGAAAATAAACACGTATCGCGATAAAATATTATTCGTATAATTAACTTTCATTTACATTGACATGGAATGGCGAATTATTTAATTGTTATATTGTACATCCTAGCTAATAATGACGATGAATATTTATAGCGTTTCTCGAATTACTCTATATAATCGATTTTTTTCCCATTTTCTTTCCCTCATCTCAACTCCATAAAATCGCACAAATTAAATCTCGTTCGTCTTACTTTCCTAAGCCTTGCGCTCCTGACACGAATAATGAACAATGTCCCCATTCGGATATCTAGCGAATGCGCTGAAAAACAGATAAAAATATAATAAATTATTTACCAAAAAAATTGTTATATTTTTTTCGTAATGCGCAAAATTACCTCTCGTTGCCAAAACGTTTTTTGCACACCGGACACACGTTGAATTCCGTCATGAGAACGCTCTGCGACTCGTAATGCATTCTCTGCTCTTGAACCTGAAGATGTTCAGCGTGCGAGAGACCCTTGAGAACTTGCGTACGACGTTTCTCGTTCAATTGATCTTGCAAACTCGCCTCGAGAAAGAGTCTTATACTACCGATCGGCACGCTATCCGGTAAAACCTCCAAAACTTTCAGCGGATTTATCTTCAGAGCGTATTCCTCGAGAAGTTCGAGCACCGTCTCGAGATCAGGCTGCAAAGTTTTCTGTAATTCCGCGGTTGTACCTGAGAAAATCGATATTACGAAAATAATCGTCAAATTTTCTTACGTTTCTGTTTTGTTTGTTATTGAAATTTTCATTACCAGGCATAAAAACGATTTCAGGCTTCAATAATAATTGTATGAGCGTGACGTAAACTTCGTCCGATCCATCTTGGCAACGTACGACGTCAGTATTTTTCTGAAAACGCGCGTAAACGTTGTTGCAGTATTGAATCGCTCTTGGCACATCGTTGAGCAAATTAACGTATATCGATATCGCTTGCTGATGACGACCGAGACGTCCGAGAATAATAGCACGTTCCTCGAAGAGACAATCCAAGGGAAATTGCACGAGTACGGTCTCCGGAGTATAATGAATCGATTTTTCTAAAAATTGTTGTAACTTTTGTCGCACGTGTTCGATATTTTCTTTCTCGGCGGGTGTCGCGTTCGGACTCATCGAGACGAGACATTTTTCCTTGTACTGATGTACGAGAACATTGTGAAACAGAGGATTCGTGTCTTCCCAGACTCTCACGACGTACTCGAGATAAGTTATCACCAAATGTTTGTGACAACGGAGCAAATAATCCAATACTTTCGGTCGTGGAAGTTGTTCGACTTCCTGATATCGAGAATTTTATCGTTTAAACATTTAATACGTGAGTTTAACGACGAAGAAATAAGAATTTCGTGAATTACTTACCAGAAGATCTTCCATGAATATTCGTAAACCTTGTTCCGGGTCTTGCTCGAGTACCCAGCTGGAAAATTTAAGAATAAGATCCATATGATCTTTCCCAAGATGCTGAAGATACTGTATCGTTCGTTCCGTTCCTTTGAGACTCGAATCGCTCTTTTTCGACTGTTTTTCCAATAACTCCAGTGCCTTTTTGTGCTGTCCTTTGGTTTGATAGAGAATTATTAACTCGGGATATTTTTGATGCATCAGTAGAGTCTTCTCAGCCTCCGCGAGATGACAATGATTGAGTCGCAGAAGCGGAGCGACCAGAGCATCGTTCGTCTGAAAACTTGCGAGTTACGAACAAATTGAAATTACGAATTAAAAAAAAAAAAGGGTATAATAATAAATTGATAATGATTATCGACCTGCAGATAACATTTGAGAAGGGTCGTGTCGATAATTTTCAAAAGTTGTTCCGTCGCAACCGCCGTCATGTTTTTCGTTCTCTCTTTGTCTCCCTTTCCACGATCGTTTTTTGCATCTTTGTCCTTTGGATCGCCGCCGCCCATGAGATTATGACGTACTTCCGTGAGAAAAGCGATCAACGCGAGAAGACCGTTCTCGAGATCGCGATCCTGAAGCTTCGGTGACGACGTCACGGGTTCGTTAATCTCATTGGCGTTGGTCGGCTGCGAGACCAAATCCGGAAATAATCGGATAACTTCGTAAGGATCGGTGCCTAATTTTTGAAACTGTTTCATCGCTTCCTGAAATTTTTTATTCGCGAAGAGATAATGAGCGTAGAGAGTCTGAATCTTGCAGATCTTTTTCGTCTTTTCTTCCTCCGTTACGTCCGACAAACTCTGAAAATGGAATTAAAACGTATAAACGATATCGTCGGAGGAACAACGTTTCTTCGCGGACACTTACGGTCAATTTTAAAGCGAGTTGGAATTGATTCTGTTCTAGGAGTGTTCTTATTTGTTGACCAACGTCGATTGCACCGACGCACCAGACTTGGCTCATAGAAGCGACGTAAACTTTGCCCTGTTTGCTTCTGCACAATAATCGCGCTTTGTTCAGATCGGCGAGAGTCTGAATATGCAAGCAACCCTCGAGAGTATAAACCTCAAGAGTATCGTGGACGATTCCCAACAGATAAGGATCGTCCCAGGCTGAAATGTGGAAAATAATTTTTGCCGTTCTATTTTCAACGTCGATACGACGTAAACGGAGAAGTTAACGTCTCTTTTTACCCATGGATGTTGGAGAATCCGTCCATTTTACGGGATTGTGCTGTATCAATTCGCCGGATGTGTCCATTATGATCGATTGCGAGTCTTTGCCAAGGGCGAACGAATTTTCCGATAGTTTTGTTATACTCGGTTTCGGCGGTTTACCCGTTGGGAATAATTCTTTAGTTTTGCCATTTAAATTAAGAATAGTATAGGACAAACCATGGAAGCCTACTATGAGCGTTTCGCCGCACCTGCGATCGGATACGTTTACGTATTTCAATTAATTCGAAATTAAAATTCAAACTTTCGAGACGGTCGGGGAAAATCGAAAATTAAATTTGATCGAAATAACAAAAAATTGACGACTATCAGTTTCGACGAATTCCGAGTTAGCCGATTGTTCGAAAAGCGTAAATTTTATTTTATGTTTCGGTTTGTGGATGGGAATTTAAAAAACTCACCAGGCTAATTCGCGCGGCACTTCCGGAACGGTGAGCTCGTTTCTAGACTCGTCTCCCAAATCCTCGAATTGATTTTTCTTCCAATAGTACAACTGTAATTTCCTTTTGACTACGACGCACAAGCGTACCACCGTGTTTTTCTCTCCGGTTAGACTTTCAGCTTCCTGAATATTCAGCGCAAAGAGCGAGGCGCCTCTTGTCTTTGGAAGCTGACAAATTTGTTGAATATTCACGGAATTAAGATCGTGGACGCATATTACGTCATCTAGATGCAACGTGAAAATTTTAGAGCTACCGCGCGTTGATTCGACGAAAATTTTGTAGACGAAAATAATTTACCCGTCAGGAGAATGAGCAGCTTGTAAACGGGTATCACATCGATCTGTACTATTCTTTTCTTGCTGAAACTTTTACTGTAACTTAACAATTCTAACTTGTGGTGCTCGTTCGCTCTTGGAGGAACATTGTACATCAACAAACGACCTTCGCGAGTTCCAATAATCAAATTGTCATCTGCGACAAAGGAAAGAAGAAAATAACTTGACACTGACCGAAGATCGAAGAAACGGAGAAAGAGGTTATTTCAAACAATTAGTTATAAACAATTCACCATAAGCCGCCATTGACTCTATTTGAACTGTCAAATTCAAGATCGCGGTTGCATCGTACGCGTCATGCATGATGGCACTTTTCACTAAACACACGTAAATGTCGAGTTAATTTTAAAAAAAAAATAACTTTTTCCGTTATTAAATAAGTTTATCGAGTCATGAATGATTAACGAAATCAGCCGTATTGTCAAGTTTTGATAGATCAAGAAGTAATTATTATTCAACAGCTGATCCGCCTCTTGAAGTTGTCCACGGATAATCGAAATAGTACGTTTTTCCGCCACCGTGAGGCAGCACATGACTGTCTCTCAACGACCAGCTGGAAATTGTCGCGAATCGCATCGACTTCTAGGTCAAAACAGTCCTCTGTCAAAACTATGAGAATCAAATAAATAAATTTTTTAAATATCAACAGTGTTACGGACGATACGTGTGAAGAATTATGAAAGACGCGACGGTAACAGAGAACGAGTGTGTCCACGGGAACGGTGAGGTACGAAGGAATATCCATTGAAAAGTTATCGTCAAAAGTATCGAGAATGAGGTTATGGTGACGGGTGTACATTGTTTTGGCAGGCTCCAGCTCCGGAAGAGCCACCCTCGAAGCAAAAATTACGAGGATGGTTGAATAGACATCTGCGCATAAAAATTACAGACGGTCGTATTTTGACCGGAGCATTTTTATGCACAGATCGCGATGCTAACGTAATACTCGGCTCGTGCGCCGAATATCTATCGAAAGATCACACAGAGGCGAGACCTCTCGGTCTCGTAATGGTACCAGGACGTCACATAGTTTCGATACATCTCGACGCTTGGTTCGACGAGGAATTACCAACGCGAAAAAAACGATGCTCTTCGCAGAGCGAATAAAACACATAAAATTCGAGGATTTTCCGGAAAAATAAGAAGAAAAGGAAATACGAAAAAAATCATAAGACAAGCAGCTTGGTTGTTCATAAAATCATATATTTCTAGTCTAGAAGAATCGTTTCCACCTTAATATCCTCATCGTCGTCTTCTTTTGCCATTTTGTCTCTATTGGCTGAAAATATGAATAAAACGAAAGAATGTTATTTATGAAAATCGAAATATCGTAGGATTGAAATTTTTTTAATACAAAAATTCGAAATAGT
Source organism: Netelia inedita (assembly GCA_964017225.1). Taxonomy (NCBI): domain Eukaryota; kingdom Metazoa; phylum Arthropoda; class Insecta; order Hymenoptera; family Ichneumonidae; genus Netelia; species Netelia inedita. The sequence goes on along the minus strand of OZ024922.1, from coordinate 3,097,768 downwards.
TTAAAAAAATCACTGGTCTCCGGAGAAAAAATGATAAAAACATTTCCAAAATCGATTATTATGAGAAAAATCCAGTGTATTTTTATTCTATTCGTTATTTTATGCCGAGAATTCCAGTCCGATCGTTTCTTATTCATTTTAACGTAGAAATGATAATTACTATTTTTTATACATTCTTCCTGAAGAATATTATACTCCATTTCCAACATCTCGTTTTGCTTAACTTCTCTATTCGTGTTGTTAAGCGCGTCGTCCATTCTTTGAGAGAGAGTTATCGAGAGATTATCCATACCAACCATGTAACTAGCTTCCGACGTCGCGACTCCAATTTTTTGGATATAATCCATGTAGCTAACTAATTGCTGAAATCGCAAAAAAAAATTTTTTCATCTCAAATTCGAAATTTTTCGATAATTAAATAAATTTGATGGGAAAATGCTTGAATTTTATTGTTACGAATATTTTTAAACGTTATTCACGATGTGGAGATGAAAAACAGACCCAAACACAAGAAACTGGATGATTTTTGTGAATTGTATTTGCGAATTTTAGCAGACGCGATTTAATACCACGGAATGTCGCCAGGTGGCCAATACGACGTGACTTATTGGACTAGGAGTATACTTGCATGCAATTGGGGCAATTGACGATTGGGAATGTTTTTTTTTTTTTTTTTTTAGGTTATAGTCGAATTACGACGATTAACTTACATTGACCATTTGCTTCTTTCGCTGGACTTCCGATCTCGCAGCGACTATCGAGTCCCAATGTTCGTCGCTGACTCTGTAAGCCAGAGTTTCTTTGACGAGACTCATCAATTGGGATAAGGAACGCCTGCAACGTAACGATTCATTTGCGGCGTCTTATCGCGCGAGAAACTTATTTTTTTTTCAATATTTTTCAATATTTCAATATTTTTCTCTACCTATACTCTTTGCTCGTAGTTTCTATAGCGGTGTACGTAATGGTCAATGACTGCGACACGCTGTTCACGGTATCAACGGTTGACTTTTGTATGATATGTTCGTGCGTAAATTTAGTGTAATCCGGTGGTTCCCAATTAATTTTTTGATTCGTACTCGTTTTGTCTATCTCGGAGCAATTTACGATCATGGAAGCGGTTGTATACTATGGGAAGTAATATAACTTTTGTTCTATAAAGCGTATGAATATCGAAGCGCGAAGAGGTTAACCAAAAACTACAATAGGGTCGGAATATTATACTGAATTACCATGGCTGGTCTCGCCCCTCTCAACAATATTTTAAACAATTGTCTAAACGCCATTTTTACGTTAATCGACGAGTGACGATGAATGTTTTCTTTAAAATTTGACTTTAATAAAACATGTTTTGAAGGCTATGTGTAAGAACTTGAAATTTTTGCGCTGCGGAATGCACGCAGCGCCACGAGCGCGGAAAGAGACGAACTAGGGATTTGAACGTACGAATTTCACGTTGTCGATCATTCGATCGATCGAACGTCGCCATTTTTATTTCACACTCGTGAACAACTTCGTTTGACTTGATTTTTGGAATTTCATTATTATTATTGTGTGCTCCCATTCCTTTTATACCGACAAAGTTTCACATCTCTCTTGTTATCATGACCGCGAACATCTGAGAGGGTTTCGTATGGCTTTTGCGGGACAGCGCTGAGATAGTCGCGGTGTGTGCGCGACGAAGATAGACGTACCCATTGATTATCAAAAGCCAGAGTGTGTCTCGTGTGTGCGAATAAAGAGAGGAGTAGGACGATGCTTTGTCACGGGCTCGAGATTATATGTTTTCCGATTACATTGCGAACGAGATACGCGTGAAAAAGAACGAGGAAGAAGACGACGACGACGAAAAGAAAAACGAAAGTGAGTGTACCAACAGTAATGGAAAGATGGTGAGGGAGGATCACGGTCATTGGGATGGGTTCGCAATCGCTGGAAATCCTCAGACAAGGCGTCTGGGCGAGCCTGACAGGAGGCTGGTTTTACGATCCTCGTCTCGACGTTTTTACCAATACATTTCATCTCTACATTTGGCTGTTTTTACTATGTCTACCGTTCACGATATATCTGGTAAGTTGTCAATAGCTAAATAATAACACCATACGTACGCTCTCATTATTTCATCTCGACAAACAATTTTTTAACTGAAAATAACGTAAAACAAAATTCGTCAAAGATCGGATAAAATACATCTTTCGTTAGCGATTATAGCGAGGAACCATTTATCGTTGTTTTTTTTCTTGTACGGTAGTTCTTTAAGCTCACGTAAATAACTCGAAATTCTTACTTTGCCTTGAATCGTGGCCTTACGGTATATTAATACCGCAACGTGAAAAACACGTAATCCGATTTAAATTTTCAGCTGCGTCTATAGATCTAAAGATCGGGGGATTTTTCGTTTTATTCTTTCGATAAACGGACGAATTCTATCGCTTTTTCCATGCTTTAATCAATCGACCAAGTTTATTGTCGTTTTGTCGTTTCGCAGTCGGACGATTTGCACAAAATATTTCAATATGTACAATTACATCGTAACTAAATTAAAAACTCGAATGTCATGGAAATCCGATTTATTGTAGGATATTTTAAAGTCACAAGTTCCAATCTAACCTCAAATAAATGTGAATTCCTCTACAATACGATTTGCCTCTTGGTATTCATTATTTCCACTCCTCGGATGAAATATTAGGAAATATATAACACATGTAATATTTTTACTAGTTTAATTATCGAATAATTGAAAATTTACACTATCGTCGAAAACTGGATATTGCGATATTCCAAAATATCGTAATAAAAATCGAACGGTCTTATCGACGTCAGATCCAAAAATAATGTGTTTTCTTTCAGTTTTTCCCTCCCACCCTCTACATATGGCTAGCTTACTGCGTCTCCATAGTGACCCTGTTCGGTACGATAAAATGCGTAAATCACGCGCTTCACTCGGTCTACGACACATCGGAGTGTCTGGAAGAGCCGGGTCCGAGCGTCAGTCAGCAAAAATTACAGAGCGAAAAGAGACGCGCAGCACGTAGTAAAAGAGGAGAACCTTCGCAAGATACGACCGATCTTGGAATTGAACTGCAAGTACTAAACGGTAAGAGACGCAAAAAAAATACTTAAAAGTACCGCGAATCAAACGCATTTATTCATTACAATCACATTTTCCATTATCCATTATAATTTATTATCTAAATTCCCACAATGAGAATAAAACTGCGGAAAAATTTATTTTTTTCAACAAAAACAAAATAACGCTTCGCCCTTCAGGAAAAACAGATACACCCCCTGTGGAATGTTCCTCCCGAAATTCCTACATCGAGCCAAATATTCAAAACGCCGACGCGGATAGCACAACGTCCGAGTGCAATCGTGAAAAGCCAAATTCGACGATAGATCTCAAGGTGGAGATACACAGGAAGAATAGTTCCGAGAGTTCGGAAGACGCTACCGCTTCGGAGGAACTGAGCAACAAACCTACCGCCGAGGGTGTAAGAATAGCGCCCGAAACCGAGATGCCGCACGATAGAGCGCGTTTCCGCACCAAAATAAATCGTAAGTTTCTACAATTAGTAAATAATAACACAAAAAAGAAAGTAAAAATTACGAAAAAGAATTTTAACGATAAGAAACGAATTTTTGTTGTTCCTTCGACTCAGCTATACGTTTAAAAGGACCGAAATGTGTCGTGATAGCCAAAGACGAACGTCCAGGTCCGAGGAAACTTTGTCGACACGCGTCCGAGGATTCGCAGAGTCGACACTCGAGAGTCGCGACTCCCGGTGCACTCGGGAAAACAGGATCGGAAAGTCGTATAAAACAAACGAGTTCTCTCGAATTGGAAGAACACGGCGAGGATTATCCATACTGGAAGTCGAATCAGAGCGTACGTCGATTAAATTCACACTCGATACAAATGGAAACCCACCTTACCGCCGATCATCCGCAGAGTCTCGAGCTAATATCGAAAAAGAAGGACGCTGATAAAAATAAAATGCCGTCGCATCCGCAATCTCTCGAGGTAAAATAAAACATCGTTCTCCTTTCTCTCAACGCGTAATTTTCGATCGAAACAAATTTTATAGACAAAACTAATTTTTCTCTTTTTCGTTTTTCAGGTTATCGCTAAAAAATTACATCAACAGCTCGTTCATCCGCAGAGTCTTGAGATAATAGGCGCGACGAGTAAAAATGCGAGTACCTCGGACGACAACAATTTACCGCTTCATCCGCAGAGTCTCGAAACGATAAATTCGAAAAAAGGCTTGCCGCAGAATACTCTCAAGCGAAATCAGTTGCAATTATTGCCGTATTTGAGTTACGGCTCGGAGATCGTACATCCGATCGCCGAACAAAGTGACGAACAATTCGCGAACGAAAGTTCCGGTGGTTACAGTCTTCGCGATTCGTACAGTCCGTTGCTGGCTGGAAAGAGAAGCGACGAGGCTTACGCGTGTTCGAATCGAGACAGGAGTCTCAGTACCGGTGGTTTCGACGATAGATTCTCCAGGTAATAACGCGAACATTTTGAAAAAACGATGAAAAACTTTGCGAATTGTCAATTTCTCGCTTTTTCGCAGATTTAACGGCGAGGTCGCCATCGACGACGATTCGGCAAATTCGCGCGATGCTCTTCTCGAGGAACAAAAGCCAGTTTACAAGAGAAGATTCAGCAACGCGAGTCAGAGCAGTCGCGAACTCTCGGATGGCGAGCGACGAAAGGAAAGGCCGGAGGAGAAGAATAAAAATATCGAGGATCCTCTGAACTCCGGTGGCGTCAGCGGTATCGAGAATGGCGAGTGTGGAGTCGAGCCATGGGCTAGCAAGAGTGAGTAAATCCTACCGAGTGGTTTAACGAAAACGGAAAATTGTGATAAGAAAAAAATAATAATTTTTGATCGATCAAATCAAATTTAAGGAAAACGGAAAATTGTGATAAGAAAAAAATAATAATTTTTGATCGATCAAATCAATTTTAAGCAAAACGGAAAACTGTGATAAGAAAAAAATAATAATTTTTGATCGATCAAATCAAATTTAAGGAAAACGGAAAATTGTGATAAGAAAAAAATAATAATTTTTGATCGATCAAATCAAATTTAAGGAAAACGGAAAATTGTGATAAGAAAAAAATAATAATTTTTGATCGATCAAATCAAATTTAAGGAAAACGGAAAACTGTGATAAGAAAAAAATAATAATTTTTGATCGATCAAATCAAATTTAAGGAAAACGGAAAACTGTGATAAGAAAAAATAATAATTTTTGATCGATCAAATCAAATTTAAGGAAAACGGAAAATTGTGATAAGAAAAAAAAATAATTTTTGATCGATCAAATCAAATTTAAGGAAAACGGAAAACTGTGATAAGAAAAAAATAATAATTTTTGATCGATCAAATCAAATTTAAGGAAAACGGAAAATTGTGATAAGAAAAAAATAATAATTTTTGATCGATCAAATCAAATTTAAGGAAAACGGAAAATTGTGATAAGAAAAAAAAATTTTTTTTGATCGATCAAATCAAATTTAAGGAAAACGGAAAACTGTGATAAGAAAAAAATAATAATTTTTGATCGATCAAATCTACGCTCATACGTTGAACATTTTTTTAGCCGTTGCAACAAAATGCTCGATCCACCGAGACACATTTCTGTGTATTCGTTGTAAGAAACCTATCGAAACGTAAAAATCTTTCTGCACTGGGAAAAATTTAGAGTCGAGACGGCGTCATTTGTTTTTTCTTGGAATTTAAAAAACGTAGAATTTAATGAACTCGGAATGCGACATGTATAACACTCGAATACGCGATAAATTTTTTCGGTCGTCGAACCCTCGCGCTTTTTTTCAATCTCTCCGCTCGTGCTCAAAGACAAAACTGCTACATTCTCTCTCGATTTGTGTGCTGCCAGTTTTTTGGACATTCACACGTTCAGACGATACGGACACGTCGGAGAGTCTGCAAACAGCTAGTACAGATTGTAAGTCCCCCCTCCCCGTACGTAATTGGAAAAATCCTAGCGAATAATGTTAACCATAGTCCGATACTCGATGTTTTTCTTTTTATTCTCCGAGGAAAAATTAGCGAGAATATCTCGATTAGACTAGATAACGTTTTTATCGCCCTTTAACCTCATCCCCGACTATAAGTCTTTCTTTCTTTCATTTTTCACGATCGAATCTCCATCACGATTGTTAAATCGCTATTTACCCAAATGATAAAACTATCGTTCCTCCTTGATTTACAGATTTTCATGCCAAAGAGCCGGACTCGGGCTCGTCGAGTACGACAACTCTCAGTATCGACAACGAGGTGAAGAAAAAACTTTTGCCCCAAGTATCGAGCGAGGTAGACAGCAAGCGTTTGCAAGGAGCGATACCGAAGCAAAATCGTCCGAAAGTTAATGCGGAATCTACGATAGCCGACGAAACGATCGAAACGAGCAGCAACAGTTTGGAACCACCGAGTCGTTCGAAAGTCAAACGAACACTGGATGGTCGAAGAGATCGCGAGAGACGAGAAGTCGATAAACCCGAGCAAGCTGGTGGTTCGAACAACGAGCTGAGCACCTTACTGTCCAATCCGGCGCCTCCTTTACTAGCTGCTTTATTAAATGCCAGTAGAGATCCGGAAAATTCTCAAGGTCCGTCGGATATGTCGAGTTGGTCGAATCGTCACGCTTCTGCACTCGCGCCTGTAGTACGAATTGGTCCCGGTAGGGTGGGACCTACGAGATGCTCGATTTCCGGCAGTGGACGACTCAAGCACGGGAGAAATCATCGCGGCGCGAGAACGGCGTCTCGGGAGGAAAGTCTCGTTCCACTGACCGCTCTCTTCGGTTCGATAACGAATGGCGAGTATCATCTCGCTATGAATCACAACGACACGACCGAAGGTGCCGTACATTGTTTTCGCGACGACAACGGAAGTTGGCTGACTTACATATTCGACGAGAATGGCCCGGGTATGGCGACATCGGCGGTAATTCCCTCGGGTAATAGCGAGAAACATCTCAATATATTGCTACGACAACAGCTCAATCAGGGTCGCAACGAGAACGAGGTAAACGTCGAGCCGACGGATTCTCTGAGTAATAGTTCGAGCAGTCTGTCTCTAAATTCCGCCGGACTCGCGGTTATAATCGACACACCGCCTGTACTTTCGAGTCCCGCCGCTGCCGGTCATGCAAAAACGCAAAATTCTCCACCGCAGAGTAATCTCGCAGCGGCGATTCCTAGTCGACATTCGAATCAACGAGCTCGTGAGAGTCTCATAAGAGATCCTTTCTTCCGAGTATTGTTCGATAGAAATCCCAGCTGGCAGACGTTACTCGGTAGTTTCGATCTCAATCCATACGCCACGGAGAATCACAATCAGATGCCGGTACTTCGTTTGCCGAATCATCAGGAAGCCGAGATGAGTACGAATCTCTCGTGGAGTCGTTTCATCGATGGTCTCGACGGTGCCAACGATCCCAAGCCAAAACAAATGAGACACTATTACAAGTGGAAAATAGGAAAATTGCCACACATCAAAGTTCGCTTCGATCGTTTGTCCTTGCTTGCCCTTCTCGATCGTAATTTAACGATTATCGAGACGATAATATCGACTCTACTCGCTGTTTTCGTCGCTGGTCTTGGTCTACTTTTGCTCCAGCAAGGTTTTTATCGCGATATATTCGCATTTATATTCTGCTTCGTTACTGCCGGGTGTCAATACTCGCTTTTAAAATCCGTACAACCGGACGCCGCTTCGCCGACTCACGGCTTCAATCGTATTATCGTATTCTCGCGTCCCGTTTACTACATTATATGCACGGGACTCGTACTGATATTCAACGAGGCCCTCGAGAACTTCAGGCCGACGGAATTTCGAGTTTATGGATTTCGCGTTGCCGATTACGATGTTCTTATGCAAGTACGAAATGTCTTATTGATATTTCTGCTCGCATTTCCGATCATCTTTTCCCTCGGTCTTTTTCCTCAGATCAACACCTTTCTCATGTATCTCTGCGAACATCTGGACATTCATCTGTTCGGTGGTAACGCAACGACGAGCCTCGTTTCATCCATCTACTGTCTACTAAGAAGCATCGTTACCGTACTCATACTTTATGGTTTCGCATACGGCGCTATAACCGAGCCAAAATCATCTCAACACATTTTATTCTCGATATTCGTCGGTCTTCTCGTCGCCGTCTCTTATCATCTGAGCAGATCCTCGTCGGATCCGAGCATAATATGGGACATACTCAAAACGAATCTGTGGCCACCGGAAATCGAGTATCTCGAGGAAATGGAAGCGAAGATAATCGAGAATACATCAAGGAGGGATACTTCCGCGCCAGTTTTGAAGGAAGCAAAGATCAGAACTTCGGGGAGGAAGAAAGACGTGAAGATCAAAGTCAGCGAGAAGATATCGGAATCGGAACTCGTCGATCCACTTCCGGGAAAGCTAAGGGCGACGATCAAAGCGAGATTGAAGAACGATCTTATAGTTTGCGCCGTTATCGGCGTCGCTACTTTCACCATACACTGCTCGACGGTTTTCACGGTCTTACAGCCGGAATTGAATCCCGTACTCTGGGGTATCGCCAGTTCTCTCGGCTTTCTTCTTCATTATATCGTGCCCCAACTGAGAAAACAATTACCCTGGCTCTGTCTGTCGCGTCCTGTACTGCGAAGTCACGAATACGCCCAGTTCGAGGTACGCGAACCCGTGAAAATCATGTGGTTCGAGAGGGTTTACGTATGTCTCTGTTTCCTCGAGAGAAATTTTCTCTATCCCATAGTCTTCCTCGGTGCATTGACCGAATATTCGCCCAAGATCGTCACGAAATTTGGAGAAAATCTTGGCGCTCTGATAATCGTAATGTGCGGTCTCAAGTCATTGCGTTCGGCTTACTCGGATCCATCCTCGCGTTACTTAGTTCTCGTATTCGCCGTCTTGTTCTTCAGGCTCGATTACAGCGATCTCACAGAAACTTTTCTCATCGATTATTTCGTCACGGGTATCGCCTTCGCCAAGATATACGAATTATTGTTGAAGATACGTTTTATCGTGATTTACATAGCGCCGTGGCAATTGACTTGGGGCAGTGCGTTTCACGCATTCGCCCAGCCGTTCTCGGTGCCGCATTCAGCGATGCTTTTTCTTCAAGCGAGCATATCAGCGATACTGAGTACACCGCTAAATCCTCTTCTAGGCAGTGCGATATTCGTCTCATCGTACGTGAGACCTATAAAATTCTGGGAGAGGGATTACAAGACGAGACGAGTCGATCACAGCAATACGAGAATGTCGTCGCACTTGGATAGAAATTTAGGCGCCGATGACAACAATCTCAATTCGATATTTTACGAACATTTGACGAGATCGCTTCAGCACAGTCTCTACGGTGATCTTGCTCTCGGACGTTGGGGAAATCTCGAGCAAGGTGATTGTTTCTTGCTCGCTTCGGATTCTCTCAATTGTCTCGTTCATATTGTACAGTTGGGCAATGGTCTCGTCACTTTTCAATTACGAGGCCTCGAGTTTCGTGGCACTTATTGTCAGCAACGAGAGGTCGAGGCGATCTCCGAAAGCATCGAGGAAAACGATAATTGTTGCTGTTGCGAGATGGGACACTTTTCTCACGTGCTGAGCATGAACGCGGCTTTTGCGCAACGTTGGCTCGCCTGGGAAGTAGCCAGTGCCAAATACGTTCTCGAAGGCTACTCAATATCCGATAATTCAGCGGTCTCGATGCTTCAGGTCTTCGACTTTCGTAAAGTTCTGGTCACCTATTACGTCAAGAGTATCGTTTTCTACGCGATCAAATCTTCCAAACTGAAACAGTGGCTCGATAATACGGACATCAGCGATGCTCTAAAAGCTACGACGAACGTCGTCGACATCGATCCTGTATTCAACATGAATATCGACGAAGATTTTGATTTTCGTGCCAGTGGAATAACCAGAAGCAGTTTTTGCAACGTTTATCTCGATTGGATACAATATTGCGCGGGCAAATGCGACAAGGTACGTTATTATTAATATAAACGAGCAATCTTCCTTCGTACTATTTTTAATGATCTTTGAATCGAACGAAAATGAATTTCAACGTTTGATTTTTGTTTCAGACTCTGGACAGATCGAGAGATTCTCCTCTGGTCTCTTTGTGTCTTGCTCTCAGTCTTCTAGGAAGGCGAGTGCTAGGCGCTGCCTCGCACAATACTGTATCCAGCGTGGAATTTTTTCTCTACGGTCTTCACGCCCTTTTCAAGGGTACGAGATGACGAATTTGAAACATTTTTACATGTTAGAAAAATCAACGAGGATTAAAATTCTTGTTTTCTCAGGAGACGTTCGTATAACGTCCATACGGGACGAGTGGGTTTTGCACGATGTCGATCTCTTGCGTAGCGTCGTTGCCAAGGGTGTGAGAATGGCCCTAAAACTTCATCAAGATCATTTCATGAGTCCTGAACAATACGAGGCACCTTCCGCCTTGTACGAGGCGATAGACAATCACGACAAGCATTTGGTAATCAGCCACGAGGCTGATCCACTTTGGAGAAACGCTGTTCTCAGCGGAGCTCCGAGTTTGCTCGCTCTCAGGTAAAATAAACAATTTTATAAAAACACACTAAAATCATCCGAACCAATTCTCCCGCTAATTACCATTATGTATAATTCGTTTTCTCGCGCAGACACGTTCTCGACGACGGAACCAACGAGTACAAAGTGATAATGCTTAACAAACGTTTCCTAAGCTTTCGCGTTATTAAAATGAATCGCGAGTGCGTTCGTGGATTGTGGGCTGGTCAACAGCAGGAACTCGTTTATCTGAGAAATCGCAATCCCGAGCGTGGCTCGATACAAAACGCGAAACAAGCCTTGCGCAATATAATAAATAGTTCGTGCGATCAACCGATCGGCTATCCTATCTACGTCTCGCCATTAACGACGAGCTACGCCGAAACGAACGAGCAACTTTGCTCGATCGTCGGAGGATCGCTCAGTCTCGGCGCCATCAAGCACAATGTTCTTAAATTGTGGCGAAAGTACGAAAGAATTTTAACAATTTCCAGAAGTAACGAGAAGGAAAAAATGATAACGTTGTTAAATATTATTATTCTCGTTCGTAGAATAAGAAGAAGATGCGGACAGGGTTGTTCGTCGGGTGGTACGGGATCTCAGGACGATGGAGGCTTTGGAAACGATGGTGTTTACGCAATGACCACTTACAACGTTCATTCCGGTAATTGGATTTATTCCTATTACGATTTTCCTTGTAAATGAATTTTTAAAGAAAAACAAAATTCTCAAGACACACAAAGATAAAAGAAGAATATACAGGAAGAATTCATCTAACTCGTAACGAACGAATTTCAGGCTACAGTCAATCCGGTCACAATACTTCAGGATCTCAATCGATGGATTCCGGTTGCCAAGTCGGCGGTTCAACGGGACGTGGTTCGTTGGGTCGAGCCAATACCGGTTCGCTCGGTGGAAATCGAGGCTCACTGGCTTCGGTCGGGAAACCAACGAGTTCGACTCTGGCGAGTCTTACCGGCCTTCTGAGCAGCAGCGACATCAAACAAGAGTCCAAGTGCGAGACGAGCTTTTCCGGAAAATCCGAAAAGGACGAAATCTCGCAGAGAGTTCGAGTAAGTACTGCGAAGAAAATAAAAGATACGTCGACTTTCTTTTTATTAAGGAGGTTCAAGCGCCATAATCATAATAGTATATACAAAGTAATGGCAAAATCATCAGATACAATTTTTTCCAAGATAATTTTTTGAAATTTTGCGTGAATCTTCTCGAGCATCGTATTATAATGGGTAACAAATTTGAGAAGGTTTCACCGTCTAGTAATCGAGATATTCAGTGTTTAAAATCGCAACTTTAACACGAGGTCTTATGGGAAGTTACGAAAAAATACGATTTTTGACAATAAATAACTCGATTTTTCTAGACGGTAAAACTTTCTCAAATTTTACCCACAGTTGAGTATTATTGTTAAGAAGGTTCGTACGAATTTTAAACAATTAAACTTGGAATTCGTCTAATGCATGGACAACGCTTCAACCTCCTTAACTACTCGAACGTTTTTTTTTTACACGTTTCTCGTAATGTCGCAGATTATGGATCCAAATCAGGTGTACGACGCGATAAATCTCGGCAGGCGAATAGACGTAATATGGCCGGATGAAAGAATGAGACAGCAAGGTGGTCGAACGGGCTGGCAGCATTGGGTACCCGAGCGTGGTATGGAAGGTTGCGTCGTTCATCGTTGGCTGCCGAATCATCGAGATCCGAATCGTCGTTCTCACGTCGACAAGGTCATACTTCTCGTGAAGATCGACGAAAAATATGTGCCGATCGCGGAACAAGGAGTGCGTGACTTGGGTGCGGAAGTTTAAAAGAAACTTTTCTTTCATCGTTCTTTTTCTTCTTGTTTTCTTTCTCTTTTTTTTAATTTCATCGTTATCTCATTAATCTTCGCAAATACCCACGATAACTCAAGCTGCCAGGCTCGTAGCGTGAAAACTTAAATAATTATCGCGACGCGTTGGCCATCTATCGGAAAAGTGGCGAACTTTAACGGACGCATAAAAAAAAATCGTTGTACTATATCATGTATCATATAGAAGTATGGAGGTAGAAGGAACGAAAGCGAGGCGAAACTCGAAAGTCTCCGCGAAGCTTTTGTTCCAGCGACGAGACGAAGAATTGTCCGAAAAATGAAAAAAAAAAAAAAACATGTCTGTATATAATGAAATACTCGAGAAATCGTCGTTTTCGTCGGTCATATTTTCGTCCAATCGAGCAGAGACACTCAACTCGACGAAAACGACGAGCTCGTAGTATTTCGAAACACTCCATGGCGGTCAACAATTGTACATAATTGTCATTCGTGTTTTTCTACGTTTTGTTACAAGTGAAAAAAAAAAGAAAAAAAAGAAAAAAGGAAAAGATTTTTTTTAACTATGCAATAGTCCTAAGCTGTAGATAGCCAGAATACACGTGTAAACGCAAGGCATACAAAAATTATATACATATATAGTTACTATTATTCGACGATAGAACGTTCGTGGAGCATTGGAAGCGATACGAAGAAAAAACAACAAAAAATTCGTGATATGAAAATCTCGTTACGGGGCACATATCGATAAGCCAACTTGCGCTGTCGCTGCTCGGGAAACATCGGATTTTCAACGGTGTTATAAACGAGCGGAGAGAGAAAAAAAAACAAGACATGTCCATCGAACGATCGCACGGAAAACAAAGCGTTTAACGGGAAACTAGAATTTTATTGTTCGCGCGTGAAAAAGGAGATAAATCGAATAATTAATAATAATTTATTGAAAATCTATGGAAGAGTATTTGGGAGAGAATTTTTCTATAGATCAATGTAATTCGGGACTGTTGCTTGTTCGTGGCTGGGTCGAAGTCGGGAAGCCATCGTTGTCTTTCTTCTGTTCGTCCTTCTGTTTATTTTTTACTCGAGACGAGAAAGTGTATATCTACGCATTACTTAGACGATAACGAACGAAAACAATACGCGTCTGTTTTCTTGAAGAGATGTCCAGTCTGTGCTGTATAAATGTATTTTTTATCTCGGATCGTTTTTTATTGTCAACGTCTTTTCGTAATTTTCGAAATATCGGCCAAGACGACAATTATTATTTTCTTTTCTTTTCGTCGTCGCGATCCTCGACATCTCTCCAAGATATCAGCGAGTCACAGCATTGCCTTATCACGGTGTATCGACAGACACCTGACTGATACTGAAACAAACAAAAAAAACAAGAAAAAAAAAACTTAGCTAGTCCGTCAATTGCTGACCGTAAATACGGATTTATAAAAAAAAAGAAAGAAAAAAGAGAAAGATTTAAAAAAATGAGAGGGACAAAACCATTTTTCATTGTTATCGAAAACCTCGAAGACGCACAGGTCGTTGCTTCTCTGGCCTACAATTACTATTTTCTCTGACGAGACTGTCGAAGATATATATATATATATAAAAGGAAAAAAAAACAAGAAACGTTACTTCGATCGGTCCAAGTATTTCCTTCGGTCAAAGATCATAAATTCTAGCAACGTTCGAACACTCTCGTGTCGTTTCTCGGACCGATTATCGAGTATCGACGTTAAGAAATTCGATGAAAAAAGAAAAAAATGGACGAATGAAAAATACAATGAAAGGGGGTCGTGCGTGAATGCGTTAAGCAAACAATAAATACCATAAATATCGATTTTAAACTTAAAATACGAAGAAGAAAAGAAACGCGGATAAGATGAAATAATTTGTCAGGGCTTTAGACGCGTATCTAGTTTGTAAGTACGAGTTTATTATCGAATTTTTCGAATGGTTGAAAGAACGAGAGAACAGACAAGGGTGGTTCCCTCTTCCCATCTTTTATCTGTCGTGAATGATTAAGTATGGATTCGTTTCGCGATGTCGAGTATTACGATCGACGAAGAATCTACAATTTTATGCTTAACGCCTGTGTCGTAATTCGACATCGTGTCGCGTTCGTAAAAAAACAAAAACAAAAACAAAAAAAACGTAATATTGTAATATAAATCGTGAGATAAATAGAATCATTTTGTAATTATGTTATATTATTGCAGTAGTATGTAAATGCACTATCGAAAAGAAATGAAAAGAGAGACACAGAGAGAGAGAGAGAGAGAGATCTATAATACGGTTTAACACGAAAAGTTACTATTGCAATGAATATTAAGTAATGATAAATAAAACAAAAACCACATGTTACTTTTTTCAGAATCATGGCGTCTATTTTCTTTCGCTATAAAAAAAAAAACCAACAACAACAACATTCGCAATCAGAACATTCCGTAGGAATTATTTATATTCCCGCTACAATCGCTCCGATACGGTAATTCAAGTTTAACCGATGAAAATTCGATACGGCAAGGTGTAGAGAGCGATCGTGTCGTAAGTGCGATTTTTCTCAATAATTTCATCATCCTTAATAATTATTTATATTATATATATATATACAATTGGCGATCGTAAGCTAATTATCGAAAGTTTCCTTTGTCGTTCCATTGGGACAGAGAGTAGTAAAAAAAATCTACTATTTCGAACATTTCGCGGAGAGTCAGAAAAAGTCGCGAGAAAAATTCTAGTAAAAAAAAACAGAAATGGACAAAAAAATCTTAAATCAGGGATAAAAAAATTGACGATCGTCCTTCTAAGTATTTTTATCCGCGGAATCCGCTGCTTTGCTTATGGTCAATTTTTGTATTAAATTCTCTATCATTCCGGCGTCGACGAGGCCGATGAACTTGTCGACTACGAGACCGTTCGAGACGGCTATGACCGCCGGTACGGCTTTTACTTCGAACGTGTGAACCAATTCAGGATTCTGCTCGACGTTGACAATGGCTAGATGGAGATCCTCCATCGGTTCTATGAGTTCTTCCAATTTTGGAGTTAGTATTTTGCACGGATCGCACCATTCCGCGTGAAAATTAACAATCACCGGGACGCGACTGTTCATGACCTTGTCCACGAATTCCGTGTTATCGTTGATCTCGAATTTTTTGTGTCTACGACCGAGCAACGATATACTACGCGTCGACGTTTTCGTCAAGTTTCTCAGGTATCGCAGCATTCTTGCGCTTATTTACAAAATAAACGATATATGAATTTTTATCACGACGTTTCTATCGGTAAACCCAATCGGTTATTCTCTGAGGCTTGACGGTTTCCAGTAGTTCGTACTTGACGTATCCTAGGAATCCGAGTATCGAGGAAATTATCAACAGAACCAAGAGTATCAATCTCCAGATGAATAGACGATCGTAAGGCTGGAAAATGAAGGAATATTAGGAAAAAAAAAAAAAAAAATATAGAAAAAAGTAAGTAAAGGAGGTTCACGCGCCATAATCATAATAGTATATACAAAGTAATGGCAAAATCATCGGATACAATTTTTTCCAAGATAATTTTTTGAAATTTTGCGTGAATCTTCTCGAGCATCGTATTATAATGGGTAAGAAATTTGAGAAAGTTTCATCGTCTAGAAATCGAGATATTCGGTGTTTAAAATCGCAACTTTAACACGAAGTCTTATGGGAAGTTACGAAAAAATACGATTTTCCACAATAAATAACTCGATTTCTAGACGGTAAAACTTTCTCAAATTTTACCCACAATTGAGTATTATTGTTAAGAAGGTTCGTACGAATTTTAAACAATTAAACTTGGAATTCGTCTAATGCATGGACAACGTTTCAACCTCCTTAAAGCTTTTATATCAAGATTTTTACTCGCCGCTGCTGTGTATTTTGAAATTTTCGTAAGTTTGATATTTTGAAATTTTTTTTTATGGGAATTAAAGCTTCCAAAGGATTAATAAATATAGGACGTGGTATAAAATGTAGAAACGTACCTTGTCCTCTCTGACCACTGGTTCTTCCGATCCTCTCGGTACTCCGACCAATATTATCGTAACTACGACAGCTACGGCTACGGCTATAGCACCAACTTTCTTTTCTGTTCTGAGGGATACGGCAAATACGAGTGCGGCCGCTACCCAGAGTAAGAGAACAACAAATAGGCCAATTCCGATTCCAAAAACCAGAGTCGTCATTACCCTATAGATGTTAATTTACGATTGTTTTCTTTTTTTCATCCTGATTGTCGATATAAAGGTAATATATTGGAAAAGAAAATTCGATCATAACCTAAATGTAAATCTTTGAACTTCGTACCTTGCGGTTCACGCCGACAACGGATTAAAAAGAGGCAACGTACGTTTATTAATCACATATCAGCGTAGTTGGGGCAATCTTCATTCAAATCCAATGTGATTGGTGACGCAATACACTCATAAAACACTTTTATACAGTACGTCGAGTTTTTTTTACGTACATTCGGCAGACTACGTGCAGTTTAGACACTTCACGAAGGGGTGAACCCCTGGGACGACGACCTCACGACACAAGTCACGTAAGCCACGATTACTGACATTTGTTTATGCTTCACATGTACGTACATACAAACGGGTAATACACCTTTTACGCGACAAGGGCGGGAATAGCAGTACCAGTGACATCATGTTCGAAAATTTGTCACTTTCCCATGACGTCACGGACTCGATGATTTTATGACGAATCATTATACTTTCTATATTTTTAATTTACATCCTCGACGACCATGACGAATATTTGAGAAGGGGTATGCATTTATGACTCTGTTCAGAGACTGTGTTGAACGAAATAACAAATTTACATTGTAATAATGTCAAAGATTAAGGGGGGATCAGCAGCGTTCGGCAAAAGTTCAAACCTCGTGAGATGGTTCTGCGACATCTGTGCGGCCACAGGGTGAACTATTTTGCAGATACGTTAAGTCAGCCGCAAGCTATCGTGTCAACTTCGTGTCGTGGGTACAAAAGTACCCACAGTTCACTATTACGCCGCTCAGATGTCGCCCCGCCGGACCCACTCTCGTGGTTTCAACTTTTATCGACCGTTGCACGATAAACTGTCCAATGATGACGTGTGTCTATATTCGTGATTCGTACGTGTTGCTCGAATATTCCGGGATCCGAGCGAGTGAAGTTTCAGACTCATGGACGACAGGATGCACAAGAAAGTCAGCAAACGATAAAAATTGTTTTGTTTTACACACTATCTTATCGATCCACATAATTATGCCGGTAACAATGGTCGTCAACAGCCGACGGTGTTCCTAGTACGTGATATTATCAGAAGATGGCCGTAGCCTCGTTCCTTAAGATTTTTATTGAAGGCCCCCCAAGCTAAAACGCTCGCAAAATGGTAAATATTCCCGATTAATAACTAAAGACATTATGTATATCAATGATACGGATAAACTATGATTTTCTTCCTTACTGTCGTACAATTTTTATCTCCATTCGCTTAATCGTGCGATCCCAATGTCGGCTTTTTCGGTTCTTTTGTGAGGTTAGGATCATGCACGTACGATATTCCTCATGGTTACATACTCCGGATACCGTCATTATAATAACTATTGCGTGTGTTTGGATAATTATGCACATACGCGATGATTCAAGACTATGGGATTTTCTACCGTTAAAAAATCGTTTCCTTCATATCGCTCATCGATCCAATGTTATTTTTACGTTTTAACTTCACACAGCATCGATAAGAAAAACTGGCCAATTTCTCGTGCACAAAAATGATGCACTTATTTTCAAACCTACAGTTCCAGAATATCGCAGCATGCCGGGCTCGCTTGGCCATGGCAGCTCGGTCGGCTCATTCGCCTAGAATATTTATCGGAGGTTCCAGAGAACGATGTTTAGTCCGTTGTTTAGATGATCGTTCGAGACCGTTGCCGAGCGTAAGGCTCGAGTATAAATCGGTTTGTCGTCGTTTCAGTATATAATAAAATTATTACGATCTTAGCGACGATAATAACGACGTATTACAATTTTTCCTAAGAACAAGAAATCGTATTACAATATTTCAGATTCGTTGGTATTCAAATTCATCCAGAAGACCAAATTTTTTCTCCCAATTTCTCGAGAATATAAAACAAGAGATGCAGAAGAATAAGGAAATGAAGGAATCGCTGAAAAAATTCCGAGAAGAGGCCGAGAAGTTAGAACACTCGGACGCGCTCAAATCCGCAAGACAAAAGTTTCAGACGGTAGAATCGGAAGCTAGTAAAAGTTCGGAAGTTCTCAAGGAGAAGCTCGACACGATAAAAGAAAGAGTGAGCGAAAAAAACAATTTTTCACTCAATTTCTTCATTTTCCAAGTACAATTTACACATTTCCATGCTTTTCTGATCACGAACAGGTTCAAGAGGTTCTAGACGAGGCGAGCAAGTCCGAATTGGGCAAAAAAGCCGGTCAGATAGGAGAAGAAATATCAAAATCGGCAAAAGGCGCAGCGGAGTCGATATCGGAGAAAAGTCAGGCGCTTGGCAAAACGGGAGCTTTTCAAACGATATCGCAGACCGCCGAGGCCGTACGCCAGGAATTAGATCAACAGGGTATCGAGGGTAGAGTTTACGTGCCATTGAAAAATCTACGAAAAAGAAAGGAAATTTCTGACATCGTCGACGAGAAACAGTACGAGGCGAATTCCGAAGCTATGGGAGTCGAGCTACACAAAGATTCCAAATTTTATCAATCCTGGCAAAATTTCAAAGTAATCAATACGCTTTATTTTTTCTCCTTAAGGAGGTTAAAGCGTTGTCCATGCATTAGACGAATTCCAAGTTTAATTGTTTAAAATTCGTACGAACCTTCTTAACAATAATACTCAACTGTGGGTAAAATTTGAGAAAATTTTACCGTCTAGAGATCGAGTTATTTATTATCAAAAATTGTATTTTTTCGTAACTTCCCATAAGACCTCGTGTTAAAGTTGCGATTTTAAACACTGAATATCTCGATTACTAGACGGTGAAACCTTCTCAAATTTGTTACCCATTAAAATACGAGGCTCGAGAAGATTCACGCAAAATATCAAAAATTTATCTTGGAAAAAATTGTATCTGATGATTTTGCCATTACTTTGTATATATACTATGATGATTATGGCGCGTGAACCTCCTTAAACGATTATTTACTTTTATAAGAAAAATCTTCACAAAAACGTACTTTTTTCTCGTACAGGACAACAATCAGTACGTCAACAAAGTTCTCGATTGGAAAATCAAGTACGAGGAGTCCGACAATCCTGTGATTCGCGCGTCGAGACTACTCACCGACAAAGTAACCGACATAATGGGCGGTATATTTCAAAAAACCGAACTTTCGGAAACTCTGACGGAAATATGCAAGCTAGATCCGAGTTTCGACAAAGTTAAATTTTTGCGAGCCTGCGAAACCGACATTATACCAAATATTCTCGAGGCTATGATCCGAGGCGATCTTGAAATCTTGAAGGACTGGTGTCACGAGGCGCCTTACAATCTTATCGCTCAACCGCTTCAGCAAGCTAAAAAATTGTCGTACCGACTGGACAGTAAAATTTTAGGTACGTTACGCTACAGGACGTAAAATTATTCGCGTTATATTTTCTTTTTAATTTAATCACGATTTTTTGGGCAATATAATTTTCCAAATCGTCGATAATGCAAATTATTCTGATATTACAGAGACTAACTTCCGGTTCTTTGAATTTTAGACATAGACAACGTGGATCTTGTGATGGGCAAAGTTATGGAACAAGGACCGGTTCTGATAATAAGTTTTCAATCGCAACAAATAATGTGCGTCAGAGACGCAAATAACAAAGTCGTCGAGGGCGATCCGGAGAAAGTAATGAGGGTCAATTACATTTGGGTATTGTGTCGGGATCCTACCGAGCTGAATCCAAAATCAGCGTGGCGACTACTCGATCTGAGCGCCAATAGCTCCGAGCAATTTGTTTAAACGAATTTACGGCAGTTGAGAATGTAACATTCTCATGCTGTTTAATTTTGTGACAAAAGACAGAAAGAGAGAGAGAGATAGAGAGAAAAAGATCGGGCAAAGTCTGCAGTCTGTTCGCGAATGACGATTCGCGCTCTGTAAATTTCTCAAGTGTACAATATAAAAAAAGGATGTCGAAAAGACTTTACGGAAGAATGCTTGTACAAAGCTGAAGCGAGAGAGAGAGAGGATAGAGAGGCGAGGCTTATGAACTTTTTTGTGTTCCTGACGATTCGAAACGTCGTTTCGAATTTTAGAGAAAAAAATGAAAAAAAAACAATATATCGAGACGAGCCAAAAAATGAATATTTCTTGAACAGCACAATTAACGCGGTCAGATATCAGGCCTAGGCGAATTTGAGGATTGTAACAACGAAGAAGGAAACAAATCTTATCGTTTTGAAGAAGAAATCGATATTAGAGCACTTGAAATTATTTATAAGTATATATCGACGCTGTTTACGAAAAGTAGCACGGTTCAAATTTCTTACGAAAACTAACACGTTTCTAATTCTACTGCGAACACCAACGCGTTTCGATATTCGACACGAAATCTAGCATGTTTCTGCTTTCACCGCGAAAACTAGCACGATTCGGCTTCTGCCGCGATAACTGGCATGTCCGAAACATGCTAGTTTTCGTGGTAAAACCCGAAACATGCTAGTTTTCGCGGTAAATATCGGAATGTGTTAGTTTTCGTGGCAAAAGCCGAAACATGCTAGTTTTCGCGCTGATATCAAGCGTGTTTGTTTTCGTAAGTAATCTGAAACATGCTAGTTTTCGTAAGCAGCATCGATATATATATATATGTGCGAGATACGAAAGTTTCAAATGTCGTCCTTCATGCAACGTTTTACTTCAACGAAGAGATAACGAGAAGGCGAGAGTACACGGCCGAAAGACGTAACAATCCTGTTATCCTTACTGTACATGCTATTATAAATAATTTTGAGTATGAACATTTTGATATATATATATATATATATAATTTAAATATATATAACCAAATGTCGGTCATACCTCCCTTTGTACATAATATAAAGAAAAATGGATTCTCGATTCACAGGCGATGCATAATAGTTTATTTTGTAGAATAATAGTTTATTTTTTAATGTAAATGAAGAAGAGAGAAGCTGAGGTATATATACATAGGAAAGAAACAAATAATGAATATGGTATTTTCGTTGATTGTCGTTGTTGCAGGAAAAATTCGCAGATGTATATGACAATATGTGTGCCCTGCAAACAGTTTTCTCCAGTGTGGCGTTTGGCCCAAAGTGACGATTAAATTGTGACAAGCATTGAACTGTTTCCGGTTTGATATTTCCCTTTTTTTTTTATAAAATAATATCCTTTTTTTACGAGCGAAGTGATTTTACGTAGGTACAGATATATTTTTTTTAATTCCGCTTCGATAATTCAAATATTGCAGACGGATTTGAATCGATCGTGTCAACTTATAGTTGATCAGTGATGATCGGGGGCAAAATCATATTCTTCATGATGAATGGCATAAGCGAGTAATTTACGATAATGTATTGCTGAAAATGAATATTTTTTCGATTTGTTCGTAATAGTTTACTGAGCGCCCGCAGTGGCGCTGATGGCGCTGCAAGTGCGCAAATATATAAACGAGAGCGCATCTTGAGTTATGACACCGCAGTCTTCTCCACGTACGTGGTTGCCTTCTGTTTTTTCATATTGTTTTGCACTGTGTTCTTACGATTATTATTTGACGTGCTTCAAAAATTTCACTCGATAATTGGGAAGTAATGAAGAAATCGATTAATTGCTGAAACAGGTAAAACTTAATTTCGAACCTTTATTTTTCGTCATCGTAAGAGAGCGACAGTAACGAGCGGTGCCGATAGAAAGCTGTGCTGATAATATAAACAAATCGCGCCACGCTCTGCCGGTGGAAACCGGCACACAGCTGATCAGATAACCTCAAATCGCCTCGAGTAATGTGATGACTCGGAACTTGTCAGTTCTGCGATACAACCGGGATTTTCAATAATAAACCGTCTTACAACTTGTGTGTGATGCGTCCGATCTCTCTCTTGCGACATTTCTTGTTTCATACGCGCCTTTGTTCCACTCGCAGGTTTTTATCTCATATTTTCATATATTTCCAGTGTTCTCGTTGTTTTTCTCTCGTGTTTTGTTCTCGCTCGTCTAATATTTTTTTTTTTTTTCAAATCCTCAATTCTCTCGGTCCGTCAAATTCCCCGATGTGTTCAGTTACCCTTCGAAAAAAAGAAATCATTCGGACAAACGAAAGAAACTAGTATTATTTTCTCAAAGTACGGTTAAAATTTAGCGAAAACATAAAACTTAATTTTTGTATTCGCAATGAATTCTAAATAGCGATTTTTCTCATTGTTTAATACAAATTTAATGTTTATCGCGCTTCGCAGAACTTGTCCAAATTCTTGGCTCGCGTTTCGAAAGATGGTGTCCCTCGTAGCGGTCGACGATCGAATGCAAAAAGCTGTTCAAAGAATAGTCCCCGCCCTCGTAACAACAAAATACAAAGGACAAGACGGAAGAATCGGAATATTCGGTGGCAGTACGGAGTACACAGGCGCTCCGTACTTCGCCGCTATGAGCGCTCTTCGAACCGGCGCCGATTTGGTTCACATTTTTTGTTCCAAGGATGCCGGAATAGCGATAAAATCCATGAATCCCGAGCCGATAGTACATCCGATATTGGATCAGCACGACGCGATAAAACAGATAAAACCTTGGTTGGACCGACTTCACGTGATCCTCGTTGGTCCGGGACTCGGCCGAGACGACAAAATCTTTAAGAATATCGCCGAACTCATAAACATCTGCAAAGATCAGAAAAAACCTTTGATTCTAGACGCCGATGGTCTTTTTCTCATAAGTCAAAAGCCCGATCTCGTCAAGGATTACCCAGGCTTGATTTTAACTCCGAACGCAATGGAATTCAGTCGTTTGGCCAAAGCTTTTCTCGAGAAATCTATTCAGCCGGCTCCAGTTGTAAAAGTATCCGATGTAAAGCATCTGGCCGATAGTATCGGTAAAAATATCGTTATTCTTCACAAAGGAGCGAAAGACGTTATCGTCGATGGTCACAAAGGCACGGAGACCGTTTCCTGCGCTCTCGCAGGATCCGGTCGACGTTGCGGCGGTCAGGGCGACGTTCTCGCTGGTGCGCTCGCGGTCTTTTGGTGGTGGTCCATCAATGCCGGTCCTAGCGAGTGCGCTCTCTCACCCGCTATGACCGCTTCTTACGCAGCTTCTCGATTAACGAGAGAATGCAACGCAGCCGCTTTCAAGATAAAACAGCGCGGTATGCTGACCTCGGATATGCTCGAACAGATACAACCTGTGTTCGCGAGACTCTACGAAGTCACTTTCAACAAGTGAGATCTTTTATTTACATTTTCTCAAAGATTTATTTATGTTTATATATGTATATATATATTTTTTAATTTGTTACATTATGCGGGGAATATAGTAAATTATATAAGATTGATGAATTTAATATAAAACTGGCGGTTTTATGCGAGTGGGTTCCATCTCCGAGGAAATTTTTGTTCACGGGAGTTTGGCAATCTTTTCGCTCGTTGCACAGCTAATATCTTTTTCCCTGGTTTCTCATAAATATTCGGGAACATTTGATCGAATTAGTGGAAAATTCAAAAGACTGTTTTTCCGAACGAAAAACAATTATTTACGATTTTCTTTTTAGCCGAAGATCGCTTTAAAAAAAACGTTTGGTTTAAGGTCAAAAAAATAATACAATTATCTTTTCAACTAGTTCAGCGAACTCGCCAAGTGCCAAGAGTAACTGCCTCGGAGAATCTCTGGGTTATAAAAAAATAAATATATGGTTCGCGCTACGAGTTTTTCGTAGTCTCGGACATTACGTCGTATAATAATTTGTACATGAAATAAGTTATTTTTTTTTTACAAACAAACATTTGTTATAGTCTGCAAAAGGACGAAAAGGCGAATCGGGTTTTACGCGATCGCTCGATTTGGGAATTAAATTTTTGCACGAGTTTAAACCATTGTTGATATTTCCCGGCTCGCTTCCTTCCAGACTCTCCTCCTTCACGGGTATTCGTTCGCGCACGAGAAGTACAGATTCTTAGAACGAAGTGATCCTGACACGATTTCGAAACGAACGAGTATATTCCATCGAAATCTAACGAACGCTGTTTCTCATCGACGTGTAAAGTGAGTAAAATATTATTTTTTTGTTCTATTTCCATCGTACACGCCTCTTCTTTCAACGAGAGAGAATAACTTTCCTCTCGAGGGAATAGATCGAACGAACGTCTCGTTTGTTTGTTGTTATTAATAAATTATGATTTAATTCCGGTTTACAACGGATCGGGACGAAGGAAGAAAATTAAATCGTCGTTCTATCTAAACGAGTTTAGAAATAAATACTGTTATTGATTTCTTAATGAGTCGCGAGGATATATATAATAATCGTTATCTTTTCATTTTATAGGATTTGTCTGACAATAAGAAACTAATATCGATCCTACTGCCGGGACGAATTAAATCCGAAAGATTCTCGGAGAAGAGACCTCGATCGTTAATTCGTCGTCTCGCGTTTATAATAAATAAATAATAACATTCTTAAGTCAGGCCGTAAAACGAAATTCTTCGCATCGTGAAATACTTGAATACTGCTGTTTTTTTTCTTCTTTTCTCTGTTCCTCTTTTTGTTTTTCCGCTACGCCTCTTTCGCTAACTATATCTTCGTCGAGGGAGCTTTCGTTTTTTGTTTTCTTTTAATCTCTTCGTAGTATCGCGACGGTAAATATCATTAATGAGAAAATCGGCTCGATATCGCTCGAGTGAGAAGCGAATCGAGGCTTTGGCGTTGCGGCGAATCGATGAACTACGAATAGAAGGTCAGAACCGAGGTATGGTTTCCTCGTACCAGTATGGTTGGCGGCATGTCCCGCGTCAGGGCTTCGAGCCAAGCCATGTAGAGAGGCGCGGAAACTGCTCCTTTTCTCGGCATGGGCAAGGACCTGAAATTTTTTATTATTTTTTTACTCTAATACTTTTTTCAATCTTTCACGCGAAATCAATCATTCAATGTTTCCTAAAAAAAGCAGAATTCGAGTTAATAGTCGACTCGTGAATTTTCTGTATCTCTAATCTTTACTTTTTGTTTCTTGTTTTTTTTGTAGGAAAATGAAAAATGTATAGTTACATTACGACGAGGGTGGATTGACTAGAATTTTCCAGAAGCAATTCTCGTAATCTCAACTGTCTGTGAGTCTTGTCTCGGAGCGTTTGCAACTCACTGTCGGTCACGACGCAATCTGAAACACAAAATCGTATTCGAGGCGTTAACGATCTATGTCACGAACGACAATGGAGAAACGTTTACGAGTGAAAATTACCCGAGGAGTCGGACACGTCGTTCATTCTAAAATCGGCAACGAGCTTGTCGAAGAAATCTTGAGTTTCCTGACGCGGCTCGACGCTTATGTCGTCGACCATCTTCAAGCTCGTGTATTTTATACGAAACTTTGCCATTATCTCGGCCATTCTGAAAGTAGCGAAAAATTGGGATAATTTTCGATCGGGAAAAAATTTAATCGGATCGTTTGGTTATTAATTTTTTTGGAAGAGAAACTCACTCTTTCTCCTGCGCTCCGATTTCTTGCTTATGATTGGCGAGAGCGAATATGCGCATCTTGCAGTGTTCCCAGTTAGTTCTCGTGCTTATTATGTAAGGCAGGAGTATCGTCAGACCTGCTCGAAACAAGCAATCATTTCTGCCATTTACAAATGAGTTTGAAAAACAAAATTATCGTTGAATAATTCAACGAACGGGCGTTAAGTTTCCGTTAACGAATTACCTCCGTCGTCGTACAGCCACCATACGTCGATTATACCGTTTTTATGCTTCTTCTGGAACACTGTCATATACTCGGGCTCGCCCATACCGTTCTTCTTATCGCTGTAATTTTCATTTTTAACGTTAGCCATAAAAACGTCGAAAATAAAATTGCAACTTCAAACTTTTCGAATAATTGACAAAAAAAGAATACGAGAGTTTCAATTTCTCATCTTGCCGGAACAATATTGTGTAATTTTCGATACAAAACAAACTAGAATGATTATTTTTTCCTACGAGAATGGTAAACATTTTTTTTACAGACAAAAAATGGCAAAATTCTGTTTTTTTCTTGTTTCTTTGCTAATTCGCTTGTGATGAATTTTGTACTCACTATAACATTTTGTCAGCCGCGTGTTTCTTCTTGTTCTTCAATTGTTCTCTCGCGCTGAAGTGCGTCGGCGAGTCTCTCATGACGTGAGCACCGTCGCCCGGTATATATTGCGTTCCTATCGTCGGTACGCTTTGAACTCTCGGTATTCTGCTGCTCATCGATAAATCGCTATCGGCGTGCATCAGGGTATTGCCGGCGAGATCGTAACTGCTCTGTGCCAGTACACCGGAATGGTCCTCCTCGCCGACGCCATTCGCGATACTCGAACAATTCAGACCCTGGGGTATTCGAAGTATCGCCACTGCCAATTTCTGATCGAATGCGTTGCTGTTGATTCGAGAATGAACAAAAAAATAGAATCGCAACGATGTTAGATAAATTAATGAGGAAAAATTCAAAACTAGAATTTCTGAGAAATAGAAATTAGAAAGATTCTGGCGAAACGAGAGAATTAGAAGTTTTTTTTACCAAATAGAAAAATTGACGATTTTTTGATGGAATAGAAAAATAGAAGAAATAGAAGAATTTTGAATAAATCGAAAATTTAGAAGAATATTAGAAATTCGAAGAAATAGAAAAGTAGAATAATTATGAAAAAAAATGTGGAAGACAAATTTTACACGGGAATAAAAAATAGAAAAATTCTTACTGTAAGACGTTGAAGTATTCCTGAAGATCCTTGTGATTGCAAGTAGCCCAGTGACTCTTGTAACCCATGAGAACGACGTTGGGAGCTAATTTTCCGACACCGGTAGCTTGCATAAGTGCCGAAGCTCCTCGCTCCAAGCTCAAATCACCTACGACGTGATAGAACGATCTGATACGATGACGTTGTAGCCAGGCGTAACCACTTCGCAGACGTGCCGAACGCACTCTGTACGACAAACGAGTCTGAAAAAAATCCACAAAAATAACACGATTTTGTTAAGATTTGTCTTTTGCTGATTTAAAATTAAAAAATGATCAGAAATTCTTTTAAAATTAAAAAAAATAACAAGAAAATTTATTTTCAAATATTAAAATAGCTTAGAAAAACTTGGAAATTTGAAAAAAAATGTTATTTCGTGAAATTTATCGTAAAAAATATGATTTTGATAGATTTAAATATTTTTTTCAATTTCAAACATTAAAACAGCTTAGAAAATTTTGGAAGATCGAAAAAAATTGTTATTTTGTGAAATTTATCGTCAAAAACATAATTTTATTGATCTTACCGGATGGACTTCGCCGGATATGAGAAGAGAATTGTTTTTAGTGATAAGATTGGCGAGATGTAGCAAAGCCGGTCTCGCGCTCGGGGTTCCCGTTAGAGCGAGAATTTGCGGGGCGTAATTCTTCACGTGTTCGTCGATTGAATTTAATCTGAAGAAAATGAAGAAAAATTCATTGAAATGAACCTTCGTCGAATCCGAGAGTAAAGATTCGACAGATAAGAATTTATTGTCTCACCTGTAGACGACCGATAGAGCAGTTTTGTACGTTTGTGCCTGTGTGCTGCTGCCCCAATTTACATCAGGTTTTCGATAAACGACGATGAGATAGAGAGCGAATATTACGACGAAGGTGATTACCGATGTGACCCAATCGATCAGGAACATAATAGCGACGCATAGAATAAATCCCACCAGCGATATCCACGTGTTGTAATACTTTTTTGAAAAAAAATACAAAAAAAATGATTAGTTCAAAATCCCGGAGGAAAAATCTTGCGAGAACTCATTGTAGTTCGATTTTGAATAAATCGTTATAAATTTAACATAAAAACTATATAATAATTGCTTAATTACAATTATTGCAATTATCACAAAAATCAAAATAATTAATACTTGGTGAAAATTGTTTTGGGTTTGAGAAAATTAAAAAATTTAGTCAGACAGCTTCCCGCAGGAAGAAAGCGAGAAAAAGAAATACCTTGAAGGTTGGACGCCAGCCAAGAGGTCTGACCAGAGCCGCGTGGAAGGTGCAGAAGTTGATAAGGGCGTAAGAAGCCAAGTAGAAATTTGAGATAAGTGGCGCAACGGCGTTCAGATTAGCTGTAATTAAAGAACATTGAAAAATCAAGGGAAATTAATAATTTTGTTTAAAAAAAAAATGTGTTAATACAAATTTGGTCAAAAATGGAAAAAATGAATTTTTGGAAATACTGACCGATCAGAAGAAAAATAGCAGCGACGAAAAACGTGAGAACGTAGCCTCTGTAAGGTTCACCGTTCTTGCCGTAACCTTTGCTGAAGTATATTAAGCCTGGATATATGCGATCTTGACCGAGAGCTTGGATGAGCCTTGGCACCGATAGTAAATTCGTTAATGCCGTTGATAAGGTCGCCGCGAAGCAACCGGCGTAGATGAACGGACTCCAGAAGGACATTAGTTGCATAACCTGGGAAAGAGAATTTACGATTGCAGATATTAGAAGTTTACGATCTTTTTTCACGATAATTTAGATTAACCGAAGAGAAAAATTGAAAAACGTGAATTTTCATTTTTTGAATTTTGCGACCGATTTTCTCGTCCGAATTAGCCGTTCATGGTACTCAGAGAAACGGAAATTTTCCGTACAACACGAATATCACATTTATATTCCTAATTTTCGAAAATTTACCGGTCACAAGTTCAAAAAACCGATTTTTTTTATGAATTTTCAATTTTTGACCTGTAAATTTTTCAAAAATTCGAACGAAAATGTGATTATCGTATTGTACGGGAAATTTCCGATTCCACGAGTACCCTGTGCAATTATTTTGGATAAAAAAAATTTCGATATTTGAATTTTGTTCGTTTTCAAAAACTCACCGAGTAACTGTTGTGAAGGCCAAATTCGCAATCACTTCCGACGATGCAAGTAGCGATCGTACCGTTGACAATTTGACCACTGACGTCTCTCAGAGCCGCTCCACCCGCGAAAAAGACAAAAGTGACGTAACTGATCATCGAAATGAGAAGAGCCAAAAGTGTACCGATCGGTATACTACTCGCCGGGTCCTTCAAATCACCCGATATATTGGCACCAGCTTGAATTCCCGTAACCGAAGGAAAGAATATCGCGAAAACCGAGAAAAACGTTTGATTTCCATTATCGTAAAAACGATAATCCGGTCCCCAATTGTCCTTGAACACTTGTGCTGTAAATCACAAAAGCGTTAAATAAGAAAATTTAATATCAGCAACCAATTAAAATAAATTTTCAATTTTTTTAAAATTCAATTACGCTCCCAATTCAAGCTAGATTATTATTTCATTCAAAAAATCGACGTGGATGTATTTTTGTTTGTTTTTTTCGAGACTTACTCGAAAATCCGACAAATCCTTTGGCTTGCTGACCGAGATCGTTGGGACCGATAAGCGTGCCGATGAGAAAATCGAAGATCGCAAGTGTGATTATAGCGATGAGAAAATTTTGTGCCTGAAAGATAAATTTTGAATTTACAACGATGAAAAATCAATCCCAAATCGGATGAATTTATTCGAATCGGATGAATTTATGCGAATCGGTATTTTAATTTTTTTTTCTTCCAACCTTGGATTCCCATTCCATGCCAATGGCGCAGATCAGAACCATGACGAGAATCGCGATAACTCCGATGATTCTAACGTCGTTAACTCCATTGTCGATTATCTTCAAGTCGTGCTCCTTCAAAAGTTCGTTCATAGAGTCGCAAAAACCGATCGTATTCATCGAGGCAGCGACGGCGTTCGCGAACGCGAAAACTATCCCGACCGAAGCCCCGAATTCTGGTCCGAGTGATCTCGAGATGATGAAGTAAATACCCCCTGTGCAAAAAAAAATCAAAAAATTCAAAAAATCAATAAATCGATTCCAATTTCGATCAAATTCGTAATTCGAATAATCGTTTAATCAACATTGAAGAGATGCTTTCAAAATAAACAATACAAAATTTTCCTCGATCAAAATTCGAAAAAAACAAGATCAAAAATTAAAAAATTACAAAAATTTGAATTTTTCTATTTTTACGCTGAAGAATCCGACTTCACCCTTCGGTTCGCTAATCGAAACGATTACTTTTACGTCGAAGTGCGAAAATAAACAATAAAATTTCAAGCGTAAATTTAACGAGTCGTTCGAAGAACAAGAATTCGAAAAAAATGAAGAAATTACAAAAAAAAGTAAATAACACCATTGACAGAATTTCAATGGAATTCCCACGTCGATAATTGACCACTCTTGTTCGAAATATCGAGGTAATACAATAGAATTAAGGCGTTAATTCGATCGTGACACGATGCAAGGACGTTAAATTTCCCCGTTTTCTGAATCACTCTGTAAATTATATATACATACATACATACATACATATATACAACATATTATATATATACACCTATATATTGTATATATATATAATAGAAAGACAAACAAGTGGCGAATGCCACGCCTTGATGGTAATAATACCGAAGTTTAACGTCGAGGACGACGACGTAACACACCTCCCTTTACTTCACCATTAGTGCTAATTGCACTGAGGCTGAGTGTCGTGATAACGCATACGATCGCCGATATTCCGATAATAACGAGTGATTGAAAGATCCCGGCCTGCGCGACGACCCACGATAGACGAAGGAACAGCATGACACCCCATATATTGAGGAGACATGGTATAAGAACTCCTTGTATCCATCCTAACTTTATACCACCTGGTCCTGGTTGTCCGGTGCCAATTTGGCCAGCCTCGACGTTCGTGTCCTGAAAAAAAAATTCGCTATTCTTAAAAATACGTTTTTTGTTTGTTTTTTTTTTCTAAAACGAAGAACAATTTTGTTTAATTTTTGAATTATTAACAAATTTGGACATTGAACGATAAGAATTACGAAAAAAATGACAAATTTATTAAATATTTTTCCGAATTCGTAGCCTCGACTTGGATCTCGAATTGTCAAAACTCAAACACGAGACTATTTCATGGTCCGTCGAGGTTAATTAAGAATACGACAAATTTTGTCTTAATTAATTCCATTTAGACGTAGAATCACGCGCTAACTATTCCCTATCAGCTTTATTTGCCAATCGTTCCAATAATACGCGATATCGATAAATCAATAATACTAAAAATACCCGACTCGATCGATCGTTTCCTATTTTAAATCGCCTCCATTTTTCTACATCTCAAAAAAAAGTAAAATTTCAATTTTTTCTCTTTAAACCATTCCCTCCAACCAACTTGTTAATTTTTCTCAATAATTTACTTACGAATATTTTCGTTTAAAATTTTCATCGATTCACGTCGTCACATAATTTTTTCTTTCTTTTTAATTCAAAAAATTCTCGATAAAACAGTCGTTTAAAAAACAAGTTTTTTTTTTAACTCTCTCTAGCCTATAAATATCTATAAAGAGAATGAATTAAAAAGAGTTCGAGGCGAAAGAGTATAAACAAGCTCTTCCTTCTCCTCCTCCTTACTCCTCCCCTCCTCCCACCCCCTTCCTCCTCCCTCGACAAAACAGAAAATAAGAGGTTACGGGTATCTCCGTCTCGCTCTTCTTTCTAATCTCGGGTAGGTCTCCGTTTACTGCCGGGTAAACTTAATCAGAGTCTGTTCGTCCTCGACGTTATGCGAGAAAAACCGTGTGCGCGGTGCTCTCGTTTTATATCTCCCCCCACCCCCTATCTCCTCCACCCCCGCGTACTCTCTTTCTCCGGACGATCAACCAAAAAAATAAAAGCGTAAGAGAAGGATACAGCCGGGACTCCGGATTCTGTTATTTCTCGTCGTTCGCAACCTCGAGAGACCGCGTTTCTTCTTTTCTTCCTTCCGATAACAAATATTCTCGTTCTCCGCTCGCTTTGAAGATTTAACCGCGAACGTGTAAACAAAAATAGTATACAATTTTGTTTCTCGTATTGTCGAATTTTTCACGATGGAAAATATATTTATTTCGTTTTTTCTTTTTCTTTGATTTTTGTTTTTTTTTTTGGTAAATTAAATTTTTTCTCAATTTTCCGAATTTTGAAAAGTTGCGAGAAGGTTTTGCGATATTTTGTTTGTTCGTCTATCATCCACGTATAAATCGTTTGGAAATGGTCAAATGCGAGATAAGAGATAAAAATGAAAAACGAGAATATTTTTTCTTTTTTTAATTAATTTTTTTATAAGTACCAATAATTCCGACTTCGATAAGAGATAGAGAGACAGGCTCGTCGAGCGTGTATTCTCGACTGGGAGTCGAGGTAGGAACGTGTGGATCGACGGGCGTGAGAGATTAAGTGGCATGAGAAAAGAAAAAGAAAATATTGTACGCCGGATCGACGACACTGATTTACAAATGTGTGATATCTATCTACACGTACACACATTTATATATATATATAATTATTAATACATATACATATATATATGTTC
This sequence comes from Netelia inedita, assembly GCA_964017225.1. Lineage (NCBI taxonomy): Eukaryota > Metazoa > Arthropoda > Insecta > Hymenoptera > Ichneumonidae > Netelia > Netelia inedita. The sequence goes on along the minus strand of OZ024922.1, from coordinate 3,064,736 downwards.
GTATTTTTTTTTCATTTCAAAGACACGTGGCACGCACGTAGCTTAACGGGGGAAGATTTTACCGGTTACATCCAACGCAATCTGGACTGAATCGAGGTAAACGTCCCAGCTGCGTAATCACACCCCGTATACGAGCAATTAACCCGCAGGTACGTTCTAACAGCCAAGGTACACGTACCGAGAACATAATTATTATAGACCTGACTTCTGTAATCGTTTGTACAGTTGTACAGTGCGTGAGACGTCCGTTAGATTGTTTTTGTAATTTAAAAAAAAAATTTTAAATAAAAAAGAGAGGGAATTTGTATAGGATAGATTGAAGAAAATTGGGGGTAGGATGGGAAAAATTGTAAATTTGGAAAAAAAAAGTTGAGAATTGATCGTAGTCGCCCTTTTTTTGTACGAAGGGCTGTGAGAGAAGGGAGGCCTGATAGGTGAATTGATAAGAAAAAGAATTTTTTGTTTTTGTCTTACCTTCACCATGTTGCCCTCGTGTAGCTCGCCCAGCGATGGCCTTTTCGCCCTTCTGCTCAGTCTGTAATTTGCGAATAGCAAATTACATTTGCGAATAGCGATTTTTGTGATTTTTGGTGGTGAAAGATTGAATTTTTCCAATTTCGATTTTTATGAAGAAATTAAAGTGTCCAATTGACCTTCGTTAAAGGAGGATAATTGACGTTAAGAAGAAACGATCGTTCTCCTCAATGACTCAAAAAAAAATTTGTTTTTTTTCTTTCTTCTCTTTTTATAACCAAGCACGAATTAAATACCTGTAATGATCCAAGCGTGGGACAACGTCCCACAGTCCATTGACGTTCAGCGTCATCGGTGATCTCTTGCTGTTAAAGTGATTCTGGCCGCTTGGATCGCCATCCCCATTGCTGCTGGAAAATTTGTCCTCCATACCGGCGGCGATCCTGAAAAAAACCCAATTTTTTCCGTCTCAATTAAAAAAATCACCAATAATAATCCGTCGCAATCCTAAAAACCCAAAAAAAAAATTCTTTTATCCAATTCCAAGTCATCGACCATTTTTCAAATCTAATTAAAAAAAAGATTTATGAATCGTCATTAATTAAAAAAAAACAACTTTCTTCATTAAAACTCGTATAATTTCGTTCAATAATCATCATCGACCAAAAATGAATGTTTTCCAATCGTAAAAAGGGTTTACCCCTCTCCTCCTTCCTTTTCGAGTAAAAACAGTAAAACTAGTCGACGTAGAGTCCATTCGCTCACCACCCAGTAAATGTCGAAACTTTCGTACACGTTTGGTTTACTCAAAGCTCGTATGCTACGAGTGAGATACGCAAAAGCTTAATTATTTCCTCGTGTTCGCTATCGCTTTGAAACGCATTTGCGTATTGCATCCTCATGTGTATATACACATATATTTACATATATATGCATATACATATATGTATATACATAGATATATCAGGAAGTATAACGTATCTAATATATCTCACATTAGCCCAGCTTAGAATACTTAAAGCTGGAGAAGAGAGTCGACCTATATACATACACACATAATACAGTGCGTCCCATTTTAAATCCTTCCCGAGTCGAATATCTCCGAACGACGACCATTAAAAAAAAAATATTTCCAACAAAAACTTCTTATTCTTGTACGTAGAATAAGAATTTGTAAAAAAATATACCAGTTGATATATGAAAAAAAGAAGTTAACCTTGAAATTACCTTGAAAGCCTCGACCTAAGATCAAACAATTAACGCCATTTTACGTTATGCTTGAAATCTTGAAATTTTCGTATGGAACATTTTTTTGTAAAATACTATCGTTCGAAGATATTTGACTAAAGGCGAGGAATTAAAATGGGTCAGCCTGTATATATAAATATATCGTGTTATCGATTACCGAACCTTGACAAGGTTCGAGGATACGTCACAGTAGGAAGTCCATGTCAGGAAGCCGTTTCTCTCCTGTTCGTACATCACTCATTCACTCATTCACTCACTTACGCACACATACATAAATAAATACACACCCACAAACACACGTGTGCGTACGAATATTTACCAAGTATTTGGATCGATCGGAAGCAATCTCGATTCATCGAGAGCCGAGACGTTTGGACAGGAAAAAAAACGATCTCCCGCAATTTGCCCGAACAAACCTTCCCTTGATCTCCTCGTAACGAATATATATATATATATATATAAAATAAATAAAACAACAGGGGGAATAGCTTTACTCCCAACCTCGAGAAACACTCGATCCCTGCCTATCGAATGTAAATATCCAAGTCGAAATTCACGAAAAAAGTGAACCAAAAAAAAAATTGAATAAAAAAGAAACGACGAGGGATGAATTTTTGTCGTAAAATCCAGATTTGGCTTGTGAGTGAAAAAAATGAATTTCTCGTCGATTTTGCGAGGCTTATGGCGAAGCTTTTGTATCGTCGCCAATGTACGACGACAAGTGCCTCGTTTCGTTGAGGATTTTCACTTTGAGCTTTCTCTCTCTCTCTTTCTCCCTCTTTTTCTTCTCTCTCTCTCTCTCTCTCTCTCTCTCCGGCTAAATATAGATATATAGATGTGTTTTTCCTTCTTTTCTGTCTTCAATCCGAAAATTAATTCGCCGAGGGTGAATAACACGAGGCATCCCTCCTGGTGATTTTTCGTTAGTGTTGCGAGAGTGCCAAGCGTCGAGTGTTTCATTCATCGCTGATGCCACGAGCACGAGAAAGCGATATGAGAGGAATCTATATTTCATTCGAGCCAGAGTTCTCTCTTGTTCCTTGCCAGATCTCACGACAGTCTTACTTCCGGTCCTGGAGTTAAGGGAAAATTCGTTCTTGGCTTCTCTCGTTTTCGTCTCCCTCGCTCACTTTGTCTCGTGCGAGCTTGTAACTCATCGCTTTATTCGCAAGAGCCATCTCCCATCGAATGTTCAACAACGAATTTTTCCAAAAAAAAGGTCGTTCGTATTTAAAATTTTACAAATCTAATTAAAAAAAAAGATTTATTAATCCTCATTACTTAAAAAAAAACTTTATTCATTAAAACTCGTATAATTTCGTTCAATAATTATTCAATTAAATTATCAACTTGATGAATTAACTTTTTTGAATAAACTATTTTTTAAAATTAAAAAAATATATATGAATCGAAACTGTCGTTACATTTTCGATTGATTTATTTTCTATTGTTTTTAGATCTTTGATTTTCCGTCAATTAATTTTTGTTTTCTAATAAACGGATTTTTCGTCCACGAAATAAAAAAATCTACGGAAATACTTTCGCGTCTTCGAGGGGTGTAATCGTATGAGAAATTGGATGGTAAATTCCAGAGGTTCATGGACCTCGAGAATGATCGGGAATGCCCCATATATGGGTGCTATAATCTCGTGCGAGAAGGGCGAACCGAGCGTGAGAAGATGAAACCGAGTACGTAACGACGGGAGATGCATGCTCACGTTGACCCGATAAATAATAAATATCGAACGCACGCGAACCTTGCGTCGGTGGAAAGACAAATCGTTATCTATCGTAACCCGACATACGACAGGGCTTGTGTGACATTAACGGTGGTCGTTCGATCGAGTCTCTTCGACTCTCGGTCGTATATTTTGCCGAGTATCAAATTTTGTTTGCGAAACGATCCGAAGACGACAATGGCGACAACCCCCGGGTATATACGTTACAGTTGCGAGACTCGTTCTCTCGACTCGCGTTTCACCGATTAATCGATCGATCGAATTTATCTTACGTTGTATTTTTATCGATTAATTAAATAATCGTGATTTTTATCGTAACGAGAATCATAATAATTTTGATTATTGATTTTTTATTTTGAAAATTTTCTTGCCGGACGATCCTCTCGTGGGACGATGTCGTTGAACTTTTCTCTCAGCGAGCGAGGACCGAGACTCGTTCGTGTATTTCGCCCGTAACGAGGCGAGTTGCACAAACGCCGGGGGTGATTGTCGCGTCGCACCATTTACTTGTACTACTGCGAAAAATGGATTGAAGAAAAAAAAACGAATTTTCAAGGATATTTGTGTCAGAGACAAAGATAAAAAAAGAATTTGAACCAACCTCGTAAAAGTTGGAGAAAATTGGAAAAATTATTTTGACGATATTTCTAAATTGCTAAAATTAATTATTTAAATTTTTTTGCATAGATTGTCGAAACAATTTTCGTATTGAATCGAAGCTTACTCAATTATTTCGTAAAAGTGAATTAAAAAAATGTTCTGAATTGAAAAACAGTCTGGAAAAATATTTTGATAAAAATTCAAAGTCGCTTGACAAGTTTTCCATAGATTTATCACGGTCGATGATTAGAATCGTGATAAGAAATGCTACCTCACGGATGAGATCATCACGAAAAAAATATGACCGATCGTCGGATCGGATTTTTTTTTCAAATATCATCCACCTCGTGGTTCCTATAGAAAATAAAACCGTACGACTCCTAAGTGTCTCCCGTTGTTTTTTTTGAGATTCGATTATTGACATCGCGTCAACGACAGCTGTTACTATCGGCGCAAACATCACGATAGCGATAAAACGATTCACCTAAATCGAAAAAAAAAAAAATTCAAACCATCGATTTTCGTGACTCGGTCGAATTCCGACCGCAAGTAAAAGAAGAAAAAAAACGTTCCGCGAATCGAGAAAATTCTCTCCCGATGATTCTCGTCGCGGCTGTCTATATAGTCGAAAATTTCGGAAAACCGATTAACGCCTCGAGTGCGCGCTTCGCGCCACGGCATCGTAGCGTCATTCGGCAATGAATAATTTCAAGGCGATTCCTATATATAGGACAATTTTTCCAACACGCCGCATGTACCATTTCCACGTATCGCATTTTTACTTTTCAATTTCCGGCCTCTCATCTAGCTCTCTCGCGGTACAGAGACGACGGAATCCGATCGTTCCGGTAACCATTCGCAAATTGGGGCATCACTCTACTCTATCTTTTCGCGTGTGTTTGCCAAAGCAAATAAATATTTTTACGATTCATCGCTCTATATATATACATATATATATTTGTATATAGGAATTATATATATATGTGTGTGTGTATATATTTGGCCGTGAGTACGAATTATATATATATAATTTTTTTACTCACGACCAAAGCCTTTCCGGTCGACATTTTCTTAGTACACATTTATATATATACACACACATTCATAAATATATATATATATATATTTATGCTTGTGTTGAGTCAACTTTGCTATTTTGGTCGGGCGCCACTTAAAATTACGCCCGGTGTGACTTATGAAATTCCGGTTGCGGTATCTCGCGGTTTCTATTCATGAATTTATCGAGAAACGTCAAAAATCAAATATCACATTGGAGAAATGACGAAAATGTCGAGAAAATGAGTCGATTCGATATTTTTTTGAAAAATAACGAATTTAGGGGTTTTAATAAATTTTTACCTCGTCGACGTACGTCGAACGTTATGTCGAGTTAATTCTTCGTAACGACGCGTATGCAACCGGGAAACGAGCCAAATTTTCGCGATTCATTACCATTAGTCGTTTCCTTCCTGCGTATTAAAGCTATTCTTGGCAAAGTTACAAAAATTTTCGCGAATGATCGATCGATCGATTTACAGAGATTTTGGCTCGTGCGCGGGCAAAATTATGAACTCAAAATGGGAATTTTAGGAACGATTTTGTCTCGAAATTTTGTATCTTGTGGATTAACGTCGAAATGATTTTTACTTCGAATTTTTATCGATAAAAATTGACTTGTTGTACCCAAAAAAAAAATTGTTTTTTTATTTTGTCACATTTTTCAACGTTAATTTTGAAAAACGAGCCTTTCTCCCTCAAGTTAATATCGCGTTACAAAAAGATACCAAAAACTGACCTGTTCGTTTACAAAAACAAATTAATTTTTGTATTTTTTTCAATTTTTATCGATAAAAATTTTTGTAGAACGTAAAATAAAGAATTGTTCGTTCACCTGTTGTGCTTCTCAGCGAACGTGGCACACGCACGACGAAAGTTCAGGAAACGCGCGAATCCGGACGATAAAGTATCGTTGCACTCGCGAACAAAGCACGCGTACGTTTGTCAAGCGACAGCATTATCGTACCAAAAACGTTATAAAAAATATATTAAACTCATTCGTAACAACGTCACGGAGTTTACCAAGCTCAAACAACAATCTCGTGATCGGCGTGACGCAATCGAGTAACCATCGATCATCCCCCGTTTCTACTCGATGGAAAATTCGCGTCGAAGTCGACGACGTCGAGTCAATTTTTATCCAACGTCGAATAAATCCAGCGTCAATTTTTCCAAGAAATTATTCACCCACGATATCAATTCTTTCCCTCGGAAGAGAATGTTACAAAAAAAAAAAAAATTCAAACCTCACAAAAAAAATTGGTTTTAAAAAATTTTTTGGTAAATTTTTCTCGATAATTTTTTTCCAAATTTGTTTATTTTCGCAAGAGGGAGCGCGTGTGTCGTGGATCGACGATCACGGATCGTCGTCCGTGACTCGCGAATATTCACGTTCTTTTTTTTTGTTTTTTTTTTAAATCGATAGCGCGAGATGGAGCACGGTCGATCCTGTCGAGCGATCGAGCAACGTCTGACGAAGAAAGAGGGAGCAAAAAAATGGGAATGCCGAGGGGATTCAGCGTCGGCGTTACCCACGCGTTCACCACCACGAGTTTCATCTTACGAATCCGCCCCGAGGGGCGCGTCATCGAAAGCTTGCTTGCGGAAAGCTTTTATGCGTGGAGGGGAGTGAGAACGAAAAAAAAGAAAAAGAGAAAAAGAGTGAGCGAGTAGGGAGAGGTGGGGTGGGGGTTGTAAGAGAGAGAGAGAGATGTCATAAGTGTAAGCATGCGTATCGTGCCCAAGTTTCCCTTATTTCCCTTTCCCCGTTGCAAGAGGGACGAAACGCGTTCACCGCCACGACTCGATCGCGGTCATTGCACGGAAAAAGAATTCTTATGGGTTTTTTTGTTCTCCTCCGCGTAACGCTGCTGCGCACTCGTTCCGAAATAATTGAAACGAGTTGCCTCGAAGTTTGTTTTCTTTCTCGTACGTTTTTACGAAGATATTTTTTCCGGGGAGATTGTGACGGGGTGAGTCGATTCGAGTTGGTGAAGAATTTTTAGATCGGCAGTGGCGAAGGGTTGGAATTGTTTGGTTTGACAATTATTTTTTTACTTAAAATTCGAAATTGACATTTTGTTCTTTTCTTGAATTTTTTTAGACGATATTTAGGTTTACTCGGGGTGTAAAACATTTGTAACGGATGGAAGAGGCTACAATACAGATTTAGTGGCAATTTTTTTTTTGCTAAAATTCAATTATTAAGATATTTTCACAGTATTCATCAAGTGTAATTTTATTTCGAAGATGAGTCGTGATTTTGGTTCGTTCGGGCTGCTATTCTCGCAACATTTTCATTCCTAAGAATTTTTAAGCTAAATATTTGAGGGAATTTTGAATCGACTTGAAATTCAATTATTTGACTTGAAATTTTATTTCGAGACACGTGGTGGTATGAAGGTCATACTTTGAGGTGACTCGAAGTGCAAAGTCATGCGGAAGGTTATTCAATTTGTAGAGCGTGTTGTAAAGTAAATGAAAAATTGAAGGTTGAATTGAATTATAAAGTTAATTTTGTCTCGGAAACTTTTTATATTTTCGAGCCGAAAGATTGTCTGAAAATTGATTAATTCCATTCAAAATTCAATATTTATTTCATATTATTATATTGTTTAATTCCTATTTATTCAATTTGTACAAATTGACTTTTAACTCTGTAAAATCTTCAAGTTCAGTTAAAAAACGCCCCGAATAAAAAAGTTACTCCCGATAACTTAAACTTTTTTTAAAAACTTAAACCCAGTAACTTAAGTAACTTACATAACTCAAAAAATTGAAATTTCACTAAAAAAATCCTAAAAACCTTAAAATTTAAGGAAACCTTAAAAAATAGCCGTACCTTAGAATCAACGAAGTTTTCTTCTTGCTCATTTTCACAGGCTCGTCCGATCAATATCACAATAATAATAAAAAAAAAGTTATCTCCCCGTCGAAAGAATCGAAACTACGAAAATACGGGCACTTTGCCTCTGCCGTAGGCCGTGATAATTATCGATTAACCGGATCGAACCGGTTAACGCCTCGAGGCTGCGACGTCTTTTATTACGAAGATAATCGAAGATGAATTTCGATTAATGGGAAAAATGTCTGTCGTTCGAGCGTTCTCGTCAAACTCAATTTCTTCCTCCTACGACACTTCGAGTCAACGACGCCTCGTTAATACTCCCTTAAATAACGCTTTTGTTTTCCCTCGTAATATGAAACGTCGTACTATAAACACGATAATGAATCCTTAGCTCCGTTATCACGAAATTTCTCGATCGACACTGACACAGCTCGTAATCTCGAATAAATCGACATCGAGCAATTTTTCTTCATAACTCGACTTTATTTTATATCAAATCGAGGGAGAGGGAAAAATTTAATTTAAAAAATTTCATAACAATACGAAATAGACGAGTACTTGAAATACAAAATTTGAGAATTTTTTTTCGTTTTATTTATGGAGAAAAAAAAATTTTTAATTAAAAATTTGTCAATAAATCCGCAGAGAGCGGAGTCGCGCACACGGTGTCGTTTCGAATACGAGACTATCACCCGAGTCGCTATCCACGCGCCAATATATATCCCAAGTAGGAACTTTCGAGTTAGTCTCTCTCTCTCTCTCTCTCTCGCACACACACACTTGGAGACAAATACACACACACAACGGACAGTTTACCGCGGTTGTGTAAAGACATATCGGTTAACAGTAACATCTGACGCCGAGACTGCATGTTGCCAGGACTATCTCAATTTTATCCTCGTTTTTTATATTTCGTAATTATTATCGAAAATCAGTCGAACACTTAAGAAAAAAAATAAAAAAATAAAAAAATTATCAAAAATATTATTACATAACTTTGTTATGTAATTTTTTTTGAATTAACACTTTTTTTGTCACTGAAATTAATTATTCCGTCGATTTAGATCGGAGACGCGAATTTACACGATGACGAACGCGCCAAATGACATTTGTGAAGGAAAAAAAAATTTGCGAAATCAAGATTACACGAAATTTGTCTCTTATTCGTTTCTCAATCGTCGTCGCCTCAGTCTTCAGACTGGAAGCGAACATTGTCCCGTTTCGTGGATTTCGCCAAGACACGAAACGCTTTTAAAATTTTTTTTTCTTTATTTTTTTTACTTTTTTATATTTCAATTTATGGGCGATATAAATTATTCGATTTATCGATAATTCGATCAATATTTCGTAGAATTTCTTATTTTTTTTTTCATGGCAGTCCGTAAATCATTTTGTTATCGGTCGAGCATTTTGTCGATCGTCGTTAAACTCGAATCGTCTCCGGAATTTTGACTCGTCCTCGTGGAGGTTTTTTTTTCACTCGTCGTCAACGATAATTTCTTCCGGTCGATGACAATGGTCGAGTGTGACTTATCGCGACCAAAAAATATGTAGGACAAAGTCAGGGTCGTTGAATCGACTCGTTTTAATTTTTGACCGCGCGGTTTGGATGAAACGATCAAACGTTAAATTGCGGCGGATCGGATCTTCGTACTTTATTAGTCGTTTGCCACCCCGATAGACCCAACGATGACTCGTAACGGTTGACTCTCCTCGCGAGTCTAATACCCGTAATATCCCCCGCGGGCGAAGATACGTCGGCGAAGATAAGAAGAAAAACGAGAGACGGTTCGTTCGCGGAATATCAACAAGATCGTAGATCGTATAGTGACGATAATTGAATTTTCTTAAATTAAAAAATGTAATAGGAGTTATCTAGAATCGCGATTGACCCGGTTTTCTAGCAGATTTTATCCTCGGGTCGATCGAATCGACCGGAAATCGTTTCATGGTGGAGATTGATCGACGATCGATGTGATCAAAGTTGATTGACAAAAATTTGACGCGTAATACGAAAATTTGACGGTTTTCTCATCTCGAGAAGTTTGAAAAATTGTAGTTTTATATTTTTGCGAGGTGAATTATCATAAAATTGTGTACAAAACAACGAGAAAAGTATTCACTCTTAGCTAATCTCGATTTTAGAGCGAAGAAAAATTTTTTTTCCACTTTTTTGCGGAAAAATTGTCGATTTATCGAAATTTTTTTTTTTTTTTTTTGAGAAAAATTATGTTTTTGCAGTCAATTTTTAAAATTGACATCTAAAGCGAACGAGAAAGGTTACTTTACGACAGGGTCTTCATGTTTGTTGGAAAAATAACTCACCTCAAAAATTTTTATTCACCTTATTTTTGATTTATGTTGTTTTTTTAGCGAAAATCATCGACGATAAGAAGGAAAAATGAAGATACGCGTAAGACGAGGACGTGTTCGCTCGTCAGCATCAATCTAGCAACTAAATATGTATCGTGACAAAATCCTACCATATATACCATGCGACTGTCATTCCCAACAAATTGACGACCCCCATGCACCACTATTGAGTTACTTAACCCCCGGTGAACTTTTCGTGCGTTCAGACGTAGTGAAAAAGCGCGCACATTGGCGCAAATCGCGATTCCGAGACGGAGCGACGAGAACGGGGATACAGAAAGTGAGGATCGAGGAGAGTCGACGGGGAGTTTAGAGACGAAGCCCCAAGAGCGAGAAACAACGACGATCAATCAGATTGCGTTCGACGTATAAAATAGCGAGAGATTTTTTCGACGAAGGCCCAAAAATTCCACGGGGGTTCGATAAACATCGAACTATTCGCGATATTATAAATCTCCTCGGATTTTTTTGAATCGATCTAAAAACATCTCGAACGCGATCAAAAATTCATGATGCCAAAAAATTTTTTTTTTAAACAATTAAAAAAAAGAAGAAATCTTTACTTTTTGTGGAAAATAGTTTTGACATGGTTTTCAAAAACGTAAAATTTGTATTAAACCTTTTTTTATCTACAAATAATGCAAATTTATTTGGGAATTCATAATTGTTTAGCCGAAAAATCATTTTTAATTAATCTTCACTATTCGGTCGAGAAAAGGGTGAATTTTTCTTTCCATTGAGGATTTCTAAAAAATTTATTTCGTTGGTCGTGACATTCGTTTTTAATTGCTCGAACGATTTAATGATAAATGATACGTTTACGTATTTACGCGAGTTTATAGTCGATCGCAGTTTGTTGGAAGACGAAACGAGGCATTTAAACAAAAAAAGCTCATCTCGACTGGACATGGCCAGATCCTCAATAAGATTCTCAATTGAAGACCGAGGCACGTCCGGATTAAACTGCGTCCCGGCGTGAGGCAACCACTCGTTTTCTTCGAGATACTCGAGAACGCGTGTATCATCATCGTGGTCTTAGTCGTGTTTCTCTCCTCTACAAAAAAAGAGAGAAAGAGAAAGAGAGAGGGAGTAAGATCGTTGTCAACTTAAACTTCTTTGCGTTCTCGCCAAATTGTTGCCGTACGCACGTTAATCTCTTCCTCGAGACCGAGGGACGATCAGGCAGATTCGTTTGTCGTGTGTACGCGCGTGTATTTGTTTCATTGTATAAAGTGCGTGGGACATTCACGGCCTTTAAACGTCATAATTTTATTAACAAATCGTGACGAGCATCTCGATGTAACATTCAACAGACACAGTTCATAAAATTCAATATTTGCTTCGATTTTTTGGAGTAAATTTTGTATTTAATGAAAGTTTGTATTTTTTTTCTTATTTACGAGACTTTTTTTCTGTAGGGTTATAAATAATAATTCCTATGGTAATAAAAAGCAGTCGTTTTTTTTAAATTTCGATTTCTTGATTTTTATTGAATCAAAAATTGTGTTTTTATATTAAAATATCATGATTTTGATCGATAATTAACGACGAATAATTCTTACCCTCGATAAATCATAATTTTACCTTCGCAGATTTCTCCAAGACGCGTAATTCGATTAAATTTCGCATTGGAAAAAAAATTTACGAACCAAAATGATCAAAAATAACGAAAAAATTAACATTTTTGTATCACAATTATTTTCGTTGCGCAGAAACGATAATTCTTTCGTTCTAACGACATAAAATGAAAAACATGTAACGTTTCGAGTTATTGGAGAAAGCAAAAAATATCAGCGTCGTCTAATCTTAACTCGAAACACGATATAAAAATTTTCCCAGCACAATGATTTTATGTTACAACGTTGATAATTCCGCGTATTATTATTATGTAATCGGGATAAAAAAAAGAAGAAGAAAACGGAAAGAATCTCAGATAAAACGTCGTAGAGAAGTAACACGACGCGCGGGGGGGGGGGGGGGGGGAGAGATTTGATTGAGCATTACGAGTTGCAGGTAAAATCGTTGCGAGCAACGTCGAGCCTCGACCGCTCAACCTTATCTCCACGACAAAGTAAAAAGTTTCGTGTTCTCACCTTAATGCCTCGCTCCTCCCTCCTTTTTTACTCGCGAAACTCAAGCATAATTCCGTCACGCTACGTAACTTTTCTTTAATTATTGCAAATTCCACGACGGTGCGTTGGAATCTTATAATTTTATGTGAAAAAGAGACAAATTTCCTTATCGCAAACGGAACTTCGATCGTATCGAAACATGATCTCGCGGTCGTTTGGTAAATAATTTAATTTTCGATACAATTATATAATGTTTTTTTTTTGTTCTCAGGAAATTTGTCACGGTCGATAAATCCTGAAAATTTCGATCGTCGTATTTTTTTAATTAAAGACAAAATTACTTCCTCGATTTAACGATCGTTATTTACATTAATTAATTGAAAATCCGTTGTTTGGATAGGATTAATTTTTAATTTACAATTTTTTATGTTTTGCATTTCGTTTTTTTTGAATTAATTAATTTTTAATTAAAAGTTTTGTTCACTCGATCACGTTCTAGGCTAGAAAGTCAAATTTCCATCTCTCATTGCCTTTTAAATATTCCGGCGCCAGAAACAAAAAACTGGCCTCAACCTCGAAAACGGTTAGACTCACAATGTAACAAAAATAATCAAAATATTCCGATCGATAATAAACGCGTTGCGACGAAATTAGAACCTGGCGAGCTTATTTTTAAAGCCTCGCGACTAGCGTCCAGTGAACGATTGCCGGTTCGAAAGAAACGAAATGTGAGAATTATTCTTGGTTTAAAAAAAAAATCGTTTTACCTCTCCGTACAAATATTCGCGAGTTTCCTAGCTTCGAGAGTGAATGCCGAAGAGGTGAAAAAAATTAACAGACGCTTTACTTACGCGAGCATAAAAAATGGAGAATGGTCAAGCGCGCGCGGGGAATTCAAATTAGCGCCTTCGTCGAGGTCGCTAAACGAAACGATTTTTTCGCTCGAGTTACGTGCGCTCGAATCGTATCGTAATCACTTACAACTGGAAGAGTACGAGAGTAAATAAACGAAGAAAATTGTCATTCAATATTTTTCTCTTACGTCGGTTGCTCGAAATGAAAAATTCCATTTTGAAAAAAAAAATGAAAATGCGAGAGAGATAAAAATGTCAAAAAATTCCCCGATATTTATTCAATCGGTATAAAAAGACGATGGAAAGATAACGCGAGACTAGACAAACCGGCGCCGGCGTGCGATCGAGTTCCGCATTTAGCATCGTCACGTAATATTCAAATTTTCACGAGCGGTTCATTTTGCTTTTTTTTTTTCAAAATGCACGCCACGAGAGAGTCGTTCCACTCGTTCGATCGCTGGTTTTTTTTGCAAATAAAAAATGTTTGTTGCTCACTCGTATAATCGGTTCGTGCGCCAAAGATCGGTAACGATCGGTAGAGGTTTTGATAACGAACTAAGATGCAAATATCGAGATCTCGATCGATGACTGTTCGATAAAATATTAGTTCGATCGTCGTACGATTAACCAATCGAACGATAACGAAACGATCGAACGTTTATCGATAAAATCGGCGAGCGATGAATAAAATTTTTGCAGTTTTAGCCAGATATACTTACGATTAGTCGGGAAATCGACCTTGATCGATCGCCGATTGATTAATACTCGTCGCAAAGGAGAGGGGCGAGCTTTATTGCGCAAACTCCAATCGATCGATCAGTCTCGTTAACTGTGACGCTTTAATTAACGATATTCGAGAAAACCGGTATCTTTCGCTATGACTGACATCGACCAGTGATCAGCGAACAGGAAACACATTGAACCAAGTTCTATTCTCGTGACCTTGCACTTGACTCGAAGTTCGAACAACACACTATAATGAGTTTTATTCGAGTAGAGGTAATTACCACGTGGGAAATTATTGTTCATTATATAATTACGAATAATTAATTAACTAAAAATTTGTTTTCACAATTTTTCCTATCTATTTCCATACGATTTTCAGATAAATTTGATAAGTTGGATAATCGTTGAAAACAACAATATTTATTGCTATTTTTTATTCAATATAAAAATTCATTTTGGTTTGTTTTTTTTTATTAAAAAATTTTTTTATAACGATCATTCGCGACGTAATATTTCCGTCGGGATTATCCTCGATGACTTGATATCAGTCTTTATCAAATTATGCAGCTTTTAACATGATCATCGTGCGAGAGAAATGAGATTTCCTTGTTGACGCATTGTCAGTGCGACGCTAATAGGAAATGTAAAACAGTCGAGTCTTTTCGATCTACGATTCTACGGATACTTCGTCGAGCTCATATTATTTCCTTGATTCATCAGCGTATCGTCATTATCATCGTCTCGTTAAGTGTCACAGGGGCACAGCCATAAAGGCAGATTGAAGCTGATACACAAACATTGAATGATAAACGGCCTGTCTCGTTTGAACTCATTTATACCACTCGTTTAAAAATCTATCCGTAGATATTATTAAGCCGTAAAATTCGGAGATATTACGCGGTGTGCGTTCGTTCGACGCGAAGCTAATTGTTTTTCTTGACCCTTCTGCAACAATAACAACAACAAAAATTTCTAACTATGTTTCAAAATCATTTAATATTAATTTGTAATTTATAAATTCGTTTTCGTTCGCTCCTCTGTTCGATAAAATATTAATTAATTGTTTATTTATTCCCTTATTTTTCCATGTTTAACATTTTATTTTACGTTTTGTTCTAATTAAGGGATTAATTGTCAATTAATTATCCTCTCTTCGAGGGAATATTTTTAATTGATTAATTACTTAATTTACTTTGTCATTTTTCATATTTGACTTTATGGTTTTTTTGAATAATTAAGCGATTAAAACTATTCACTAAATAAAAAGAATAAGAATTAATATTTTGTATTTTTAATTAATTAATAATTAACCGAATTAAAAAAAAACTTGTTTTTTAAAACCTTTCGAGAAGATGCGTTTGAGCTTTTCTCCTTCGTTCGATCGATGTGTAAATACGAGATCGGGGATGCGGGGATTTCCACATGGCCGTTTCTCTCGGTCGTTTGGAAATTTTATGCGTTTTCGAGAGGGCCTTTAAATAGAGAACAGAACCCTAGATTCACGTTTGTGTCAATGAGTCCGTGTACTTTTGAACGTATAGCGAAAGTATCTGCTCGCGGGAAGTCCCTCGTATGTTGAACGAGACCGTCTTAAATCATTAGCGCGTCACGAAAAAAAAATTTCCCGCGGTGACATCGAATTAACGCTTTTATAAGGAAACGAAGAAACGAATTCAGTGATCGAAGTCAATAATTCGGTGCGACGCCGGCGCTTCGTAATTCGTAAAGCGCTTGCCACGGCTCACGTGCGAACGGTGCGACGCGATTCGACATCCACGTTTCGATTAATTCACGTAACCCGAATTTCATCCCATCTTCGAGTTCGAAAGCTATGTTATCTTCGTCGAGCAAATATTGTGCATTTATTTGTAACGTCGCATGCGAGCGACGACCCTGGCACACTTTACCGAGATTTTATACAATTTCCGTGGTGGAATCAGAGGCCAAGGATGATCCCGAGAGATAAACTCGAATAGAAAGATTATTTCATTTTTATTTTAAAAAAACAATTTATTTTCAAAGAATTATTCAAATTTGAAATTTATACGAGTCCGGTCGAGATTCGATTTAAATTTTTGCATTAACCGAATAAAAATAACTTGGGCGATGATTGCAAAAATGAATAAATTTTATTTGGATAAAATGATTTTTTTGTGTTTTAAGAAATTGAAAAAAATATTTTTTTGGCGATGTGGGTTAAACGAATATTCAGGATTTGGACAGGAGTTCAAATTTTGGATTCTTCAAACCGGTCCTGACCCTCGCTTCCCTAAACATTGTTTCGTGCATCGTTTAGCCCCGTGGCAATATTTTCACCAACTACCATTTAAAATTCGGCCTTGAACGAGATACATCTCTCTTTTGGAAGATCGAGTCCCGAGAGAAACAAGTTCGAAAATATTCGCACGTGTTCATACTTTTTTCCTGGTTTGCCGCACGGCAAATAATCCAACGACCAGATCATGGTAGAAGAGGTATCGTATCACCTCGCTACAATGGCCTTACCACCACTACCACCTTCTTCGGACGATGTTTGACCTTGTGGTGTCCACCAAGATTACAAAATCCGTGTAGCTACTTAGAGCAGTCGTTGAGTATTGTATTATATTGCTAACGACCGACATCCAACGGGATTTCCCTGTCTAAATCAATCCACGATTAATCTAGTGCGTCAGACTGTTTTTATTTTTCCAAAAAAATGTTTTACCTTAGTAGACATTTTCAAAGATTATTAAAAATGCTATAAAATCGAAACGAATAAACGAATCGTCCCAAACATTATAAGATCCAAAATAGGTTCATAGTTCTTCCAGCATGCCAATTTTCAGCCTGATCGGTCAAACCAAGTCGACGTTACAGCCGTTTAAACTTTCGACTCGCTCCAAGCCCGCTCGCGCATGCGTCCGCGCGCGCGCATGCGCCTCGTGCACACGCCTAGGCGCGTAGCCACGCCCATACGCGTACGTCGCACGTCAGGACATTCTTCAAACATAATTTTTCGACGAACCTTGCTCCGGGAAAAAATACAACCAGTTACCCGGATTACAATTTAAAAACAAAACCGTTAAAGACATTTCCCTGGTGCGTTTTCTCCCCCGAGACTCGGACAGCTTCGAAACCTTCCCGAGCTGATTCAAACCATCCGTCGTTCTCATCATGCGCTACGTTGAATCATTCGCAAACAATTAATTCTGAAACGAGCCCGGTTTACAACCGCCAACATCGCGTACAATTTTATTCGTAAAAATGGGGGCGTTCGACGCGTTCGCTTCTTTTGCAATTCTCCCAGAGTTCTCCAAGGCTCTCTCCCTCTCCCCCCTCTTCCTTCTTCTCTCCTCTCTCGCCATTGCCTCGCCAGACAAAGACGCGAGAGTGGGGAAGATCGAAGGCGAGAATCGTGCAAGAGAGGCGCCTCGGTCGCGGGTAGACCCGGTCCTCGCGAGATTCAACAGCCACGAACCAGTTCCAGCCAGTGCGAACCAGCGAATCTGGTAGACCACCTGGATTTCGCCAGTACGTGTCGGACCAGCTCTCGTACAGTATTCCATATACACTCATACATAAAACCACACATACCGGAATCCTCGATGCTGTCGCTTCTTTTCCGTACCAACGTCGAGAATCGTTGGACACAAGCCGGTATTCACCGTCATGAGAATCCTACGAAACCGACTTATTTGCATAATCGACGATCGAACCGTTTCTCAAAACCTGTTTTCAGACTCATTTTTTACGATCTACGCAGGCTTCGTGCCTCATTGTCAATACACTTAAATCTTGGACACGCTCAATGTCGAATCAACAATAGATTGGCTAGGTGTTAAGCAAGATTATTTGTTCATTGACGACATACGTGTAACTCCCAAGAACATTGGTTCGAACAAGTCCGAAAGTCAAATCACGTTGAATTGTGGATCGTTATTTACCGAACGTTTTGTCACAAGCGTTCCGTTAAAAATAATTTTGAGACACGTGTTTCTCATGCGACACGTGTATGCCTCTGACGAGGTTTTGTATAAGATACGATGCAATAAATCACGCTGACAAAATGTCTTTGTGAATCCTGAAAATCCAGGCACTTTACGAGCAAAACTCAAATTCTCGTGTTCAGGATTATTTTCAATATTTCTTGCAATTTTTATTTTCGTTAAATGTCTTTTGTAAAAATTGTCAAGATGGACAAGGTTAATTAATTGTTCGGTTAATCTACTAAATTAATTGAAATAAAAATTAATCAGTCAGTTGTCGAATTAATTAATTAGTATCAAACAATTAATTCGATAATTATCTAATTAATGTTTTTTAATTATCTTATTGAAAAAAATAGTTAAACGGTCAATGTTAATTAAAAAAGAAAAATTACGACAGTGCCCGTTTCACATGTATTTTATTACATCAAATAGTCTCGCTGGACAAAAATCATGCAACGAGAACGCTCTAATCGTTACAATACGCTGGATTTTGTTCGTTCTCACTTGATTAAACGCGCTCGTACGTGACCCACCAGGTGGTTACAATCGTCTTCCTCCGTTTTTCAATTATGCTTAAGTCGTAATAAATTTACGATTCACTGGATTAGCCGCGCAGTTTCTGGCAAACACATATACATACATATATACATAGATACATTTATACTTTTGTTTTTAATAATCATATGCAATTTTGACGGCTTACAGCTCGATCGACACGAGCTTGTTTCAATCTCTTCTTCTTCCTCCTTCTCTTCTTTTCTCATTTGTTTATACGAGGGTATGTACCATACGTCAATGATTTTTTCCAGGTGGCAGCGTTCGGACGTTAAAAAACAAATTATTTGGAAATTTCGACGGAAAAAAAAATCGAGAATGAAAAATGTTGAATTCAATCGTTATTTCCAATTTTAATTCAATGTTTACGATCGATCCTTAACGAACTAATTTCCGTCCAATGTCAACGCAATTGTAAAACGCAGCGCGACAAAAAAATAATTACGTTTAATTATTTGGTTGAAAAAAAAAATCAAACATTTTCAAATTTGTTCTTTTCGTTCGGTTTTTTTTTGTTCTTTCTATACCACACAATGCCCACACAATTCGCTGATTTTCGGTGCATTCGTCGACGGGGATTCGACACAACACGTGACAACATTTTGACAAACGATGTACACAGAGTATATCGGTTCGAAGTAATTATATATTTTGTTTAATAGAAAAAGGAATGAGTATACGTTTTTTTTCGTGCCAATCGGCTTATTCGTTTCTTTCTTCTTTTTGTTTCTTCTCTTTTAAATACATATATATATATATATATATATATATATATATATATATATATATATATATATATATATATTTATCGGTAAATATTTTGATCACATTTAATGTCATCGTTCGATGTTTTTCCTATATGCCGCGATAACGCGAGAATATTCAAATGCGCGACATCGACTTAATGAAAAAAAAAATCGGAACGACAGTAAATTGCCAGTTTTTTTTGTTTGTTTTTTTTTCTTTCGTTTCATTTTTAATAACTACACCTATATAATACAATTATAGAGAGCTCTATAGCCGCGAATCGAAGCAACGTGTACTCTGTACAATAACAATAACAACAATGAAAACAACAACAATAATAATAATAATAATAATAATAATAATAATAATTCAGTAATAAAATTTCTACACGATCTTTTGAAACGTCGGAAAAAAACAAACGATGAAGGAAAAAACGCGAACGATCGCGAATGAAGGAAAATCCGTCGGTTTTTGTCAATGACGGTGGCAAAATATACAAAAAAAAATTGCAAATTATCCTCGAAATAACGAAGAGTCGCACGCTTCCTCGCTGTATAATAATTATCACGTCGATTAACGCATGTCCGATAATGGCTCTTAAACATTTATTACGCATATGCTTTTTTTTTCATTTTCTCTCGTTTTTTGTTTGTTTCTTGTCTTTTTTTGTTTGTTTAAACACTGTAAATACGTCGTCGCTCGACCGTTTCGCGGAAGACGAGACGATCTAGCGTTTGGTCGTTTTCTAGTGATCTATTTACGTAAAAGATCGGAGGATTTTCATTATACATGTATATTTATATATATTTTTTCTGTTTTTTTTTTTTTTTTTTTTTTTTTTTTTTTTTCGTTATAGCGTTTGTAATTTCAAGATCATCGTTGGTCCTCTCGCGCTGACGAAAAAAAAGAAACATCTTCATACATCATTCGGGTTTATCGTTTATAGCGATGAGAAATACTTCTAGAAAATTTGGCTTTTCACAGAATCACACCCGGACGTCGCGTCGCATCGCGTTCATCCGGGTAACGACTCTTCGGCTATCGCCTAATTCATTCGTTATCTAATATTGACTTAGATCGCGTGCTTATATTTTATGAAAAAAAAAACAAAAAAAAACTTTTTCTTTTAAAAAACACATTGAACGAATTGAAGAACGAACGAAACCCACTCGAGGCTTCGAAATCTCGTCGCGTTTCGTTCATTATGACTCCAAAGCTCCGCCGGCAAGTTTGGTCGCGTACAGATTCAGGGCCTGTGAAGAAAAAAATAAAAAAATTTTAATTTGGGAAAAAAAAAAAATTTTTTAGATTTTTTTTTAGTTGTTTTTAGGTGGATTTTTTAGGTTTTTTTCTTTACTTTGTATATGAAAGCGTATTGTTCCTTGGTCTGGACTGCTCCAGCGCGATCTCTTCTTATCGTATAAACGACCCTCGGTACGTCGACGGTTCGCGTTATCTCGTACTGTCTTATTCCCAAATCCAGGGCGATCAGTGTCCCGGTTCTACCCGTACCGGGACTACAGTGTACGACGACGGGACCCGGTCCACCTCGTTGAAGGGCTCGCGCCTCGAGGAGAACGGCTATGAGCCCGGCGGCGTCCGACTGTACGCCGTTCGCCGGCCACAGGTACCAAATGTGTGAGATCTCGCGGTAAGTATTGTTCTCCAAATTCTGAAAAAGAAATAACGATTTTGCCCCGTTAGTAAAAAAAAAAAATCGGCAAAAAATCGATTTTTTAACCAATTTTTTTATTCTAAACTATACCTAAAACAATAGTTGGCTCACCTTCAAGTGGAGAGTCGAAATAGCATATTTCTCTTTGGTTTCGCGTTTCTTCAGTGTGACCTGAAAATCACCGAAGAGTCGATGACAATCCGTGACTTCGGAGGGTGGCAGGTACTCGGCGCACTTTTCGACCCCATTCTCGACAAGATCGGTCAGCATTATGACGACTTTGGACTGCTGTTCCCAGATCATGCGCCAAAAATCGGTAACCGTCGATTCGATCGGTGCTTGACAAGCTATGTAATACTTGGTCGCATTTTTCGGACCCTTGAAAAAACAAAACAAATACCAAAATAAATTAAATCCTCAGATTCATTTTGATGACATTTTTCAATCGATCCGATTCGAACCGATTTTTTTAAATAAAAAAACGATCGTTTTAAACACGAGCTTAAACTTACTCGCACGTAACTGGCGTTTATGTACTCGGTGAGAGGATCGTTATTAATTTTCATTAACGATACTCGCGTCTCCGGTAGAGGAACGACATTGGCGTATCGGTTCTTGACCTCGGCGCCTTGCGGTAGCTCGTCGATTCTGGCCGTGACTTGAGGTATTCCGGCAAATTCCTCGGCGATGATGTTTTGCTCGTTGCAAAAGGTCGACAAACCGGCGAAATTCAAGGGATGCGAGGGTGTCGCGGTCTGTAACGGAAAAATCGGTACGATTAACAATAACGATTTACGTCGTGTTTGAATTACCGATAATTACCAATAATTTTTTATATTGCCTCCAATGAGAAAACTAAATGGAAAAATTGAAATGAAAGAAATTAATTAATAATCGCCGATCGATAAATTAACCGATCGATAATTACCGAATCCTCGAAAGTAGGATTGCCGTAGCTTCTCTTGGAGGCTCTCGCCACCCCTTTGCGTCCTCTGACGCTGTTGTACGCCGAAACACTGTCGAGACTGTAAGCGTCGAGCGAGACTGGACGACAACGCTCGCCGTAATTAAATCTCGTCTGTCGTTTTCTCATAATGAACAAAAGACCGGCAAGAAGCACGAGACATATGAACGCGACGCAGGAGACGACGACGACCGCTATCGCGTTGCTCGAATCGGCGTCCTGCACAAGCTGGAAACTGTGGATCTGCAAGTAGGAAAGATAACGAAAAAAAAGGAAAGAAAAAAAAAGAAATAACGATCGGTTACTCGTTGCACGATACGTCGTTTTAAATGTTCTAAAAAAAAACTTACAGTCACCTGAAGCTTTATCGGCGAACGACTATACAATGTCGGCAATATTTTTGTCATTTCGGCGTCGTAATTTCCGTTCTTATCGACGACGTAGAGCAGCAGCGTCGTCAACGACAATTCCGTCGTTGCCATCGTCGCGACTGAACCATCGGTGCAGGGATTTTTTTCGAATATTATCTGACTCGCAAGAACTACCCTGAGAAAAAATAGAAACGTTTCTAGATTAATTAACGAAATTTGAAAGAATTGAATTAAACTAAATTCTCGATATTTCCAAATATTTTTAAAAATAATTAATTTTTTTAACTCGAATTCATTTCTTATGTCAACCCTAATAGCAATGGATTTATTTCGTCCCTTTGATTTATCCAATTTTCTGGATTCTCAACAGAAACTAAATCTTAGAAGAATCCAGCCTAATACAAAAAAATTGAATTAAAGAAGAAGAAGAGGAATAAAAGGTCAGAATTGTCGTAACGTGGTTGCACAATAAATTCGTCAACGAGATCGAGTTACGAAAGTTCCGATTGATTGCGCAATCCTCCTTGCATCGATAATAATCCAATAACTCCGTTAACGAGATTTCAGAAAGTACGTACTTCTCGAGGCCAGAGCTTAGAAGATCAGCGAGGGATTGACGGAGGTCCGGCAAATGCGGACAGATGTCGGCCCAGGTGCCCTCGAAAACAATTCTCACGAGGGCCGTCAATTCATCTGGGGAAACGGCTCTGCCTCCTGGACCAGTATTATTGACCGTAACGGTGCTAATAGGATTTTCGGAGGTCGCAGGACTCTCCGAGGAACTATCAAGCTCGACGAAAGTAGTGATCGTCTCGGTCGTCGAAGTACTCGACGTCGAATCTTCCAGAGGATTTATCGAGGTCACTGTGAATTCCGGGTTATCGGTGACGACGGAAAAGTTGGACGAGTCGGTCGAAGCTTCGGGAGTTGAGTTGGAATTTCCGGAAACCGTTGAAATTTCGGGACTGTACGTCGAAGAATCGACGGAACGTCCGCTGTCAGTTGCATTCTCGACTTCTGGTACAATTTCGGTGACTTTGGCGAAGTTGGTCGTATCTTCGTAAACGATTTCCGTGGTTGCTTCGGTCGAGTCGTTGGTCTCGGTCGGTAAAAAGTCGCTGGTGGTTGTAGCGTCTTCGACCTCTGATGCGAAGGTCGCGTCCTCCGGATCGCTGGACTCCTGGGTTGTAAAAATCGTCGTCTCGTCGTCGCTCGATTCCATTTCCGTGACTAACGTCGCTGGATAGGTCGAAGTTTCCCGATTCTCGAGGTTTTCTGGAGTTGTTTCTAGACCAGCTAGTGTCGTTGTCGATAAGGTAGGGCTCGGGGTAAAAGTCCAGGATTCGAGAAGCGAGGATGACGTGGAGGATATTGTTTCCTCATCGTTCAGGGTGAGAATGTTTGACGTTTCTGTACTGGCTATAAATCTCTGGGAGACAGTGCTATCCGTCAAACCGACGAATTCGTACTCGACCTTGGACGTCGTAGACTCGATCGATACTTCCGAGCTGGAGGACACCTCGGGCCCGCTCGTCATTGGAGCGGAAACCTCGAGACCTTGAGAACTAACCGTAGTCGTGGGTTCCTCGAGTTTCGACCCTGAAGTACTCGACCCCGCGACCTTCGTCGACATTGACGCGGTGGTCGATGGAATCTCCGTCGGTGTAGTTACCGACTGAGCTTCGGTCGACGGAGTGATCGTCGAAGTTTCGGTGACGTCGAGCGGCGATATTTTCAACATGGAATCTTCCGTGTCGGTCTGCACGTCCGTAATCGTTATATGATCCTCCGGACTCGTTCTTTCCGTCGTATTTTGTACTGCTAAATTACTCACGGTCGCTCTGGTAACGGCTGTACCGACCGTCGGTAAGCCGACGGTCTCGGTTCTCGCCGCGTAATTCTCGATCGCGAGATTCGAATCGTTTTTTCCGCTTTGCGTCACTTCCGTTATACCGTTTCCGGTTAGATCGAGGCTACCGCTGGTGTCCTTGTTCACGACGCTCGTACTCTCGTCAATGCCGCGCGGCACGTCGTTTTCCGCGTTGGAGATACGCAAATTAGCGGCGTAGAGTGTCGTACCGTTTTCCAAGTTCATCGACTCGGTGCTCGTCGTCGTGACGGTTTTATCGTTGTCGAGAGGGGTCGAGGCGGTCGTCGCGAAGGTCAGAGACAGACCGGAGGATGACCTTGACGAATTGCCCGACCGCTTTGGGTGCGACGGCTTGAACTGTTGTATACTGTTGTCGATAACGACCGAGGACTCGGTCACGACGATCTGTCCTTCCTCTTGTTTTTGTCCTATCGCGTTCTCCAGACCAGACACCTCCTCCTTCGATTCCGAACGGACCCGGTCGCTCGACAGACCAAGCCCGGAGCTCGTTACGTTCGAAAGAAGGTCAAACTGAATAACCTTGAGATAAGGATACGGCTTGAAGGACAATGATTTCTGCTCCTCGACCGATTTTTCCGTGATTCCAGTGACCCCTGGAAAATCAGCAGTGCCGATCGCGACCTTGGGCTCACCGGATTTCGTCGATTCGTTCAAAAATTCGTTTAAACCACCGAAAGCTATCGTTCGACCTCTCGGAATTTGGAGAATCCTCTCGTCGTTACTCTTTCTATCGGCACTCTCGGCGCCGGTGAACGTCGTACCGTTCGTTTTGTTTCGATCGTTTATCAAATTCTTCGTATTCTCGGCTTCGATGGAAATCGCGTCTACCGTTCTCTCGACCTTATCCTCGCTCAGTCGTAAAACCTTCGGTAGCGTGGAATTCTTGAACACCTCTACTTGGGACTTGGGTCCTTTCGCCGCTTCCGGCTGCTCGTCGTCACCGGAAGTGATCAGATTCGTTGGATTTTCCAAGGTGCCCTTGACGCTTTTGTAACCGTTACTGTAAATATCCTCGTCTTTTACCGCCTTGGCGATTTTACTCGCGATATAATTAATATTTGTATCGTTTACGAGGGAATAATTGTTGTCGGAATTTTTCTTGTCGATCTCTTTAAAATCGTAATCATCGGAATTGCCAAATTCCTTCGTATCGTCGATCTTCGTCGGCGCGCCATTTTTTTTCTCGCCGCCTTTCTTCGTCGGTGGGGTCGTTGGCTCGCGGTCGTTATTTTTATCATCGAGATCGTGAATCTCGTCGTAATCTTCCTTATCGACGAATTCCAAGAGAAATTCCGTAGCTAAACGTTTGCCCTCGACCTTTTCGACCTCCGACTGGGCCAAGGTGACCTTAAGCTTCTCGCGCTTAATAACGGGGTCACCTTGAACATCGGCATCTTCGGATTTACTCGTGACGTTGGTAACGATCTTTGCGACAGCCTCGGGCCTGGCCTCGGATCTGTCGTTGACTCGCTTCAAGGACGTCAATGTCGGCTCGATTTTACGCGACGTCGAGTTTCCTGACGGTTCCTCGATTATCGTTGCGCGCGTCGTTGTCGTCGTTGCCGCGGTTACGTTCGAGAACATTTGCGAACGGACCGTTGCGCTGAACAACAGCAGCGTTATTAAACCTAAAACGAAAAAAAATTCATTTTCGAAAAATTTCACTCTTTTTTAATTTTGTACAAAATATGAAAAAATGAAAAACAAAGCGTTTGAAACGATTCGAACGATCGAATTCGCTCTTATCTCGGATATTTCCAGCTCGACCCAACCGCTTGTAAATTTTGTTTTGCGATTTTTGGGTTTTTTGGTTTTGTTTTTCGTTTTTTTTTATTTTTATTTCGACTCTCGAAACATCCACTTCGGTATTTGCGACTAAGCTAATGTTTTTTTCCTCTTCGTAAACTCGTTGATAAAATGCTCGAGGGTCCGGTATTTAATGCACGTCGGTCTAAACAAAACAAAAAACCGGTTCGCCTCGGGGAAATACCCGAGAATCGTTTCGATTTTTTTCTTTTCCACCCGATTCGTCTCTTTTCTTTTTCAATACGTCGCAAAAAAACGTCCTCACTCTTCTAATACATACCGACAATAACGAATGCAAAATGCCCTCGGTTATTACGCCGGTGTATAATAATCGAGAGTTTGCGATTTCTCCGTTCCTTTGTTTTCCACATGGGCGTTCTCGACTTTATTATTAACGGTGCGCGACAGCCAGGCGACGAGTGAGTCAAGTTCGAGGAGAACAATCGAGGAACGATCGAGAGTCTCGAGCACGCCCGATAAAGACGCGAGATATAAACAAAGAAAACAATTTTTTTTTTCCAAATTACAAAATTACACAAAAATAAAAATAACAATCTTCAAACAATAAAAATCGTATTTTTCTCGATTGAAATATACTCTTCAAGCTAATTTTTGAACAAAATGTAAATATCACTAGAAAAATCAACAGAAATAATTGAAATTTTAATCGTTTATAATTGTGTTTGAAATGTTTTTGTTTTTTGTTCTTTTTTTCCTTCGCTATCGTTACTTCGCGGTAGCGATTTCCATTCGCGTGAATAATCGAGCTCACGAGTGTTTTACGCAGATGAATAAAAAAAAGAAATTAAAACAGAGACACTCGATCTGTGTCTGATGGATCGTCCGGACACGTCGAGCGAAACGTGTTTATCTCTTTCGTGTTCGCACACGTGCGTGAGACTCCTACACTCTCGTCGATGATGCACCAACCAGTCGCATGTGCACCTCTACACGCTCGTCGTGCGCGATAAATCTAACAGTAAATCGTCGCTCAGCCCACTATCGCCGCACCGGAGCATCGCAAATTGCATGGGCTCTGGTTTAAAAAAAAAAACAAAAAAAACGAAAGAAAGAAAAAACTCGCACACGCACGAGCAACTCGTAACCTACTATCACGAATTTCCCACGAAAGAGCGCGAGATAAATGGTCTCGTAAAATGCGACCAAAATTTTAAGCATTTAGTAAATCCTGGAGAATTACCAAAAATCTTAAAAGACACCAAAAAAGATGAAAAATATTTTTTGTAATATTTCTTTAAAAAAAAACTAAAAATTCATTTTTCATTTCTGAAATCAAGTCTCAACGATTCGAAACTTTATCACAAGGATTAAAAATAAAATTATCAAGGTTAGAGAACAAAATTTTGTATTTCAGTCCCAAATAAATTCTTTTTTCTTCATTTATCAAAAATGTTCAATTTTTCTTGTTTCCTTTTCCTTCATTAAATCACAAAAATTCTTTATTTACCTGTCCATAATCCTTTGGTCGAGTTACTCGTGCTTCTGCCCGTCATCTCGGCATCCGTATGACCGCTCGATTAAATCTGCAATCACACGAGTTGTAACGTTGAAAATTAAATATTTATTATTGTACAATACGAGTCGAGTATATAGGACAAGCTAATGGTTCGAGGGAGATTGCAGATTCGGTGGCAAACAAGACCATGGGGCAATCACGACGACGACGACGATGATGATGATGATGATGATGATGATGATGATAACAACGATGATGATGATGATTCTATTCGCGAGATCACGCCATACAGACGAAGGCAGTCATTGCTGATGGTCCAAGGACTGTCAATTAGATTACTACAAGTTGCTTGCTCTCTACATATGCAATCAAGAGATGGAAGCTCCCGGGCTTACATTAGTCTCGTTGAATAAGCACTCGAGTATGGACAACACGTGTGATAGTAGCAAATACACAAAACCTCATATATTTATCAATGCGAGAGTGTACGATCTCGCAGTAACCGAATACATCGACAATTACATCGCCTTGAATTAAAGTAGACGAAGCACGTACAGCGTTCGTCTCGTACTTTCATTCGACATTATTATTAATCATCTTCGTGACCTAAATCAAAATTCCCAAACCACGATCGTTGCATTAATCTTCGATTAAAAACACCAAATTAATTATCCGAAAGACAATATTTCAATTTGTAATGAATTATTTATTTATTTATCTCGATAAAGTTTGAAAAAAGTAATTTTCGATAACGATGATTAATTACTCGTGTTCGATAGATTTTGATTATTCTTTGGTGTTGATTAATTTTGATCGAGCGACGTTTCGCATTAAAACTTTTTTTTTCTTTCTTTTTCTTTATATTCGATTACGAAAAAATCTTCGGGGTACGAGACGAAGCTTCGGAGCTGACACTCGACGATGGACGATCTCATTCATCGTACGCGAAGTCTGCTCGAATCTCGCCTGTGCTTGACGCGCGGAGAGAGAGAGAGAGAGAGAGAGAGAGCAAGAGCAAGAGAGTTTCAGCATCGCGAATGTAATGGAACGGTCCGAGGTTCGGAGTTGTCAGCTGTCGTGGCCTGACGGAGAACATGAGATCTCAATTCTTACTATTCGTAACAGAATTCAACTGTGCAATTGGCATATTTGATCGATTTTATTCCAAAATTATATCCGTGGAGAAATCGCTTATTGAAAGATGTTTTTGCTCGATTTATCGACCAATAATAGTAATGGTCGTACAAAAAATAATAATTATTATTATTAGTATTATTACTATTATTATTACCTATTATTATCGAAATTAATAGAATTAATAATAATAATAATATAATGAAATAAATAATAATTATTATTATTAATATTATCATGATGAGAATAGTAACAATAATAGTCGTTGTCGTTATTGTTTTTAGAGTGAAACTACATATATAAACGTACAGCGTGTCGATAAATCAAAATATAGATATTGTTTTACGCAATAACTTGGCTTTTACCGGTTTTACTCCTGGCACAGTTTCGATCTCTCTCGGACTCCCTCGCTAAATCCCAGACGCGATAGCGCCACGATCGTAAAACGGTATAAGAGGGGAACAAATTCCTCGTAATCCACGAGACAATATAGCGAAAAACTCCGAAATAAGAAACACCGTAGCGCGTAACACCGGAGATAAAAAAAATTTACTCGATTCTTTGCACCAAAAAAAAAAAAAAAAAGAATTCTTATAAAAAAAATTAATTCCCATCGTGATTTTACTCACGATTTAATTCACACGCGATTTTTCCTCGAATAATGAAACATGAAAAAAAGCCAATCGGAAAAACATCTCCGTAAAAATCTTAAAAACAAAAAACTAAAAATTGAACGATAAACAAAAAAAATTTGAAGATTTTACCAACGCGTCGAACGATTTTCCATTATTATCGGGCCATTACGATATAGCGAGCGGGAAGACGATTCTAAAAAAAAAGAAAAGAACGAATTGGATGAAAAAAAAGCGATCTCGTTGAAAAAATATCCATCGCATCCGAGAAAATTGTACCGTTCTTGTTTTTCCGGCCTCAATCTGACCGGACGAAATCGAGGGATAAAAACGTTAGCTCCTCCCTCTTCCCCTCGTTCCCTCATTCTTATCTCTCCTTTTTTTCTGTTCTGGTAAAAGATACAAATGTTTTTTTTTCTCCCTCCCCTCTTAGTCCTAGCCACCCTCGTTTTTTTTATTTGCACGAACTATAATCCCAGTTTACTTTCCTCACTGCAACACACACACACACATACATATATATATCGTATAGGTACAAATACAGAAGACACACTTTGCCGTCATTGCCAGGATAAAACTTTATTTTCGTTCCGTTTTTTTTTCTATTCTTATCTCGTCCTATCCGTTCGTCGTTTCACAGCTCGTATAACAAGGAAGACGGGGGATGAAAACGTTTCTCTCTCTCTCTCTCTCTCTCTTTCTTCCGGCCTATTTCTCCAACGATGTGTGTACCCGTCTGTTACGAACCATCCACCTTTCTCGCGCATCCGTTTTTTTTCTTCGCTCTCGTCCTCCGTGTGCGCTCTTTTTTTTTTATGAATCGGAAATCCTGCCATTTTCTTTATTTTCTTTCCTCTCCCTAGGGGCTTGTACGAACTGAGAGATGAAAATAAACGATAGGATCTACGCGCTCCAAAAAATAATTTCCTAAAAAATCTCAATTTCACTAAAAAAAAGTATTTTTTTTAACAAATACCATCAATTTTCTAATTCCTTGGATTAATTGAAAACGGAAGCGATTTTCTCATTTTCCGAAACAAAAAAGTATCAACAACGTTACAAAATCGTCCGAAATTATTTATTTTTTCATACCCGATGAAAAAAAAATCAAAATATCGAGTCTCGACGATACGCGACAAATTTGATTGTTCGGTGCACGAGCGATACGCACCGGTGAAAGGGTAGGAAGGTCGAATTGATCGGGTCAAGGCGGACCCGAACGATACGGGAAATTGAAGCGGAAATTGCTGTTCTCGATATTTCGCGTGTTCAAAATTTCATAATATCGAACCAAAAGTGACGCGACAATGGGCGATTAGCCCCGGGGTATCGTATACCCCGTATGAAAAAACGGTATTTGTTTATCGTGAACTATGTTGATCTGATACTCGTTTGTATACACATTGTGTATAGAGAATTATGTTCCAAGCCATGCGAAGCTGCATCATGCTCCACTAACTATACTCGCGTGTTTCGTGTTCACCGGAGCAACGAAACGCACCGAAGGAGACACGGCCAACGGACAAACTCGAAACTTATTCTCGGATTTCGTCTTTCGCTCTTCGACTTTTGCCGACGACAGTTTTCGTACCGTGCCAGAGACACCGTTAACAACGTCAACGGGAAGGAGACAGTTTTACCCGATAACATCTATTTATCTACTTCCCGTAATGATATAACGGGCACGGACTTTTCGTACTTGGTCGATGGGATCGACGATCGTCACGTACGACTGGCGGATCGTTTGTACGAGAGGGAGAAAAAATGTTTTTTTTTGGTTGGAAAAAAAAATTAAGTTTTGAAAATTAAGCTAGCTATCGGTACAGTCAAATCAAAAAAAAAATTTTTTAGTTTATCTCCGTACCATATGATTTTTAAGCTTAAGTTTATTAAGAAAAGTTGTTGAAAATTCATTCAAGAATAACATACTATAAATTCAAGGTCATCCAAGGTGACCTATACTCGCTACGTACGTTTGTAAATCATGAAAAATAGTTTCTTAAGATTTAAAAAAAAAACTATGGGAAGCTTCTTTGAAGTATTATAAAGTGACATGCAAAATTTCAACAAGTTTCACCATCTCAAAGTCGAGATATTTAGGTTTGAAAATTGCAATATTTTACACGTACTCTTATGAGAGAGTGGCGAAAATTATGATTTTTAACAATAAATGTCTCGATAACTACACGGTCAAACCTCTTCAAATTTTGCACACGTATGTAGATCATATCATAGAAGGCTTGTGCAATTTTTCAACGAAATCCTTAAAAAACGATTAAACGAAAGAACTAACCTAAAAAAAAATATTTAAGTGTTTTGTAAGGGTTTTGGTTGTTGGTGAGATTCTTGGTGATCGAAAGAGTTTTTCATTTCGTGAAGAATTCAGGAGTTTGGGGTTTTTCGATGTTTTGAATTTTTTTTGTTTGAGATGAGAAAAATTTCGAAAATTCTGAAAAACTATTTTTTTTGTGTGTTTGTGTTAGGTAAGTATTGAACATTTAAAAAAATCAATATTCAAGGGTTTCGTGAGGGTTTTGGTTCTTTGTGAGATTTTTGGTGATCGAGGGAGTTTTTCATTTCGTGAAGAATTCGGGAGTTTGGGGTTTTTCGATGTTTTGAAGTTTTTTTGTTCGAGACGAGAAAAATTTCGAAAATTGTGAAAAACGATTTTTGTTTAGTTTTTGTGTTACGTATTTGTAATGTTATTCGTTTGATTTTGTGCATATGCTCGAGATTGATTCGGGCGACGACAAAAAATGGATTTTGCTTACGAAATCGTTGAAATTCTTCGATTTTTGGAGAAAATAATTAAAGAGGTAATTCGAGGTGAAAAATTCAGAATTTTCAATTTAGCAGCGAATCAACGCGCAAATAAAATTGACAATCTCGTTACGCATCATAATCACATCGTTACTCTCGCGCGCCCTTCTCGTCGCAAAATATTTTTTTATATAAATTCCACAATAATTACCAAAATAATTTTCAATATAATTACCAAAATAATTTTCGTCAAAAATTGCTCCCTCTCGTGCCCAATAATTAAATAACGAATATCCCGGAGAGAAACTATATTTCTCATCCATAACGAAATTATCGCGAGCCACATATATATAATTATAAATTAATCGAGGGAAATTGTGCGCGGAGGGAACAATTGACTTTCGATAATTCTGTTACGAGTCTTCGTCGGTTTCGCGTTCCGAATGCATACTCGTGGTACATGGTGTAGATTAACGCAAAGCGAATCTGTGCGACGTGATAAGATGCGCTTATCTATCTATCTATCTATCTGTCTGTCTGTCTGTCTGTCTGTCTGTCTGTCTGTCTGTCTGTCTGTCTGTCTGTCTGTCTGTCTGTCTGTCTGTCTGTCTGTCTGTCTGTCTGTCTGTCTGTCTGTCTGTCTGTCTGTCTGTCTGTCTGTCTGTCTGTCTGTCTGTCTGTCTGTCTGTCTGTCTGTCTGTCTGTCTGTCTGTCTGTCTGTCTGTCTGTCTGTCTGTCTGTCTGTCTGTCTGTCTGTCTGTCTGTCTGTCTGTCTGTCTGTCTGTCTGTCTGTCTGTCTGTCTGTCTGTCTGTCTGTCTGTCTGTCTGTCTGTCTGTCTGTCTGTCTGTCTGTCTGTCTGTCTGTCTGTCTGTCTGTCTGTCTGTCTGTCTGTCTGTCTGTCTGTCTGTCTGTCTGTCTGTCTGTCTGTCTGTCTGTCTGTCTGTCTGTCTGTCTGTCTGTCTGTCTGTCTGTCTGTCTATCTATCTATCTATCTATCTATCTATCTATCTATCTATCTATCTATCTATCTATCTATCTATCTATCTATCTATCTATCTATCTATCTATCTATCTATCTATCTATCTATCTATCTATCTATCTATCTATCTATCTATCTATCTATCTATCTATCTATCTATCTATCTATATATATACATAGATAGATAATCAGATATATAGATAGATAGGTAGATAGATAGACAGATAGATAGATAAATAGAGAGAGAGAGAGAAACGATAACACGGTATCGATCGATATCTGGCGTTCGTCGCATAACATGGAGAGCGTGAGCCAGTCGGTATCGAGGACGATGTTACGCGTCGTCCTCGTTGTCGTTTCGTCGAACCGAGCCAGTGCACACAACCGGAAATTTAGTGCGGAAGCATTCCGGAAATTCGCTCCAAAAAGCAGTTAAGCGAAATCGTACGGTTAGACCGTGGACGTTGGTAGCAGGAATTTAGTGCGAAACTATCGCACTGTAAATGCCTAGAAGATCCGATAGATCGAGCACTAACGTCGAATTACACACGTACACACACACACACACACACACACACCCACATATATACAGTTTTATAGCTTGCTCGGGTTTACGAGAGACACTCGTGAAGTTTTCGTTAATTAAATTTCGCGCGAATGAAAATTCACTCAGTGCGCACGAGCGACGAATCTGAGATAACGAACCGAGCGTTTTACATTTATCATCCCCTCCCCCTCCCCACGGTTACGGATTTTTCCAATTTGCGTGAAATAATTGACGTATAGTAAAAAAAGACAATAAAAAAAAACAATTTTAATCGAAAATTTATTCGACCGAAAAAATGAATTTTCCTACCGATCGATGCGAAAGTTTATTAATTCTTTGATTTTTCTTCGAGGAATTATTATTTTTCTTTGTTTTTATTTTTCTACGTGAAAATTAATTCGAACAATGTGAAATCGATGAAGTTATATCGAATATACGATACTATCGGCACGCTCGCTCGTTTTATAACTAAATTAATCGACGACAATAGCAGCGGGGAAGGGACGAGGAATTTGGGCGCACGTCCATTAGGACGAGATGTCGATAAGTCGTTTCGGGAGCTCGCGTTCAATTTTGCTCCAAGTATTATCGCAATTTGCGCTTATCGCGAATATAATAATGCATTTATGTATTACCCGCGTGAGAGTAAACCGTGAGAGTACACGAGCGAACGGTGAAACAAATGCCTCGAGGTAGAGACTGTAGGGAAATCGATGGTCGGATCAATCGCGAGATGAACAATGAAGCTGTAGTTAAAAAAATGAAAATCGCACAATGCGCGTCAATCAATCAACGGATATACGATAATCGAGGCGAGTCGAGTCGAGTCGAGTCGAGTACGCGGAATTCGCAGTGAGAGTGATTGCTCTATGTCGGAATATCGCACTATAATAATAATAATGATAATGATAATAATGATAATTTTTTTAAATTATTTTTAAAAACAATAATAATAATTAAAATTATTAGTATTTTGTTATTAGGATCAATTCGAATAAATAAATTAATAGAAAATGCATTTAATTCATTTACAAAAAAATCTTATCTTTTCGGATAACTTGATTATTTGATTATAATCGTTATTTCAATTTTTTATCGAAATTAATGAGGTTCATGCGTTAGGCATGCGTTAGACGAATTCCAAGTTTAATTGTCTAAAATTCGTATGAACCTTTGTAACAATAATACTCAACTGTGGGTAAAATTTGAGAAAATTTTACCGTCTAGAAATCGAATTATTTATTGTCAAAAATCGTATTTTTTCGTAACCTCCTATAAGACCTCGTGTTAAAGTTGCGATTTTAAACACTGAATATCTCGATTACTAGACGGTGAAACCTTCTCAAATTTCTTACCCATTATAATACCATGCTCAAGAAAATTCACGCAAAATTTCAAAAAATTATCTTGGAAAAAATTGTATCTCATGATTTTGCCGTTACTTTGTATATACTATTATGATTATGGCGCGTGAACCTCCTTAATTAATCAACGAATTTTTCCAACCTTTTATGAAATAACAATGGCGTATATTATTATGCTTTTGAAGACAGTTTTACGACGACATGGTTTTCGACACGTCGATTTATTTTCCGATAAGAAAATGTCCCATAGTCCAACTTATATATTTTTATACTATATATACCTATATGTGAGATCCATAGCCGATACGTATTATGCATAATTCACGTATTTTGCATCTTCTTTCTCTCGTCTCGTAAATCTCGTCACGTGATTATACCGTTCTCGAGGGTATCATCGATTCTCTCGAGAGATCCTCGATCCTCCTTCATCGCTGTTCTAGAGGAATTGTCCGTAGTTATAATACACACACATCCCCCCCCTCCACACACACACAGAAATATTCCAGGGCTTATATATATATATAAGCCCTGGAATATTTCTCGACACGCTATCTTGCGACGGACCAAGTGCGATGCCATTCAGGCGCATAAATTTCCATGCAATCGCGCGATTCTCAACGTATTCCTCTCAATCTCTCTCTCTCTTTCTCTCTCTCTCTCTCTCTGTTCTCTTTAAATAAAGAATCACGACGGAACTTCCGGGACGATGGTGTGACGGCAGGGTGAAGATTGAGGGGGGTGGGGAGGGGAAGGGGGGGGGGGGGGGGGTGGAGAACGGACGTTTCGCAGTCCGAAAGCGACGCTTTTGTTTCCCGACTCTTCGAAAAAAAAATGAAAGCAGTCTCATAATTCTTCGAAGAATCCAAAAGTTGTCTTTGACAATTTTTTTTTTTTTTTTTTTTTTTTACGTCGACGGAGTTAATTTGAATATTACAATACGATAAATGTAATAATAACGAACGTCGGGTTTTCACGCGTTTCTCTTCGTCTCTGAGGGACTAATGAGAAAAGTTTCTTTGACTTTCGAATGGTCGACGAGATTCTCAAGTTTTCGCAGGAGTATGAAATTTAAATTAGTCTATTATTACAAAAAAATTGCGTAAATTGCATATTTTTGTTTTTTTGTCGAGTTTAAAAAATTGTTTAAAAATTTAAAAATTAATAAAAAAAAGACATTCGTTTTATTCGACGAAAATTGATAAATGAATTTTATCGTTTTCTTTCTTTTTGGGCTTTTGCTTTAGTACGGATTGACGAAAGTGAAATTAACAAAAAATAAAAAAATAAATGAAAGTCGACCGGTGGCTTTCAAACGAAATTGTCATTCGCCTCGTCTCTTTATAATCGCGGATAATACCGAGACGATGCCTGTACGTTTATTCTCAAGTACAGTCCACGACGTAAAAAGTCGAGATTCGACGAAAAATTTCCGATACCCCGGAATTTCGTAGTTTCACATATTTTCAAAACGTAAACTAACGAAACGACATCTCGCGAGAATAAAGAAAAAATAATAACAATAATCGTATCAAAAAATACCGCGAAATTAAAATTCAAACGATATACAATTTCCCAATAATAATAATAATAATAATAATAATAATAATAATAATAATAATAATAAATAAAATCATAATCCACGAATTTCCATGAAAAACCACTTTACTTTTTTTTCTTCCTTTTATATTAAAAACAAAATAACAAACTTAATTCAACCCCCGGACATTTAACTTTTTCTTTGCATCTTGCTTTTTTTCCAAAATTCATCATTTTCACAAAAAACAAAAATCAAATAAACATTCGTAAGATTGAAACTTTTGCTTGTGATTGTATACGCAAAGTATCCTTAAACGTGTTGTTGTCGTCGAGTCTTGTGCCAACGGTGACGGTAAAATGAGGGGGAACAGGGGGATGGGGATATTACGCAGTGAGAGGCTCGACCTGCCACGAAATCACTCCGAGCCCTCTGTGTGTTCCTGCGACTATATCACAATGAAGCCATTATTCCATGAAGCATTCCGAGGCTTTATCTCTACTTGCTCGTTGCATCAACTAAATATACACGTATAGAATAGTAAATATATACCTACATATATTCCTACAAACATATATATATACGTATAGAATAGTAAATATATACCTACATATATTCCTACAAACATATATATATATATGTGTGTGTGTGTGTGTGTGTGTGTGTGTGTGTGTGTGTGTGTGCGTGTGTGTGTGTGTGTGTGTGTGTGTGTGTGTGTGTATTTATGTATGTATTTGTGTGTGTTTATATAGATAGAAAGGTTGGCACAAATGCAAATAGTCCTAGTGCTCTCCATGCCCTCTTGTAGTACTCGATAGTGCCGCTAGAGGGACACGGCAAGGTGTACCCCTCGGTGTACAGAAGAGAAGTACCCAAGGGGTCCAATTATCCAATGACGAGAGGGAGGAGTAGCGGGAGTATAGTATGCACAGCTAGAATAGGATACCACGGCCTTGCCTCGCCTTTCCGTGAACAATGACGTCCCATTACTCGCACTCTCTTCGAGATAGAGGGCGAGAGATTCCTCTTCTCGGTGCGTCTGCACCCATATCCCTTCCAACCCCCTTGACTCGTGCCACTCCCTCTCGTCGCACAGGGTACCATTGTTCTCGTACTTTTGTTCCTTTTTGCTTTTTTTCATTTTTGTCAAAAAGTCGGAGATAAATTTTTTATTTATTTATTTTCTTTGTTGTTGAGATATTTTTTTCGAGATAAAATAATTATATCGACGAATTTTTTTGGAAGGTTTTTTTGAAAAAAAGCGTGTTTTACCGGGATGACCAATATTATTTCGAGGGATTGTTTTTTTTTCAGCGAGGAAAATTACATTTTTCGCAAAGAAACAGAATTTTATCGAATTCCGAAAAATGTGAATAAAAATGAACGATAGCAAAGTAAATATTATTATCAGCTTGTTTTGTTCCTCGACGTAGATGAAAATAAATGTAAGAATTTCTACGACGACGGAAAATCTATCGAAGAATTTGATATCGAATATAAAAAAGAATGGACGACGAAGATAAAATTGCATTTTATATCCAATAAGAAAAAAAAAATTTATACGAACGATCGAGATAAAAATATTATCAATATATTTTCTTTTTTCCATCCGTAAAGTATCGTATTAGGTTAGAAAATGTAATAGATAGCGCGTTTCGCGCAACGTTACATTTTTTTTACAAAACCGATGAATATAACGATACGAAGAGAAACGAAATTTCGTCGAATATCGCGAGATGAATGAAGTTCGAGAATTGAATTCGTGGCTATAGCGTTCGCTATTTGCAACCGGTGGAACAATACCGCGGGAGCATGAAAATGCACCGAAGCAGTGAAAATTCTGCAGTAATGGGGGGGAGGCTTGGGGCGGGGGGCGGGGGGGGGGGGGGGGGGGGGGGGGTACAGGGCGTACTACAATCGAGGGGGAAAGCGAATAACGTCGGTGAAGAATGTTACGGTCTGGCGAATCGTAATATACGTATACGCGTATATATTTTTTCTTCCCTATTTTTTTTTCTTTCCTCTTTTTATTTTATTTTTTATTCTCGAACAATGAACGAACGCAACTCGAGTTCGCCTCGATAATTCCGGAATTTCCACTTTCGAACGTTGCGGCTCCGACGTTACGCGCGGTAACAATGAGATACAAAATCGTTGATGTTCGACGATTTGATATCGGAAAAAAATAAGTATCGACGTTATAATAATAATCGAATATTCGAGAAAGGAAAAAAATTTTTTTTTTTAGATTATTATTATTATTGTTGTTGTTTTATTACGGAACAATGTACGCACGCAACTGGAATTCGCCTCGATAAATCCGGAATTTTCACTTTCGAACGTCCCGGCTTGGAGTCACGGGTGGTAATAATGAGATACGGAAAAAATCACAATCTAAATTATAATTGAAAAAAAAATATTTAGTTTGAATTTGAAAAAAAAATCACGATACAATTATTATTTTTTATTTAATACAAAATAAATCGTAGAAAAATAATATTTTTTTAAATAACTAACTACATAATAGAAAGCCTCTTTTTTTTCCACGATAAAAAGAATTTCAATGAAAAAATATTTTCAACAAATTAATTTTTCTTTCTTCGTACCTCGTTCGTTACGTGGCGGCCGAGTGATAAGGTCGTTATTAATATCCGTAAGATGATAACCGTCGATCACAATTTTAATCCACAACGATCGAGAACACATTTTCCGCCTCGTTGACGAATTTTCCTATCGTCGTTTTTATACAAATTTGGTTAAAATTTTTTTAATTTTATTTTAACGTCCCGCACACGCCATGAACGGTAAAGACGCTCGAGGTCGTACGACATCCCGCGCGATTATCTCACGGACGATAGCGACGCGCGAATCGAAGGTAAACGGAACGAGACGATCGTCGCGATCCGAACCGCGAGCTCGTTCAGGCTCCTCGCGCAGGCTTTTGTCTTCGACTTTGCGGGTTTCCCGACGAGATTTTTTTCTTATCTTATCTTATCGCGATGCCGGTAGTCGTAACGTTTCGGTATACGATCGAGTTGTTAAAATCACATTGAAAAGCTGCGAGTTAGCGGCTCGCGATAACGATAATTAAGAAATCGCCAGTTGTCGCGAGTAGTGACGAATAAATTTTCGACTACTGACATACCAATTTAGACATATTTACTTTTGTTTTTCATGCATAATTTTTTTTTTCTTATCGGTTTATCAACGTCAATTCTTCTTATCGCGAGAATATTTTTTAGTTTCTTATCGAAAGAATCGGCAAATAGGAGAAGAATAAATTATTAATCGTAATGTTCGAAAAATGTGTGAAGTTCTTTCCGTTTTTTTTTTTCAGTATCTCATCAGGAGGGAAGAAAAATCGAACGATTGTTTCGACGGTTAAAAATTTAGCAACTTTAATTTAAAAAAATTAATTTTCGACTACTGACATACCAATTTAGACATATTTACTTTTGTTTTTCATGCATAATTTTTTTTTTTCTTATCGGTTTATCAACGTCAATTCTTCTTATCGCGAGAATATTTTTTAGTTTCTTATCGAAAGAATCGGCAAATAGGAGAAGAATAAATTATTAATCGTAATGTTCGAAAAATGTGTGAAGTACTTTCCGTTTTTTTTTTTTTTTTTTTTTTTTTTTTTTCAGTATCTCATCAGGAGGGAACAAAAATCGAACGATTGTTTCGACGGTTAAAAATTTAGCAACTTTAATTTAAAAAAAATAATTTTCGACTACTGCCATACCAATTTAGACATATTTACTTTTGTTTTTCATGCATAAATTTTGTTATTTTTCTTATCGCTTTATCAACGTAAATTTTTCTTATCGCGAGAATATTTTTTTGTTTCTTATCGAAAGAATCGGCAAATAGGAAAAAAACAAATTATTAATCGTAATGTTCGAAGAATGTGTGAAATTATTTTCGTTTTTTTTGCCATCATCTCATCAGGAGGGAAGAAAAATCGAACGATTGTTTCGACGGTAAACGATTTATGGACTTTAATTTAAAAAAATAAAAGAATGATTAATCCAATTATCAACGGTGAAGATTAATCAAGCTTCGTTAAAAACAAAATTCTATACAAATTTCCATTATCGAAGCATCGACGTTCGGAAATTGATTAATTAATCCAATTATCAATAGCCAGAAATTAATTAACCGCAA
The DNA here is from genome assembly GCA_964017225.1 of Netelia inedita. Lineage (NCBI taxonomy): Eukaryota > Metazoa > Arthropoda > Insecta > Hymenoptera > Ichneumonidae > Netelia > Netelia inedita. The sequence goes on along the minus strand of OZ024922.1, from coordinate 3,024,170 downwards.
CATTGAGAAAAAAAACAATCGATCAATCCAATTATCAACAGTTACGAATTAATTACCCGTAATATTTGCAAAATAAAAAGAAAAAATATCTAATCAATATAATTATTAATAGCCAAAACTTCATTAACTTCGACATAGAACAAAAATTAACTCGACCTTCTTTTCATTAACTAATTATCCAGCAGTTACATATGAACAAAACGTGATATCACAGATAAGCTCTTATAAGAGTGAAAATGAATGAATGTTCGCTTAGCGGGTAAAAGAGAGAGAGAGAGAGAGAGAGAGAGGGAGGGAGGGAGAAAGGAGAGGGTGAGAATTTTCCCTTTCGTTCGTCAGAGTGAACTCAACGTCGAGAGGGGGCTCGATTAGCGTCGGAAACGAGGAAAATGGGCCAACCTCCTCCCCCGACTATTCTCCACTGCATTAACCCTGTTTTTTTTCTCTCTTTCTTTTTTTTCTGCAATCGAGTCATATAGCTATACCTGTATACGCGTATAGTATAACTTTTAAAAAGATGCAAGAATCATACACCGAGTTCCCAGTTGCTTCGTTTCCCACAGTTTGGCTCGCTGGGAAGGTCTCGATCTCACTTTCCTCCTCGCCCTCACTTTTTCCTATCTCTCTCTCGAATCTCTCTCCCTCTTCGTTACTTCTCTCATTTTATTTTCTCAGCGCAAAAGCATGCATTGTACGCATACTTCTTTTCTTCCTTTCTTTTCTTTTTTTTTCTTTTTCTTCTCTCCTTTTTTCTTTACTCACTCTTGATGAACACACCTCCGGCTGCATAAAAATTTACGACACGTGTCTGTTTATTTATCTGTATGTGTGAATGTGTATGATTGTGTTATAATGAAGAAGAAGGAAAAGAAGAAAGAGAGGAAGGAGGGAAAAAAAGCTCTCACGCCCTCGAGGGGCGTGCAATCGCTGAGATAATAATTCCGAGACAACAATGGAAATAACTTGGCACTTGGTGGGTAAAACAGTGTTCTGGGCGACACATTTTATTCGACGATATATAATTATCCGATGTGTCTGCGAAGAAGGGAGGAGGAGAAGAAGAAGGAGGAGCAGGAGGAGGAGGAGGAGGAGGAGGAGGAGAAAAGCTTGGAGCTCTTTTTGTCTCTCTTTCGAAGCAAATATTGTCCCAAGGAATTTCCGGTCGTGCAGCGAACTATAAATATATATATAAATATCGTTATGCACCGTGTAGTCTTCTCGGAGACCGCCCGTCCTCGAAGAATATCGCCTACGCGAAACTCCGAAACGTGTCGTACAATTTTCGTGCGATATTAACGTATGCGAGACTAGATCGTTATTTCTCTCGTAAAAATATTAGTATTTAAAAATTCTTGAAAATTAATTAAGCGAACTTTTAACGAATCGATTATCTTCATCGTTAATTATCGATCATAATTAGACCGAAATATTAATTACCCGCTCTCGTTTATGCGTATGCAAATTTGTCTTTCTTACGATCGACTAATTGGGATTAATTAATTAGAAAATAATAATAAATTATATTCGTTATTATTCATATTATTAATTTATTCGATTTGGTTGGTCGAGATCGAAGAACAAAATTTCGACACTCGATGACAATTAGGAAATAATAATTAATTCGTAATATTGAATATTAATTTTGTCAATATTAAATTAATAATACTAACTAAGAATAATAATAATAATGAACAATTATTCGCTATTGATCGTATGATTAATTTATTTAATTCGATTGATCAAAGTTTCGAAAGGAAATCTCAACAAAGAACCGACAGTAATTCAATAATAATAATAATAATAACAATAATAATAACAATGAATATAATCCAAAGATATTTCCGTACAAGTTGAAGATTCCTCCCGGCATTTCTCTCAGGTACGTCTGGTTTGTTTCGCGAGAATTTCAGGGACGCGAATACTCTGCGTTATTGCCGTTGAATATCTTCAATCCAATTCCTCTCTCTCTCTCCCTCTCTTGCCTTACCTCCCTTCTCTCTCTCTCTCTCTCTCTCTCTGTATAAGCATCACGTAACCAGAGTGAAAACCGTATTATTGGAAACGCGAGAGAAAAGAGCGGAATCGGAGAGACCTCTCGCTTTTCTCCTACGAGCTTAGAGCCTAGGCCAGTAGAGTCTATGTGTACGTACAGCTCGGTACCGCAAATCCGCTTTGAGAGAGGCCGGAGAGTTGAGTTTAAGCTGGTTACGTTCAATAAGTATATATATATATATAAGTATATACGTTCAATATGGCGCTGACTCGCTTCTGTGCAAGAAAAGCGAAAGCACTTCCGGGCAAGCGAGCTCTACCATTTATATATATATAATTACTACATAGATATAGATCTTTACGATAAATATATATAACGTATATATAGTACAGATGGCATTCAACGTGCGTAGATTTGCGCAAAGGATTCCGATGACCTCTCTGTCTCTCTCTCTCTTTTTCAGCCGCGCGCTTCCACCGGTCTTTTTTATTCCTGGATTTCTTCAATTGATTTTTTTTTGTCTCGAAAAATCCACCTCGTTTCGAAAAATCCACGGAATTTCCGCGTGTGTCCAATTAATTGGAGTACGTAGAAATAGGGGTCGTTACGGTTGACCCGTTTTTTTTTCTATAGAATGCGCATATATATGTTTTTTTTGGTACAGTTGTTCAAAGGACTTTGTAGCTTTACCACTTTATTGCAATTGTGGTGTTAGTAATTTCATAAATAACTGTTATTATTATTGTTGTTTGAAATAAAAAGAAGTGGATAAAAATAAAAATTATTATTGTAGTTTTGGTAAAATATTTATTGTATAAATAAATATTATTTTTATTATGTATAGAATTATCGGTGAAACGATTAGTTCAATTTTATTTCGATCGACCCCTTTTCTCAAGAGCGCTCGACGGGCGAATGAAATTCGAGGCGAAATATCAAAAATGCAACCGTTGCGTTGCGAGAATACATAGGTTTAATAATACTTTCCTGGAGGATGTGCCAAAATCACTCGACGAAAACAAAAAAATTAATTAAATTACATAACATACATTGTTGTTTTTTTTCACGTAATTCGATCTGTCAAAACATTAATTTACCAAAAAATTGTTATTACTCTTTGGTCTCGCGTTGAGCAACCGGTCTGGTAATGAAATGTTTTTGGTCGTTTGTACAACGTCGCGTGAAAATTTGACGACGGAGCACGAAAAATGAACACAGGTGGCGGATTGCAAAAATTAATTTTACGGCAAACCTGTGTACGTTAATTAAAATAATGAAAATTAAAGATCGAGTCATGTTCGCAAATTGCACGGCGAGCTTGAATTATCATTGCGGTCGAATCTTCGTTGATTAAGTTTGCGAGAAGGGGTGGGGGAGGCGGAATTGAAAATTACCACGTTGGGAGGAAATTCGTTCGTTGAAATTGATATTTTTTAAAGCTGGGAATTCTATGAAATTGATGGTTCGAAAGGGGAATCGCGAAGTACGAGTTAAATGTTATGCCGATATTGGAGTCGTTGGTGCGATAGAGGAGCGCGTAAGGTGAAGGATAATGCGCGAGTAACGTTGTTATTGGCTCGCGAGCCGACAGTCTCTTGACCTGACATTTACCTGGGAGAGCTCCGACACGGACCGAGCGACGCTCACGACTTCGTTCCTTACGTAATATAATTATTTCAACGCTTTGGGCTCGTCTCTCGCGAGCAGGTGAGCTCTATCGAGACAGAGAGAGAGAGAGAGAAGGTACAAAGTCGTAGCTCGTAAAGGTCCCAAATGAAACCGTAAGAGCGAACGATGCACACAAGCGAGTGAATAAAAATAAAAATTCCACGACGCCTTCATTCTGATTTTGAATCACGTTCTCGCCGACCTCTGACTCAATTGGATGACTCGATGAAATCGGAGAGCCCATTCTCCTCCTGAGAAAATGGCTTTTGAGATATTAAAACTGATATTTATTTTCTTCACTCCCACAAATCACCAGTACTGGAGCAAATATTCATTTATTAGGGTTATATTGATCAGTCGTGGAAAATATTGTGTGAGAAATAAAATTTATTTATTAGAAATTTCATTACATCAGAATTTTTGGGTCCATTTTTCAATTTTTTTAGCATTATTTACAGTAAAACGGGATTTTGACCGAGAGTCACCTGTCAGACCAATTACCCTATGTAACAAATTTGGATAAAAAATATTCTAGTTCTCCTCTACGGTCCGGTTTTGAGGATTTTGAGTTGACTAAGAAGGTCGAATTTTTTTTATCCAAATCTAACATAAAGGGTAGTTGGGAGATCGGAAATTTTCTGTAGAATACGAATATAATATTTTTATTACTGATTTTTCAAAATTCACCAGTCAAAAAATGAAAAAACTGAAATTTTTTGTGATTTTTGAACTTTTGACTTATAAGTTGCTGAAAATCAGAAATAAGAATATGATTTACGTATCCCACGGGAATTTACCGATCTTTCGATACCATTTTCATACCAGATTTTTCAAAATTCGCCGATCAAATATTCAAAAAACAGGAAAATTTTACGTTTTTTCGACTTTTAACTTGCAAAATGTGGAAAACTCGGAGCAAACCCAGTACCAAATCCTGTAACTTTCGTCTTTCTATAAGACTGCCTTTGTTTCGAACTCTATTAGTTCATTAGCTATCGTGCATACGGAATAAAGAGTGAAAAAGGTGCTAAACACTCGAACCAATAATTTTCACACCGCGCTTGCGCGTTGCCATGTCCAGGAGTCGGTGCAACGTATAGTTAGGGACGGTCAGGCACGCAGGCGCTAACGATCGGAACCAATCCAAGGCGACGTAGTAATGCCGTTTAAGCACGCACCTATTCGCCTATAAATTAAATAAGAATATCATCGAGTCATCTAACGCACGCGCACATGCGCGTCGTTCATCGTGCGCGTGCGTGAATATTTTTTTGATACAGATCATGGTGTATATCGTTATGATAATCGCGCGGTGAAATTTTTTATCGCCGCCACGAAGCTCGATATGAAATACTTGACCCTCTCTCTTCTCAAGGCGTTCGCACGCCTCTTCACTCGTCTATAATTCCATCACATATCTCCACGTAGTACTACGACGCACACAAGAGACAATTACGATCCCAGATCACGTATTAACTCGCAAGTATAAGAGAAAAAAATCCCTCCGGCCTCTGACCACGACTCTCCTTCGTCGTTTCGACCCTGTCTCTTCCGTTCTTTTGTACCTACTACCACACTGGACTTTTCATAGTGGCACTTGACGTTTCTTCGTCTCACGCTACGTTTAGAAAGTGAACGATTCTTTGTATCGATACCAAAATATTTAAGTAAATATTTGTCAAATATTTCTAACGATATTCAAACATTTCATATTTATTGTAATTAATACAATTTGTCGAGTCATTTTTCGAGTCGAGTAGTACAATTTCTATTAATCGCTTAATTAACTTGATTTACACGGAGAAAACTTTTTCACAATATGTTTCTAAATCGGTAAAAAACAAATTTGTCTAAGTAAATGCAATTTAACAGCGCAATTATTGAAAAATGTTCAACTCTCTATCGTTTTTAAATCTAATACTGTGATTTATTCATCAAAATACGTGAACAAATCAATAAACAAAAATAATGAAATAATTCTCTTTATTTTATTATTGAAACTCGATTTCTGCTATTTGTTTACCTTATTTCAATACTTAAATAATAAAATTCTTCGTCACACCGTATAAAATTTTATTCAAAAGAAACTATTCCAACAATTTCTCACTTTCTGATTAAAAAAAAAGAGTAAACGGCTCATTTTTTTTAGAAAATGAATTCAGTCCGTCATGTAAGCGACATAAAAGTTGTGTTCGACAATTGTATATCTCGTGTTTGTGATAGTCAAGACTCTTTTGACTCGACACACGTGTTGAATAATTAAACGATGCGCAGCAAGACAGAAAGAGACAGGTAGAGAGAGAGAGAGAGAGAAAGAGACAATCGAAAGAGCGTCACACGAAAGACGAGAGTCTCGACGTCCTCGACACGAGCTCGCGTGTACATAGATAAAAAAATAATACAATTTTTTAAACAGGCCCGGTGCATCAATAATAATATTATGCACACTTGATACTCCTTTTCCGCTTTGTTCTGCTACACGTGCATTTTTCATCGCCCCTTCGAACGTCGTTTTTTGTTTGATTTATTTTTTCATCCTACCCAACTCTCATAATAATACCGCGTCTGCCTCTCCGTTAATTTTTTTCGCGCACGCTATTTAACTTTTTCATTCGAATCCAGTTACGGGAATAAATTCGGCAAGATTGGATCCTGACGCACTCCTAGCATAGTTTCACGCTTACGTTTCGCACACGTTGTTGCCAACTTAAGAATCATATTTTTCTTCGGAAATAAATTGATTTTTATCGACCAAAATTTTTTTTGGAATATTTATGATTCTTTTTTCACCGATATTTTAATATTTCGATTTCAACATTAAACAAATACGTAATAGATAATAAAATTATCGAATAAGATATTGCGTCGTAAAATCAAATATTTTTTTATTTAAAAATTGATGCAAAATCGCAAAGTTCAAAAGTCATCAATTTATAAAGAAGCCCTTTTATCGATTTTTTATTTAAGAATTATATATATATATATACGTACAACCACACAAATATAAATGTCATGCTCTATATATACACGGTATGAGATTTTTGCTTGCAAGCGAGGCAAAGGTGGGAAGGGTTCACCTATCGATCTTCGGTCTCCATGTCCACAAGCTTTCCCTACATTCTGCCGGAAGTGAAATATTACTCGAGTGGAATTTAGCTATTACAACTTCGATGAGCTTTCGCTTTTTCGTGTATCCCACTGTTGTTCGTCACGACAGTCACGTGACGCTAGCCCCAAAATACATAGTCCCGAGGTATGACTTGTAAAAAAAAATCTTCATTACATCGACAACACATGGATATACGTTACAGTACACTATTGAACATTCCGTCAATCGGAAAAACATTGCACAGATTCTTTTTTAATTAAAAGAAAATATTATTTTTGATTTATTTTCCGCGATAAAAATAGAGGATGTCGATCGTTCGAGCAATTTAACACTGGGAGAGTAAGCTTGGTAAGCGGATGAAAAATGTGATACCGGATGGATAACCGGTCGATGATGGAACGACCTATATAAACGATGACTCTGCGAACACTTTCGTTGCCGTTATACTCCCGAGAAATTATGGAAATTCTTGGCGCATAATAGACGTCGTTTCTATTCGAAAAATTTATTATTATTATCCTTTATCGTCACATTATTATTAATTTATTCATTAATCATTATTAATAAATCGAAGGATCGAGGTACCGATTTCCCAAGAACTAATCGTTAACGTCTCTCTGCACGGATATCCGGTCTCCTTTTACCTTTTTTTTCCTTTTTCGTTAACTTGTCTTCGTATCTTTTGTTTTTCTTTTCTTCTTTCGTCCTCTTATTTCTCTCTTTGAACACGCGCATCCGGACTCGCCACGAGATGTCGTTACGCTCGTGAAATCGGCGACGCGACCGCGCTCGGTTTGCTCCTTGAGCGTCCGAATGACTCACGACTCGTTTATATACACGTATGTATATATATAGATATATAAAATTTGTATGTGCAATACGATTTATATTCGTGTACGTATAACGTATTACTACGCTGTTATTCTTCGTCGCGAAACTTTCCAACGTACATATATATATATATGCGCATCATGAATTGCAATAATATATATTTAATGTCCACACACACATATATATTTATATATATATATATATATTTATGTTTACAGGCTGTACCATTTTAAAAACATAGGCGAATGTTCTTTGAGGAAAAAATATTTCGTATAAAAGTTCGAAGGTTTCGAGAGGGACGTAAAATGGCATTACGTCTTTGATTTTAGATGAATATTGTCGAGGTCATTTCAAGGTCAACTCCTTTTTTTCAATCGGAATCAACAAATTTTTTTGCATATTCGTATTCTAGACAAGAAAATTGGAAAATTTTGTTTGAAACATTTTTTCGGAAAATGTCTTTTTACTTTTTAAATAATTATTTAAAAAAAATTGATTATCATTCTTTTTTTCGAATTATAAAAATTTATCAAAAAATTTGTACCCGAATACTCGAGTAGTTTGATGAAAAGTTAAGAGAGATAAAAAAAATGGTTGAGTTTAGGTAATAATGCTTGAAGAATATTAAAAGAAAAAAATGTTTTAAGCTCGAGGAAACTTAAAATGGGTCAGCCTGTACGTACGATAATTCTAATTTCGCCATGGTGCACTCAAGCCCGTGGAATCGAGCGAAATTCGCTCTTCGGTAACGAGGCGGCGGTAGCAAACGTCCTATATATGTCCACTTATTGCTCGTACGTATAGTTACACGCTCGAACCTTCCGCCGATTCCTCCGAATGCAAATCTTATCAAAGTGGTCGAAGAAAAAAAAAAGAAAAAAAAAAAAAGTTTCTCTCCAACGATCTCGTTTCGAACGCATTAATATTCGTTCACCCGGGAAAAAAAATAATATAAAAATAAATCGTTCGACTTTGAAAATGTGAAAAAATTCATTATTTTTTCACTACGAAATTATCGCAACTGTATCGTCTTTCGAGTTTCCTGACGTTGAAAAATTGTAGTTCTGTTTTTATCTGTTTGTTTTAATTTTTTTTTATTATTATTTTTATAACTCTCTCTTTTAGCCACATGCAACGAGATCTCGGCTCGCCGATAACGAGAAAGAAAACCCTGAATTCATTGTCACGTATATACGTGATGCAACGTATAGCTACTCGCGTTAAAGCAACGAAGGCCGAGGATTCGATCTCGCCGTGACCGGAATGTGAGCGAGATAATAACGAGAAAAAAAGAAAAAAAAAACATCGCACCCGTAGAAAAATTTCTCCGAAATGAAATCTACGAGGGAGTATTGTCACGCCAGAGTCATTTTTCTCTCCCCCACGAATGCCATCCCTCCCTGCGTCACCTATCGACAAAATTGCACAATTTTAATCGTATTCCTTAAAGTCCCAACTTTTACATTTTTTTTAACATTTTTTGTTTTACACAACTTTCGTGGAATTGAATAACTCGATCTTATTTTTTTTAGCTCGTGAGAGAGTGAGAAAAAAGAAAAGTTTACGCTCCACTAACGAAGTAAAAGAGTCGAGACGAGAGTGAATTTAAAAAAATAATAATGATAAAATTTTATGAGCAGAGGAAGGGAGGGGGGAGAGAGAGGGTAGGTAGGAATACGACGCGAACGCGTATAAGAGCGAAAAATATTTTCGAACGAAATTGGTCCATTCGAGGTCTGGGAAGAACCGAGATTTCATCGCGATACGTATAGCTTAATGATCGACGTATAATATACATATATATATTTATATATATTATGGGCGAGTGCTAAAAGCTTCTCTCTCTCATTAACGTCGAGAGCGACGACGGGGTAGACGAGATGCAAGCGTAGAGCGATCCTTGCGCGTCGTATAATAAACGACGCCACTAGGAAAGACGACGGTTCGCGTACTTTCTCGGTTTCGAAAAGAAATACTCCCGATCAACGGTTTCGCTACTTTGTCGAGTGTTGTAAACCCACTTTAACGTCGATTTATTATTTTATTTCGTTTGTTTTTGGTCCAATTGAGTTTAATGATTTAATACTCGAATCAAGTTTCGTTTTGAGAAAATGAACTGGGGGTTGATTTTGAAGAAAATTGAATTTATTTTTTTGCAGATGAAATTGTTAATTTTGTTATCGATAAATATCTAAAGTTCGATCTTAATAATTTGATAATTAATTTTTATTTCCGATAGGTGAATAGGTGACGAAATATTAAAGAGATTTATTTGTATGTTGTCACGTTAAAAATAATAATATTTTTAATCAATAAATCGATAATGAATCGAATCGAGTTTAATAATTAAGAACTTAAATCAACTTTGCTGTAATCAAACGTGTTAAAATATTGAAACAATTTTCATTAATATTTCACCTCGGCCAAATTATTAATCTTTTTTTATCCATAAAACGATAAAGAATCGAAACGATTTTAATAATTAAAAATTTAATTCATCTTTGCTACGAGCGAACAGGTTGATAATATTTTTTTTATTCATTAAATTTTTAATTACCCCTAAAAGGATGGAATTTTATTTGACTAATTGCCGGTTGCTATTTAACAATAATGTAGCCGGGACATCGATAGTGTTAATAACGTTCGGTGTGTAGAGAGTGAATTCCATGAGAGCACGAATGGACCGGACAAGGGGACGAAGTGAGACTCTCGAGAGAGGTCGACGTGGCGTCGTTGATGGCCCAGAATTCACGATCTCCAAGAGGTATATGCGAGCCATATATATCCCCTTCTTGCTTGCACGTAATTAGCATTCGAGTCTTCCCTCTGCTACTACATATGTATATCAATATAGACACGTATATATACTGTATATATGTGTGTGTGTTATTATATATATAATAGATTCTATGCCAGTGTCTAACGACTCCGGAAGTTTCACCTTCTAACCAACCGAAGCGCAAATCGATTATCAAATAGGAATAAAAAGTAATCGTTCGCGTTTTTACTCCGTCGAACGTATCTAAATGAGAAGCAATAAAAGAAATACATATTTCAGCACAAACGATTATTTTAAAATACAAAAAAATTATTATCGATTTCTATAATATCGATTATTTTCTATTTTTTTGAGAATATATATTTTTTTAATTATTTTACTGATAATTTTCGTTTTATTATTTGTAATTAAAATTAATTAAATTGATACCAATTAATTAATTAGATTAATAATTCTTTGAATATTTTTATGTTGTCTAAAAAAAATCTTTCTTTCAAGAAAAACGATCGAGTATCGTTAGAATAAATCGAATCGATTGTTTTCTTTTTAAATAATAATCGATATTGATCGAAGTCAATTGTAAATCTTGTATGATGAATAATCATTCGACAATTTGGTGAAGCGTATGCAGAAAAAAAAAAATCTCATTTGTACTTCGCATATTCATGCGAACTCTTGTCGTCTGGTGAGACAAAGCGTCGTAGGACAACAACACGGTGAGTTCTCGCGCGACTCATTAATTCATTATTTCATCCACTGACTCATTCTCCCACGCGATTTCATTTTATCTCGACGAATCCATCCGTCTCCGTTTGTCTCCCACGATTCTCGATGAAAAATTTGAAGAAACGCAAAATAAAATTAAAAATTAAAAAACAAATAAAAATATTTCTCAAACTTACCACGACCTAATCGAGCAGCCGCCGAAAAAATCCTCCCCTTCTCGCATCCCTCGACGAGCGTGAAGAAGAAGAAGAAAAAAAATGAGAAAAAAATAGGAAAAAAAAAATTATTTTTTCGTCTATCGTTTACAATTTCCAAAATTTCACGTCTTAGTATTTTTTTTCTTTTCCCGCTTTTCTCTATTACGCAGCACCCCCACTATTTTAGCCCGGTAGTCGCGAATGTCCGTCGGGTTATTTTTTTTTCTTGTTTTTTTTTTTTTCAATATTTATTTATTTTCTTAAATTTTCGTCTTTTTTTTTCTTTTTTTCTTTCGTTATTTCCTTTACAGCACAAAGACCCTTAGGGCACAACACTCGTAACCCATAGCGACGCGTACCGTGTTGCTATACGAGGACGAACCCATAGCAGACGCCGACGCCGCCGTCACCGTCGTCGTACCTGCTGCCACTACCTACGTCGCGTTATGCGCTTTCCGTTTTACCGCCTCCCGTGACTCCGGCACACGTACTGTCCCTCGTAGCAGGTCGTGAACACGCCGAACCACCAGTACGACGACGAGGCTCGTTGCACGCAGGAGCGCAGGTGCGCGCAGCCGAGTTGCATCCCGTAGGGGCTAAAGCCTATATACACATTTATATATATACATACATACATATATGTATTTATATATTGAGCTATATGAAAATATATATATATATATATATAGCCCTATATATAAATATATGTATATAATTTATAACTTTATATACATATATTTATATATAAATATATGTATATAATGTAAATGTAAATTATGTATATAATTTATAACTTTATATATATATATATATATATAAAGTTATACACACACACATATATATATATATATATATGTGTGTGTGTGTATGTGTGTGTGGGGGGGGGGGGGGGTGTATGTATGTATATATGGGGATTTATATATATATTTATATGAATCGGTGGGTAATTATGTAAATTATTTTACTATTCGGGTAAACACACACCCGCACTACACACACGTCGAGTTTATCGTTGAGCAAAATTTTACTCTCGACGACAGAACTCTCTCATCACGTAGAAACGATCGCGAATAAATTTGAATCGAAAAATTTTCTCGAATTTATGAAAAATTCGACGTTTTGTAAATTAGATAATTTTTTTTTCCCGTTTTTTTTTTAATCAAATTTTATTATTTTGTTTACTCGTTTGTCATCGCGAATGATTCGGATAAATTATTCATTTGTCGTTTTTTCTTCGAGAATATTATTATTATTATTATTATTATTCAGTGATATTGTTGTTATTTTTTTTTTTTTTTATGATGCTATTGTTGTTTCCATCAAGATATTATAAATCCGTCGATCGACGTTGATTCACGATCGTGATTCTCGTGGCAAAACACGAGGCGCGCGCGAATACGCGACGGAAGAATAATTCTCCCGTGTGGCGTAGAGCACCGTTGAGCGTGCTCGACCGATTGACCGACTCACCGGTCCCCGAGTAAAACGCCGTGATACCACCGCGCAGGTATTAACGCACGTCCCCGACTCGTTCAGTATTTTTATCTTCTCTTACTCTTCGCAACGATAAATTTTTTAAACGCGCGACATGATTTTTTTTCCGTTTTTATTATCGTCGAATCAAGACGATTTTTAATTACGTCTATGTTTTTTATCTTTACGTCATGGGATTAATTTTTTCGTTATTTTTAATGTTTTCGGTTAAATCCGGGGGTCTTGCTTGACCAACGTCCGGCTCGAGACTGACGGAGAGCGCGGTTCGCGACTCGCGAGCCACGAGCCACTCCACTCCACCGCCGCGGTCGACGCCGATGCGCTGACTCGCTCGCTCTCTCGATCGGTCGCGCTACCAGGTCTCTCTCTCTCTCTCTTTCTCTCTCTTTCTCCCGTTCTTTCTTTCTTTTTCTCTCTCGTTCCTTATGTAGGTTTTATGCTGCATACACACCGAAAAGTTTCGGCACTATTAAATTTTACATACGTTGGCTTGATTCGTAAATAAATATAAATTTTGAAAAAACAGAAATAGCAGTGGATAAGGAAAATGTAAAAATGTAAAAATGATGAAGATTAAGAGAGGAGTATGTAAAAGTTCGCAAGGGCATACAGGTGGAATAAATATTAATACTATAAATTTTGAAAACCGCGTGAATCGAGTTTGTAAAATTAACAAAAATTTTAATACGAAATTTATATTACTCGCGGCTATTACGTCCGTAGAATTTTTTTTTATCGACGTTGATTCAACGTTATTTTCACGAGAAAAAAATTTACTTGGCCGATTTTTATATAAAATTCAATTTTTATGAAAAAAAATGTAGAAAAAAAAATAGAAAACGGTCGTTGAACAAAAAATCTCTTTTACTTCCTCGTGTATTTATACATGTGCGTGAAATCGCGCGTAATTACCTTAAAAAAATTGATTAAAAACATAATTAAAAATGTGGTAAAAAATTAATTTTTAAAAATATTTTTGCTGAATTTCTGTCTTTTAAGTTTATTCAAAATCCTGGTCCGTTTCTCGGTACGCGAAACGAGCTACGTAGATCAAATGAATCATGGCGATGATTTGGGCGCATGCGCGCAAGAGAAATCACGCTTTACCCAACGCGATACGGGAGAACCGAGAGGGATCAACGTGAGATCTCTCTCCGGGGAGTCCTCCGTGGCTCCAACGAAGAAAGAGAATTGTGGTATGAACTGGGCGAGATAGAGATCGGATGAGAGAGAGAGAGAGAGAGAGAGAGAGAGAGAGAGAGAG